>JADBJO010001470.1:369450-423857 GCA_016801955.1 Conus betulinus | reverse complement strand
AAAATGTCTGGCGAAACTAACTTTTCAGTTCATCACAGTTTTGAAACCTTGAGTGTGTTTTGTTGGTTTTCCCCTGCTATACAACTTTTGATCTTGTACTGATGTAAACGAGGAACGAAAAGATCCTCCAGCACCACACATGTACTGTCGCAGAACACCTGGTAGATTTCCCAAAATCAAATAGCGCAAACTGGATTCTTCAATAAAACACAGGCGGTAAGTACTGACCTGGTAGTAGTATGGTGGTATTGACGGAAATTTTGCCGCACAAGTGGAAAAAAAGTTTCAATTTTTCCACCAAAACCATCTGCATCTCTGAACACTGTCAAGATACTAGTCCGGTGAACAATTTGAACAAAAGATTTCCTTACACCAGCTGTGGTGCACCTGTATCTCTCAAAACAGAACCTTGTAAACCAGGTAATGGCACAACCCTCCATAAGAAGACTATCAATGGACTGATCTGTGCTGGGCCAAAACAAGACCACCTTCACATCCAGTGGAAACAAATCCAGTCTTTGTTCCACTTCCTTGAAAAGGACAGTCCCGTTTTTTTAATGGAATTTGCCCTCACAAAAATGGCAACGCATGGTTTAGATCGATCGTGTTTGACAAATTGGTTACTGTTAGTCTGTGAACCCTCAACCATGTCCACAAAACTGGATCAAAGGGTCTGCCACGTGTTGTTGTTCACCACGCCCTTGGAAAGGAAAAGGTCTTTCTTTCCAGTGGCGAGTACTGGTACTGACAGAAATTGCCCAGAACTGACATGGCCTTGACTGCGCAAAGGTCGTCGTCTGTGTTGCCAAAAGACGTGTGTAGCCGTGGGGACCTTGGAATGAAGCGCAATTTTCCTCTTCTATAGTTTCCTTGTCCAGAAAAATGCCCCGCCGCGGTGAGACTCTAAAAGGGGAATGAAAACACCCCCTTGCAGGCAACACCTTTATCCGGATGAGCAATACAGTACTGATCCGCCCATCTGACATTTCATCAACGTTATCAAACTTTCTTTCTTTAAGAAACGTGGCCAAATCTTTGCTGATGCTCTGAAGAAGTTTGCTCTCGAAGAAAGCAAGTCTCGCAGTGATTCGAAAGTCTTGTTCGTCTTTGTTAACTCTATCCATCTGTCTAAACAGTGACTCATTCTTATTAAAAAAAAAAAAAAAAAAAAAAAAAGTAAATGGAAATGAAAATCCATTCTCCCTTGTCAGGACAAACCGAACGGAAACACTCACGAAAAAAAACGGTCAGCTGAACACTGATAACTTCTTTAAGAGTTTCTTCTTTTTTTGTTGGTCCCAAGTCAACCCTTCTTTTGCCGCGAGTGTGTGTGGTATAGTGCCAAAGCGCTTCCCTTAAACAGCGATGTGATATAGAAACAATGTCCACTTCTCTTCCTTCAGCCAGCCACAAGATGTAGTGTGGTTTCTCAAACCGAAAAGAAAACTGTCAATGTCGTCGGTTTTTTCTTCGAACGGCGGCAAAACTTCGGAAATGTATGTTGACCTTCTTCGGATGAAAATGTACTCGCGGAACCGACCGCGTGGAGGTGGGTGGGGATGTTCCTACGATGCCTGTAATCTTTTAATTTCCTGCATCAAGATCTCTAATTCAAGTGTGTCTCAGTTTAAATTGCTTGTTCCTCTTATCCTTTTCCTCTTCAAACTTTTATTGTTTTTGTTCCATCTTTTCTGTGATTTTTTTTTTCTTTTTCTTTCAAACTCTAATCTTTTTCGATTTTCTTGTCGTTTATCTTTGTTCTTTATCTATCTTTTTCTTCCTGTTCTGTTCTCTTTCTCCCTGTCTCTCTACTCTCTCTCTGGTCTCTCTCTGCCTTCCCTATCCACATTGTTGGACATAGTTTGGTAATTTCTCGCCTTCAAATCCTAAAACGCCTCGGCCTGTTGTACATATTCAAAATTTCCATCATGAACATTACCACAAAGAAACAAGAAGACCACAAAAGAAACAAAACAATGACTAAATATGACTGAAATAAGGCGATATGTGATGTTTATATACGTTTAAAAAAAAAAAAAAAACATTGTTACAGTATGTACAAATAAAGAATTTAAATGCTGTTACAAAACAGGAAAAGTAATAAAAGGCTTAAAAGAAAAGGAAAGCCACTAATAGAATTGACAATGTGATCTTTCCAGAAGAGATTTTCACCAATATTCCTTCCTAAAGGAAAAAAGACAGCTAAAAATGAAATCCAAAATGAAAATAATGCTACTAATAATTTTTTACCCCCCCAATGAAAAGAAAACATAAAAAATATAAAGTTTTTTTTTCCGGAAAGAAATTCTTTATAATGTTTATGTTCTTAACTGTTCTTATTGTAGTTGTTACCTTCTTAGTTTGTTGGTAAAACAAAAAAAAGTTCACAAAACAAATGAATCGCCTTAAACAACAATAAGTGGATATAAAGTTACAAAAACAAATGAATCAATGAACAATTAAAAAAAGAGGGGGAGAAAACGTTACACTAACGTCAGAAATCCTACTAAAAAGATGACAATGATGAAAAGAAGTTAAATTGGGCGCCTACTGAAATGAAAGGATAGGAAAGGGGAAAAAAATAGATAAAAATAATGAGGGAGGGACTATCAACTCCCCCCAACGCCATGCCCCCCTGCTAAATCGGAGAGCAGGAAGAGGTTGGGGGCTATCAGTCCTGGGGAAGCGGACAAAAATTCTCTAAAGCTCTAGGGGGAAAAGGACAGCGACTCCTCAACGCCCTGCCCCCTTACTGCCAGGTAAGAGCAAGAGGAGGTTGAGGCTATCGATCTGGGGGGGGGGGGGGGGGGGGGGGAGGGGGGGGGGGGAAGGGTCCAAAGGGGGGGGGGGGCAAAAAAAAAAAAAAAAACCTACGCAGAGTAGGGGGGGGGGGGGAAAAAGGGGGGGGGAAACCAAAGGAAATCTCATACAAAAAAAAAAAAAAAAACCCTACGCAGAAATAGAGAGGAGCAACCAAAAGAAAACACAAACACCCGAAAACAACAACAAAAACACAATGAAAAATAAAAACAGTAATCACAACAATCAATAATACTTGCTTTCCTCCCTTAATTTTTTCCTTGGAGGGGGGGTATTAGAAAAACCCCTAGTCCTAAGTCGGGGGTCACCACTGTCACATTGAGCACAAACGCATGCACGCACTCCCGCACCTCAGTATTCACTGTGTCCACATGCAGTCTCTCCAAACAACCAGAAGGTGCACTACAATAACTCTCCTCTCTCCCCTTCCTCTCTGGGGAATAATTTACTAAACGATGAGGTACAATCATTCCAGATCCACTAGCTGGGACCAAATTTTCATCTCGTTGTACATAGTAATTCACAAGAACTTTTACAGGTTTCTCCTCCTCAATGGAGAATTTAATTTGTACATTTTTCCAAGAAGAATTAGAGATGGCTTAAAATACAGGTTCAATATCCGAGTTCTGACCCAGGGGGGACAATAAAAAATCATAGTGGGTGAACATGAGACGCGCTTTCAGTTCTCTCACACGGACTGCCGCAGTCGTTGTCCTCTTCAACTAGGTTCTCAATCTGGAGAGTCAGTTAGGTGCTGCCCCAGCACTGAGCCCAAATACTTGTGCGACGACTGCCACAGTCGCCTATCCCGTTACTGGTGCTGCCACAGCACCGGGAAGGGCTAAAAACGAATGAAGTCCGTGTAACTAACTAATCTACTTCAAAATCTGAATAATGATAAATTCTTTTTCCTTTTTCTTAACTCTCGTTTCTCTCCCCATGTGTCTATACCTCACCTGGTCATGGTAGATTGCAGGTAAATCTCGTTCTGCAATTCCCAAACAACCTGTCAGGTCAGTGTCCTCAAGCCATCTCCTTCCTATACTTCATTTTTTCCTTCCTGCGCTCTTCCAGAGTACATAATCAGTGAGTACTCGTCTAACTCTACGCATTACCAGCCCTTGGTTGGTACTTGAAGGAAAAAGAACTACACAGAGAGAGTGAGGATAAGGAACGGCAATTTGAATTGAGACAACTTGTATTAGAGACTGATGCGGAAAATAAAAAAATTACAGGCATCGAGAGAACATCCACCGGTCAGTTGTGCGAGTACATTTCGTCCGAGGTCAACATACATTCCAAAGTTACCGTTGTTCGAAGAAAAAAACCAATGACATTGACAGTTTTCCTTTTCGGTTTGAGAACCACACTACATCTTGTGGCTGGCTGAAGGAAAGTGGACATTGTTTATCGCGTGGCAGTTAAGGGAAGCGCTTTGGCACTATACCACACTCTTGCGGCAAAAGAAGGGGTTGACTTGGGACCAATTAAAAAGAACTCTTACAGAAGTTTCAGTGTTCAGCTGACCGTTTTCATGAGCATTTCCAATCAGTTCGTCCTGACAAGGGAGAATCATTTTCCGTCTTTTTTTTTTTTTTTTTTAAAACAAGAATGAGTCGCTGTTTAGACAGATAGAGTTAACAAAGACGAACAAGACTTTCGAATCAATGGGAGATTTGCTGCCCCGAGAGCAACTTTTTCAGAGCGTCGGCAAAGATTTGGCCACATTTCTTTAAGAAAGACAGTTCGATAACGTTGAATTAAATGTGTCGGATGGCAGATCAGTACTGTCTTGTTTCATCTGGATAAAGGTGTTACCCCCGCAAGGGGGATTCATCCCTTTTGAGTCTCATGCGGCACTTCAAATACATTCTGGACAAGGAAACAATAGAAGAGGAAATCGCACTTCATTCCAAGGTCCTCACGGTTACACATCTTTTTTGGCAACAGACAACGACCTTTCCGCGGTCTCTAGGCCATGTCGGTTGTGGCGATTTCTGTCAGTACCAATACTCACCACTGGAAAGACCTTTTCCTTTCCAAGGGCGTGGTGAACAACAACCCCGCAGACCCTTTGGTCCAGTTCGTGGACATGGTCGAGGTTCACAGATTGAGGGTAACCAGTTGCCCGCCACCAAAACCATGCGTTGCCATTTTGGTGAGGGCAAATTCCATTTAAAACGTGACTGTCCCTTTCAAAGGAAGCGGAACGAAGACTGGATTTGTTTTCCACTGGATGTGAAGGTGGTCTTGTTTTGGCCCCAGATCAGTCCATTGATAGTCTTCTTTCGGAGGGTTGTGCCATTACCGGTTTTTACAAGGTTCTGTTTTGCGAGATACAGGTTGCACCACAGCTGGCGTAAGGAAATCTTTGTTCTTCCGGAGCAGTATCTTGACAGTGTTCAGAGAGATGCAGATCATTTGGTGGAAAAATTTGAAACTTTTCCACTGCAAAAAATTTCTGTAGATACACCGTACTACTCCGGGGTGTGTTACCGCCTGTGTTATTGAGAATCCAGTTTTGCTATTTGGTTTGGGGAAATCTACCAGGTGTCGCGACAGTACATGGTGCTGGCTGGAGGATCTTTCATTCCTTGTCTCATCAGAACAAGATCTAAAGTTGTAGAAACAGGGAAAACCAACAAACCCGCTCAAGGTGCTGAATGACGTACATACTGGACTCTGACATCCTCTACCTTTTCAGCATAATGGGCCGCCGTTATGTAAGACTCTTTCTCTCAATTGGAGGATTTGCCAGATGAGTCTAGTATGTACGTTGGCTACGTTGGCTTGTCCGTTGGTATCGCTCAGAGAGGGACAGTTATGCTTGCAGGAGACAAGTAAAGTAATTTAGAGAGAGAAAAGGTTATAGGTCATCAAGTAGAATAGAAAAGTAGAAAGTTAGAAAGTTAGAATCGAAGTATAGACGGTCGTCAGCTTGGTTTTGTAGAAAGTTTATGTTCGGTTCAAATGTTATAGTCGATTCTTAGGCTATACTTGTGTTCAAAAGGCTGGCGAACGAGACTAGGGGAAAAAAGCGAAACAAATTTGGTTAATCCAGTCTTGAAACGCTGAGGTGCGGTTTAGTTGAGTTTCCATGCACCTCTACAAACTTTTGATCTGGTACTGTACTTTGAATTGAGACGACGGAACAAGAAAGAAAGATCTCCAGACACCAACATGTTACATGGTCGCACTCGTTTACACCTGCCTAGATTTCCCCAAATATCCAAATTGTCACAACTAGGAATTCCTTTCCAATAACTTCTTTCAGGACCGGGGTTAAGAGTGACCGGTAAGTCTCTATGGTGAGGCTAGTAGGTGTCGTTGACCCGCGAAATTTTCGCATTTAGTAGATACAAGCTTCAATTTTTCAACAAACAATATCCTGCATCTGCGAACACAGTTTTCAAGATATAGTCCAAACATCGGGTTTTTTAGAACACTGTCAGATCTTAATAGCTTGACAACAGGATCTGTGCGCTGCAGACATGTTGTATCCTTGTACTCACCCATAAACAGAACCTTTGGGTCTTGTTGTAAACCGGGTAATGGTGGTAATGGCACAACCTGAATAGAAAACCATCATATGACGACCCCTGTTTTATCTGCCCGGACGCCCAAAACAAGGACCACCTTTTCCACATGTACAGTGGCATAACAATTTCATCCAGGCTTTGTTACAACTTCCTTTTGAAAAAGGAACAGTCCCGTTTTTTTTTTAAATGAAATTTGCACTCACAAAAAATGGCCAACGAAGCATGCCGTATTGATTCGGTAGACAATCGTAGTTACTGTTAAGTCTTGGTGAAACCCTAAACCGGACCCGTCCACAACTGGATCCGAATTAGGAGTCGGCACGGTTGGTTTGTGTCACCACGCCATTGCGAAAGGAAAAGGTCTTCGGAGTGGCGAGTGATTTGTACTGGATATTCTTTGATTTTTTCCAGAAAAATTGCCAGAAATGACATGCATTCTTGAATGAGGCAAAGGTAGTGTCTGTTGCCAAAAGAAGTTGGTAACCGTGTAGCCGAGCTTTGGAATGAAGACTTCGCTCGTATTTTCCTTTCTTCTTATCAGTTTCCTTGCTTTTTATGCAAGAATGCTATTTGAGAATAGCAGCCCTAGCGTCGTGAGTCAGGACTCGCTAAAAGGGATGAATCCCTCCTTAGCAGCGCCCAATCACTCTTTATTGTCCGACGCATGCAGCCTATTATGACAGTAGTGATCGCTCCCATCTGACGCATCTTTTTTCGTCAACGTAGACAACTTTCTGTTCTTTCAAGAAATCGTGGCCAAATCTTTTGCGGGATGCTCTGTAGAAGTTGCTTGCTCTCGAAGAAGAAGTCTGCTCGCAGTGACTTTATTCGAAAGTCCTGGGTGAGAAGCCAAAAGTCTCGCCAGGTAGTCAAGTGATTTCGAAAGTCTTTGTTGGTAACTTTGTATACTTATCCATCTGTACTAAACAGGTTGACTCCATCTTATTTATTAAAAAAGACGGGAAAAAAAAAAAAACCAAAAATGGAAATGATCTCCGTTGACAGGACGAACTGAACGGAAACGCCTCACGAAAAACGAGTCAGCTAGACCACTGATACTTCATTTAGTAGTTAAAACATTCTTAGTTGGTCCCAAGTAAACCTTATTTGCCTCGAGTGGGTGGTATAGTGCCAAAGCCTTCCCTTAAACAGCGATTGTGATAAACACTGTCCACTTTCCTCCTTCAGCCAGCACAAGAATGTAGTTTGTGGTGTTCTCAAACGGGAGGGGAAAGAAAAAGAGGAAGAAGAAAAGAAAAAAAGAAAAGAAAAAGAAAAAAAAGGAAAAAGGAAAATGTCAATGTCAGGTTTTTCTTCGAAAACGGCGGGCAACTTGGAGATGTCTGGGGACTTCGGGGAATAATGAAATGTACTCGCGGGGAACCGACCGGTGGGAGGTTATGGTGGATGTTCCACTGATGCTGTAATATTTTAATTTAATTTCTGTGGTTTTCATACAATGTCTCCATTCGAAGTTGTATACATTTAAATTGTTGCCTGTTTGGTTCCGTATCCTTTTTCAGTCCAAACTTATTGTTTTTGTTCAGCTATTGCTGTGATTTTTTTTTCTTCAAACTCTAATCTTTTCCCCCCCCCCCGATTTTCTTGTAGTTTATCTTTTATTCTAGAGGTTGTTTCTCTCTCTCTCTGTGTCTCCACTTGTTCCTACATTGTGGACATATGTTGGTTAATTCGGCCTTCACCATAAAACCATTGTTGGACATTTAGGATGGTAAATTTTTGTTTTTTTCCCCCTCCGCCTCCTCAAAATCCTAAACGCTCGGCCTGTTGTACATATGCAAATAATTTTCCGGATCATGCACAGTGACCACAAAGACGAAGAAGAAACGAGAGGGGCAGGGGAAGAAAAGAGAAAGGAGGAAGGGAAGGAAACCAAAGAAACAATGACTACTAAATATGACTGGAAAATAGCGCGGGGAGTATGGCTGTGCGATTATGTGATGTATATACGTTTTTTTTAATTTAAAATTAAAATCAAAAAACCAAAATTTGTTTACATCATGTCAAAAATAAAGAATTGAATGCTGTGACAAACAGGAAAGTAATTAAAGGGCTTTTCACACTAAGGGAAGGAAAGCACGAATCGAATGCTGCCGTCCGCTTTTTTTGTTTTTTGATCACATTTTTTTTTCTTGTGTTTTGGGATCTGTGTTTCCATTTTTTGTTTGTTGTGTGTATTTTGAGATTTGCTGTTATTGTCTATATCCTTTTCCCTCTCCTAAAAGGAAAAAAGTTTTTGTGTAGAAAAAAGAAAAAGAAAAATGAAAAGACCCACAAAAAAAAAAAAAAAAGAAAAAAAAAAAAAAAAAAAAAAAAAAAAAAAAGAAAAAAAAAAAAAGCAGCTAATTCCTAAACGAATTATAAAAAAAACTAAAAAAAAACAAAGATAAAAAAAAAAAACTCTTAAAAAGGCACCCCACAACGTTAACTGAGGGCCAGATCTGGAATGAAATCCGGCAAGGGGGGGGGGCATAAAAATGGTAAATAAGGGGACATAATTTTTTTTACATTTCCAAAAAAAAAAAAACGCATGAAGTAAAAAAACGAAGGCACCCCAATTTCCAGGATTATAAGGTTTACTTCACAAGAACCAAAAAAGGTCGGGCTTGTTTTGCAACTTTTTCATTTATTTTCTTTTGCTTTTCGACAAAAAAAATGGTTTTTTTTACCTTTGTGTGTGTTGTGTGGTTTGTTTGTTTGTGTGTGTTGTTGTGTGTGGTCCCCCGGGAGTGGTGTTTGCTGTGTGTGTGTTGGTGTGTGTGTGTGTTGTTGGGTGTGTGAACTCAAAACAAAAACCCCCCCACCACTACGTTAATCGCCACAGCGATTGGGCCTTTTTGGGTTGGATAAGGGCATTCTTATAAAAAAAAAATTGAAAGAGGGGGCAGTTGAGTGGGGGGGGGAAATTAAAACCACTTTCCGGCGGGTCCTGCGGAAAAAAACATCAAACTTTTCAGTTTTCGGAAAAAATCCGGTATTCGGGACCAGGAGTTTATATGTTCGGTGGGGGTTTCCTTCACCCATTTGGAAGATGGGTCTCTTCCTGGGAGGGGGGACAAGATAAAGGGATGTGCAGGAAGGTCATTTTTGAGAAAAAAAAGACCATTTTTTAATTTTTTCACATCCTCCCTCTCAAATAGCAACGTTTAGTGTTTTAGGTTAAGGGGGCAAATTAAAAACTAACCATGCCGAATTATTTTTGCATGCTATTCTTTTTCCCCCCCTATTTCTTCTTATAATGTTTATGTTCTTAACTGTTCTTATTGTAGTTGTTACCTTCTTAGTTTGTTGGTAAAACAAAAAGTTTCACAAAACAAATGAATCGCCTTAAACAATAAGTGGATATAAAGTTACAAAACAAATGAATCGATGAACAATTAAAAAGAGGGGGAGAAAACGTACACTAACAGAAATCCTACCTAAAAGATGACAATGATGAAAAGAAGTTAAATGGGCGCCTACTGAAATGAAAGGATAGGAAAGGGAAAAAAATAGATACTAATGAGAGAGGGAGGGACTATCAACTCCCCAACGCCATGCCCCCCTGCTAAATCGGAGCAGGAAGAGGTTGGGGCTATCAGTCCTGGGGAAGCGGACAAAAATTCTAAAGCTCTAGGGGAAGGACAGCGACTCCTCAACGCCCTGCCCCCTTACTGCCAGGTAAGAGCAAGAGGAGGTTGAGGCTATCGATGCTGGGGGGGGGGGGGGGGGGGGGGGGGGTCCAAAGGAATCCTACAAAAAAAAAAAAAAAAAACCTACGCAGAGTAGAGCAACCAAAAGAAAATCTCAAACACCCGAAAAACACACATACAAAAACAAATGAAAAATAAAAACAGTAATCACAACAATCAATAAAACTTGCTTTCCTCCCTTAATTTTTTCCTTGGAGGGGGGGTATTAGAAAAACCCCTAGTCCTAAGTCGGGGTCACCACTGTCACATTGAGCACAAACGCATGCACGCACTCACCTCAGTATTCACTGTGTCCACATGCAGTCTCTCCAAACAACCAGAAGGTGCACTACAATAACTCTCCTTCT
The DNA here is from genome assembly GCA_016801955.1 of Conus betulinus. Lineage (NCBI taxonomy): Eukaryota > Metazoa > Mollusca > Gastropoda > Neogastropoda > Conidae > Conus > Conus betulinus. The sequence continues at coordinate 413,438 of JADBJO010001470.1, read as the reverse complement.
CCCCTTCCTCTCTGGGGGATAATTTACTAAACGATGAGGTACAATCATTCCAGATCCACTAGCTGGGACCAAATTTCATCTCGTTGTACATAGTAATTCACAAGAACTTTTACAGGTTTCTCCTCCTCAATGGAGAATTAATTTGTACACTTTCCAAAGAAGAATTAGAGATGGCTTAAAATACAGGTTCAATATCCGAGTTCTGACCCAGGGGGACAATAAAAAATCATAGTGGGTGAACATGAGACGCTTTCAGTTCTCTCACGACTGCCGCAGTCGTTGTCCTCTTCAACTAGGTTCTCCAATCTGGAGTCAGTTAGGTGCTGCCCCAGCACTGGAGCCCAAATACTTGTGCGACTGCCACAGTCGCCTATCCCGTTACTGGTGCTGCCACAGCACCGGGAAGGGCTAAAACACACGAATGAAGTCCGTGTAACTAATCTACTTCAAAATCTGAATAATGATAAATTCTTTTTCCTTTTCTTAACTCTCGTTTCTCTCCCCATGTGTCTATACCTCACCTGGTCATGGTAGATTGCAGGTAAATCTCGTTCTGCAATTCCAAACAACCTGTCAGGTCAGTGTCCTCAAGCCATCTCCTTCCTATACTTCATTTTTCCTTCCTGCGCTCTTCCAGAGTACATAATCAGTGAGTACTCGTCTAACTCTACGCATTACCAGCCCTTGGTTACTTGAAGGAAAAAGAACTACACAGAGAGAGTGAGGATAAGGAACGGCAATTTGAATTGAGACAACTTGTATTAGAGACTGATGCGGAAATTAAAAAAATTACAGGCATCGAGAGAACATCCACCGGTCAGTTGTGCGAGTACATTTCGTCCGAGGTCAACATACATTCCAAAGTTACCGTTGTTCGAAGAAAAAACCAATGACATTGACAGTTTTCCTTTTCGGTTTGAGAACCACACTACATCTTGTGGCTGGCTGAAGGAGAAGTGGACATTGTTTATCGCGTGGCAGTTAAGGGAAGCGCTTTGGCACTATACCACACTCTTGCGGCAAAAGAAGGGGTTGACTTGGGACCAATTAAAAAGAACTCTTACAGAAGTTTCAGTGTTCAGCTGACCGTTTTCATGAGCATTTCCAATCAGTTCGTCCTGACAAGGGAGAATCATTTCCGTCTTTTTTTTTCTTTTTTTAAAAACAAGAATGAGTCGCTGTTTAGACAGATAGAGTTAACAAAGACGAACAAGACTTTCGAATCAATGGGAGATTTGCTGCCCCGAGAGCAACTTTTTCAGAGCGTCGGCAAAGATTTGGCCACATTTCTTTAAGAAAGACAGTTCGATAACGTTGAATTAAATGTGTCGATGGCAGATCAGTACTGTCTTGTTTCATCTGGATAAAGGTGTTACCCCGCAAGGGGGATTCATCCCTTTTGAGTCTCATGCGGCACTTCAAATACATTCTGGACAAGGAAACAATAGAAGAGGAAATCGCACTTCATTCCAAGGTCCTCACGGTTACACATCTTTTGGCAACAGACAACGACCTTTCCGCGGTCTAGGCCATGTCGGTTGTGGCGATTTCTGTCAGTACCAATACTCACCACTGGAAAGACCTTTTCCTTTCCAAGGGCGTGGTGAACAACACAAACCGCAGAGACCCTTTGGTCCAGTTCGTGGACATGGTCGAGGTTCACAGATTGAGGGTAACCAGTTGCCCGCCAACCAAACCATGCATTGCCATTTTGGTGAGGGCAAATTCCATTTAAAACGTGACTGTCCCTTTCAAAGGAAGCGGAACGAAGACTGGATTTGTTTCCACTGGATGTGAAGGTGGTCTTGTTTTGGCCCCAGATCAGTCCATTGATAGTCTTCTTTCGGAGGGTGTGCCATTACCGGTTTACAAGGTTCTGTTTTGCGAGATACAGGTTGCACCACAGCTGGCGTAAGGAAATCTTTTGTTCTTCCGGAGCAGTATCTTGACAGTGTTCAGAGATGCAGATCATTTGGTGGAAAAATTGAAACTTTTCCACCTGCAAAAATTTCTGTAGATACACCGTACTACTCCGGGTTGCTTACCGCCTGTGTTATTGAGAATCCAGTTTGCTATTTGGTTTGGGGAAATCTACCAGGTGTCGCGACAGTACATGGTGCTGCTGGGAGGATCTTTCATTCCTTGTCTCATCAGAACAAGATCTAAAGTTGTAGAACAGGGAAAACCAACAAACCCCGCTCAAGGTTTCAAAAACTGGATGAACTAAATGTTATGCCAGACATTTTGAAGACTGTGCAGAGAAGTGACGGGACACTTGACAACTATACTTTCCACTGCAAAGCAGACTGACATACCAACAACAACAAGCTGACGTACATACTGGACTCTGACATCCTCTACCTTTTCAGCATAATGGGCCGTATGTAATACTCTTTCTCTCAGTGGAGGATGCCAGAGTCTAGTATGTACGTTGGCTTGTCCGTTGGTATGTCAGAGACAGTCTGCTTTGCAGTAGAAAGTATAGTCGTCAGTGTCTCGTCGCTTCTCTGCATAGTCTTCAAAATGTCTGGCGAAACTTTTAGTTCATCCAGTTTTGAAACCTTGAGTGGTTTTGTTGGTTTTCCCTGCTATACAACTTTTGATCTTGTACTGATGTAACGAGGAACGAAAGATCCTCCAGCACCACCATGTACTGTCGCAACACCTGGTAGATTTCCCAAAATCAAATAGCAAACTGGATTCTCAATAACACAGGCGGTAAGTGACCTGTAGTAGTATGGTGTATTGACGGAAATTTTCGCAAGTGGAAAAGTTTCAATTTTTCCACCAAACCATCTGCATCTCTGAACACTGTCAAGATACTAGTCCGGTTGAACAAAAGATTTCCTTACACCAGCTGTGGTGCAACCTGTATCTCTCAAAACAGAACCTTGTAAACCGGTAATGGCACAACCCTCCATAAGAAGACTATCAATGGACTGATCTGGGGCCAAAACAAGACCACCTTTCACATCCAGTGGTGGAAACAAATCCAGTCTTTGTTCCACTTCCTTTGAAAGGACAGTCCCCGTTTTAAATGGAATTTGCCCTCACAAAAATGGCAACGCATGGTTTGATCGGTGGACAATTGGTTACTGTTAGTCTGTGAACCTCAACCATGTCCACAAACTGGATCAAAGGGTCTGCACGGTTGTTGTTCACCACGCCCTTGGAAAGGAAAAGGTCTTTCCAGTGGCGAGTACTGGTACTGACAGAAATTGCCAGAACTGACATGGCCTTGACTGCGCAAAGGTCGTCGTCTGTTGCCAAAAGACGTGTAGCCGTGGGGACCTTGGAATGAAGCGCAATTTCCTTCTCTAGTTTCCTTGTCCAGAAATGCCGCGTGAGACTCTAAAAGGGATGAAACCCCCTTGCAGGCAACACCTTTATCCGGATGAGCAATACAGTACTGATCCGCCATCTGACATTTCATCAACGTTATCAAACTTTCTTTCTTTAAGAAACGTGGCCAAATCTTTGCTGATGCTCTGAAGAAGTTGCTCTCGAAGAAGCAAGTCTCGCAGTGATTCGAAAGTCTTGTTCGTCTTTGTTAACTCTATCCATCTGTCTAAACAGTGACTCATTCTTATTAAAAAAAAAAAAAAAAAAAAAATGGAAATGATTCTCCCTTGTCAGGACAAACCGAACGGAAACACTCACGAAAACGGTCAGCTGAACACTGATACTTCTTTAAGAGTTCTTCTTTTAGTTGGTCCCAAGTCAACCCTTCTTTTGCCGCGAGTGTGTGTGTATAGTGCCAAAGCGCTTCCCTTAAACAGCGATGTGATAAACAATGTCCACTTCTCCTTCAGCCAGCCACAAGATGTAGTGTGGTTCTCAAACCGGAAAAGAAAACTGTCAATGTCAGTTTTTTCTTCGAACGGCGGCAACTTCGGAATGTATGTTGACTTCGGATGAAATGTACTCGCGGAACCGACCGGTGGAGGTGGTGGATGTTCCTACGATGCCTGTAATCTTTTAATTTCTGCATCAATCTCCAATTCAAGTTGTCTCAGTTTAAATTGCTGTTCCTTATCCTTTTCTTCAAACTTATTGTTTTTGTTCCATCTTTCTGTGATTTTTTTTTTTCTTCAAACTCTAATCTTTTTTTCGATTTTCTTGTCGTTATCTTTTTCTTCTAGCTGTTTGTTTCTCCTGTCTCTCTCTCTGTCTCCCCTGTCCATACATTGTTGGACATAGTTTGGTAATTTCTCGCCTTCAAATCCTAAACGCTCGGCCTGTTGTACATATTCAAAATTTTCCATCATGAACAGTTACCACAAAGAAACGAGAAACAATGACTAAATATATGACTGAAATAAGGCGATATGTGATGTTATATACGTTTAAAAAAAACAAACATTGTTACAGTATGTACAAATAAAGAATTTAAATGCTGTTACAAACAGGAAAGTAATAAAGGCTTACAAAGGAAAGCCACTAATAAGAATTGACAAAATGTGATCTTTCCAGAAGAGATTTTCACCAATATTCCTTCCTAAAAGGAAAAAGACAGCTAAAAATGAAATCCAAATGAATAACTTCCCCCCCCCCCCCCCCCCCCCCCCCCATGAAAAGAAACATAAAAAAAATATAAAGTTTTTTCCCCCCCAGAAAGAAATTTCTTTATAATGTTTATGTTCTTAACTGTTCTTATTGTAGTTGTTACCTTCTTAGTTTGTTGGTAAAACAAAAAAAGTTCACAAAACAAATGAATCGCCTTAAACAATAAGTGGATATAAAGTTACAAAACAAATGAATCGATGAACAATTAAAAAGAGGGGGAGAAAACGTACACTAACAGAAATCCTACCTAAAAGATGACAATGATGAAAAGAAGTTAAATGGGGCGCCTACTGAAATGAAAGGATAGGAAAGGGGAAAAAAAATAGATACTAATGAGAGAGGGAGGGACTATCAACTCCCCAACGCCATGCCCCCCTGCTAAATCGGAGCAGGAAGAGGTTGGGGCTATCAGTCCTGGGGAAGCGGACAAAAATTCTAAAGCTCTAGGGGAAGGACAGCGACTCCTCAACGCCCCTGCCCCCTTACTGCCAGGTAAGAGCAAGAGGAGGTTGAGGCTATCGATGCTGGGGGGGGGGGGGGGGGGGGGGGGGGGGGGGGGGAAGGAAGGAAATCCTACAAAAAAAAAAAAAAAAAAAAACCCTACGCAGAGTAGAGCAACCAAAAGAAATCTCAAACACCCGAAAACACATACAAAAACAAATGAAAAATAAAAACAGTAATCACAACAATCAATAAACTTGCTTTCCTCCCTTAATTTTTTCCTTGGAGGGGGGTATTATTAAAAAAAACCCCTAGTCCTAAGTCGGGGTCACCACTGTCACATTGAGCACAAACGCATGCACGCACTCACCTCAGTATTCACTGTGTCCACATGCAGTCTCTCCAAACAACCAGAAGGTGCACTACAATAACTCTCCTTCTCCCCTTCCTCTCTGGGGAATAATTTACTAAACGATGAGGTACAATCATTCCAGATCCACTAGCTGGGACCAAATTTCATCTCGTTGTACATAGTAATTCACAAGAACTTTTACAGGTTTCTCCTCCTCAATGGAGAATTAATTTGTACACTTTCCAAAGAAGAATTAGAGATGGCTTAAAATACAGGTTCAATATCCGAGTTCTGACCCAGGGGGACAATAAAAAATCATAGTGGGTGAACATGAGACGCTTTCAGTTCTCTCACGACTGCCGCAGTCGTTGTCCTCTTCAACTAGGTTCTCCAATCTGGAGTCAGTTAGGTGCTGCCCAGCACACTGGAGCCCAAATACTTGTGCGACTGCCACAGTCGCCTATCCCGTTACTGGTGCTGCCACAGCACCGGGAAGGGCTAAAACACGAATGAAGTCCGTGTAACTAATCTACTTCAAAATCTGAATAATGATAAATTCTTTTTCCTTTTCTTAACTCTCGTTTCTCTCCCATGTGTCTATACCTCACCTGGTCATGGTAGATTGCAGGTAAATCTCGTTCTGCAATTCCAAACAACCTGTCAGGTCAGTGTCCTCAAGCCATCTCCTTCCTATACTTCATTTTTCCTTCCTGCGCTCTTCCAGAGTACATAATCAGTGAGTACTCGTCTAACTCTACGCATTACCAGCCCTTGGTTACTTGAAGGAAAAAGAACTACACAGAGAGAGTGAGGATAAGGAACGGCAATTTGAATTGAGACAACTTGTATTAGAGACTGATGCGGAAATTAAAAAAATTACAGGCATCGAGAGAGAACATCCACCGGTCAGTTGTGCGAGTACATTTCGTCCGAGGTCAACATACATTCCAAAGTTACCGTTGTTCGAAGAAAAAACCAATGACATTGACAGTTTTCCTTTTCGGTTTGAGAACCACACTACATCTTGTGGCTGGCTGAAGGAGAAGTGGACATTGTTTATCGCGTGGCAGTTAAGGGAAGCGCTTTGGCACTATACCACACTCTTGCGGCAAAAGAAGGGGTTGACTTGGGACCAATTAAAAAGAACTCTTACAGAAGTTTCAGTGTTCAGCTGACCGTTTTCATGAGCATTTCCAATCAGTTCGTCCTGACAAGGGAGAATCATTTCCGTCTTTTTTTTTTTTTTTTTAAAAACAAGAATGAGTCGCTGTTTAGACAGATAGAGTTAACAAAGACGAACAAGACTTTCGAATCAATGGGAGATTTGCTGCCCCGAGAGCAACTTTTTCAGAGCGTCGGCAAAGATTTGGCCACATTTCTTTAAGAAAGACAGTTCGATAACGTTGAATTAAATGTGTCGGATGGCAGATCAGTACTGTCTTGTTTCATCTGGATAAAGGTGTTACCCCGCAAGGGGGATTCATCCCTTTTGAGTCTCATGCGGCACTTCAAATACATTCTGGACAAGGAAACAATAGAAGAGGAAATCGCACTTCATTCCAAGGTCCTCACGGTTACACATCTTTTGGCAACAGACAACGACCTTTCCGCGGTCTAGGCCATGTCGGTTGTGGCGATTTCTGTCAGTACCAATACTCACCACTGGAAAGACCTTTTCCTTTCCAAGGGCGTGGTGAACAACAACCCCGCAGACCCTTTGGTCCAGTTCGTGGACATGGTCGAGGTTCACAGATTGAGGGTAACCAGTTGCCCGCCAACCAAACCATGCATTGCCATTTTGGTGAGGGCAAATTCCATTTAAAACGTGACTGTCCCTTTCAAAGGAAGCGGAACGAAGACTGGATTTGTTTCCACTGATGTGAAGGTGGTCTTGTTTTGGCCCCAGATCAGTCCATTGATAGTCTTCTTTCGGAGGGTTGTGCCATTACCGGTTTACAAGGTTTCTGTTTTGCGAGATACAGGTTGCACCACAGCTGGCGTAAGGAAATCTTTTGTTCTTCCGGAGCAGTATCTTGACAGTGTTCAGAGATGCAGATCATTTGGTGGAAAAATTGAAACTTTTCCACCTGCAAAAAAAAATTTCTGTAGATACACCGTACTACTCCGGGGTTGCTTACCGCCTGTGTTATTGAGAATCCAGTTTGCTATTTGGTTTGGGGAAATCTACCAGGTGTCGCGACAGTACATGGTGCTGCTGGAGGATCTTTCATTCCTTGTCTCATCAGAACAAGATCTAAAGTTGTAGAACAGGGAAAACCAACAAACCCGCTCAAGGTTTCAAAACTGGATGAACTAAATGTTATGCCAGACATTTTGAAGACTGTGCAGAGAAGTGACGGGACACTTGACAACTATACTTTCCACTGCAAAGCAGACTGACATACCAACAGACAAGCTGACGTACATACTGGACTCTGACATCCTCTACCTTTTCAGCATAATGGGCCGTATGTACTACTTTTTCTCAGTGGAGGATGCCAGAGTCTAGTATGTACGTTGGCTTGTCCGTTGGTATGTCAGAGACAGTCTGCTTTGCAGTAGAAAGTATATCGTCGTCAGTGTCTCGTCGCTTCTCTGCATAGTCTTCAAAATGTCTGGCGAAACTTTTAGTTCATCCAGTTTTGAAACCTTGAGTGGTTTTGTTGGTTTTCCCTGCTATACAACTTTTGATCTTGTACTGATGTAACGAGGAACGAAAGATCCTCCAGCACCACCATGTACTGTCGCAACACCTGGTAGATTTCCCAAAATCAAATAGCAAACTGGATTCTCAATAACACAGGCGGTAAGTGACCTGTAGTAGTATGGTGTATTGACGGAAATTTTCGCAAGTGGAAAAGTTTCAATTTTTCCACCAAACCATCTGCATCTCTGAACACTGTCAAGATACTAGTCCGGTTGAACAAAAAAGATTTCCTTACACCAGCTGTGGTGCAACCTGTATCTCTCAAAACAGAACCTTGTAAACCGGTAATGGCACAACCCTCCATAAGAAGACTATCAATGGACTGATCTGGGGCCAAAACAAGACCACCTTCACATCCAGTGGAAACAAATCCAGTCTTTGTTCCACTTCCTTTGAAAGGACAGTCCCGTTTTAAATGGAATTTGCCCTCACAAAAATGGCAACGCATGGTTTTTGATCGGTGGACAATTGTTACTGTGTTAGTCTGTGAACCTCAACCATGTCCACAAACTGGATCAAAGGGTCTGCACGGTTGTTGTTCACCACGCCCTTGGAAAGGAAAAGGTCTTTCCAGTGGCGAGTACTGGTACTGACAGAAATTGCCAGAACTGACATGGCCTTGACTGCGCAAAGGTCGTCGTCTGTTGCCAAAAGACGTGTAGCCGTGGGGACCTTGGAATGAAGCGCAATTTCCTCTTCTATAGTTTCCTTGTCCAGAAATGCCGCGTGAGACTCTAAAAGGGATGAAACCCCCTTGCAGGCAACACCTTTATCCGGATGAGCAATACAGTACTGATCCGCCATCTGACATTTCGTCAACGTTATCAAACTTTCTTTCTTTAAGAAACGTGGCCAAATCTTTGCTGATGCTCTGAAGAAGCTCTCTCGAAGAAGCAAGTCTCGCAGTGATTCGAAAGTCTTGTTCGTCTTTGTTAACTCTATCCATCTGTCTAAACAGTGACTCATTCTTATTAAAAAAAAAAAAAAAAAAAAAAATGGAAATGATTCTCCCTTGTCAGGACAAACCGAACGGAAACACTCACGAAAACGGTCAGCTGAACACTGATACTTCTTTAAGTTCTTCTTTTAGTTGGTCCCAAGTCAACCCTTCTTTTGCCGCGAGTGTGTGGTATAGTGCCAAAGCGCTTCCCTTAAACAGCGATGTGATAAACAATGTCCACTTCTCCTTCAGCCAGCCACAAGATAGTAGTGTGGTTCTCAAACCGGAAAAGAAAACTGTCAATGTCAGTTTTTTCTTCGAACGGCGGCAACTTCGGAATGTATGTTGACTTCGGATGAAATGTACTCGGAACCGACCGGTGGAGGTGGTGGATGTTCCTACGATGCCTGTAATCTTTTAATTTCTGCATCAATCTCCAATTCAAGTTGTCTCAGTTTAAATTGCTGTTCCTATCCTTTTCTTCAAACTTATTGTTTTTGTTCCATCTTTCTGTGATTTTTTTTTTCTTCAAACTCTAATCTTTTTCGATTTTCTTGTCGTTCTTATCTTTTTTTTCTAGCTGTTTGTTTCTCCTGTCTCTCTCTGTGTCTCCCCTGTCCATACATTGTTGGACATAGTTTGGTAATTTCTCGCCTTCAAATCCTAAACGCTCGGCCTGTTGTACATATTCAAAATTTTCCATCATGAACAGTTACCACAAAGAAACGAGAAACAATGACTAAATATGACTGAAATAAGGCGATATGTGATGTTATATACGTTTAAAAAAAACAAACATTGTTACAGTATGTACAAATAAAGAATTTAAATGCTGTTACAAACAGGAAAGTAATAAAGGCTTACAAAGGAAAGCCACTAATAAGAATGACAATGTGATCTTTCCAGAAGAGATTTTCACCAATATTCCTTCCTAAAAGGAAAAAGACAGCTAAAAATGAAATCCAAATGAATAACTTCCCCCCCCCCCCCCCCCCCCCTGAAAAGAAACATAAAAAATATAAAGTTTTTTCCCCCCAGAAAGAAATTCTTTATAATGTTTATGTTCTTAACTGTTCTTATTGTAGTTGTTACCTTCTTAGTTTGTTGTAAAACAAAAAGATCAGTTCACAAAACAAATGAATCGCCTTAAACAATAAGTGGATATAAAGTTACAAAACAATGAATCAATGAACAATTAAAAAGAGGGGGAGAAAACGTACACTAACAAAATCCTACCTAAAAGATGACAATGATGAAAAGAAGTTAAATGGGCGCCTACTGAAATGAAAGGATAGGAAAGGGGAAAAAAATAGATACTAATGAGAGAGGGAGGGACTATCAACTCCCCAACGCCATGCCCCCCTGCTAAATCGGAGCAGGAAGAGGTTGGGGCTATCAGTCCTGGGGAAGCGGACAAAAATTCTAAAGCTCTAGGGGAAGGACAGCGACTCCTCAACGCCCTGCCCCCTTACTGCCAGGTAAGAGCAAGAGGAGGTTGAGGCTATCGATCCTGAGGGGGGGGGGGGGGGGGGGGGGGGGGGGGGGGGGGGGGAAGGGTCCAAAGGAAATCCTACAAAAAAAAAAAAAAAAACCTACGCAGAGTAGAGCAACCAAAAGAAATCTCAAACACCCGAAAACACACATACAAAAACAAATGAAAAATAAAAACAGTAATCACAACAATCAATAAAACTTGCTTTCCTCCCTTAATTTTTTTTCCTTGGAGGGGGGGTATTAGAAAAAAAAACCCTAGTCCTAAGTCGGGGTCACCACTGTCACATTGAGCACAAAACGCATGCACGCCTCACACCTCAGTATTCACTGTGTCCACATGCAGTCTCTCCAAACAACCAGAAGGTGCACTACAATAACTCTCCTTCTCCCCTTCCTCTCTGGGGAATAATTTACTAAACGATGAGGAGGTACAAACATTCCAGATCCACTAGCTGGGACCAAATTTCATCTCGTTGTACATAGTAATTCACAAGAACTTTTACAGGTTTCTCCTCCTCAATGGAGAATTAATTTGTACACTTTCCAAAGAAGAATTAGAGATGGCTTAAAATACAGGTTCAATATCCGAGTTCTGACCCAGGGGGACAATAAAAAATCATAGTGGGTGAACATGAGACGCTTTCAGTTCTCTCACGACTGCCGCAGTCGTTGTCCTCTTCAACTAGGTTCTCCAATCTGGAGTCAGTTAGGTGCTGCCCCAGCACTGGAGCCCAAATACTTGTGCGACTGCCACAGTCGCCTATCCCGTTACTGGTGCTGCCACAGCACCGGGAAGGGCTAAAACACGAATGAAGTCCGTGTAACTAATCTACTTCAAAATCTGAATAATGATAAATTCTTTTTCCTTTTCTTAACTCTCGTTTCTCTCCCCATGTGTCTATACCTCACCTGGTCATGGTAGATTGCAGGTAAATCTCGTTCTGCAATTCCAAACAACCTGTCAGGTCAGTGTCCTCAAGCCATCTCCTTCCTATACTTCATTTTTCTTCCTGCGCTCTTCCAGTACATAATCAGTGAGTACTCGTCTAACTCTACGCATTACCAGCCCTTGGTTACTTGAAGGAAAAAGAACTACACAGAGAGAGTGAGGATAAGGAACGGCAATTTGAATTGAGACAACTTGTATTAGAGACTGATGCGGAAATTAAAAAATTACAGGCATCGAGAGAACATCCACCGGTCAGTTGTGCGAGTACATTTCGTCCGAGGTCAACATACATTCCAAAGTTACCGTTGTTCGAAGAAAAAAAACCAATGACATTGACAGTTTTCCTTTTCGGTTTGAGAACCACACAACATCTTGTGGCTGGCTGAAGGAGAAGTGGACATTGTTTATCGCGTGGCAGTTAAGGGAGCGCTTTGGCACTATACCACACTCTTGCGGCAAAAGAAGGGGTTGACTTGGGACCAATTAAAAAGAACTCTTACAGAAGTTTCAGTGTTCAGCTGACCGTTTTCATGAGCATTTCCAATCAGTTCGTCCTGACAAGGGAGAATCATTTCCGTCTTTTTTTTTTTTTTTTTTAAAACAAGAATGAGTCGCTGTTTAGACAGATAGAGTTAACAAAGACGAACAAGACTTTCGAATCAATGGGAGATTTGCTGCCCCGAGAGCAACTTTTTCAGAGCGTCGCAAAGATTTGGCCACATTTCTTTAAGAAAGACAGTTCGATAACGTTGAATTAAATGTGTCGGATGGCAGATCAGTACTGTCTTGTTTCATCTGGATAAAGGTGTTACCCCGCAAGGGGATTCATCCCTTTTGAGTCTCATGCGGCACTTCAAATACATTCTGGACAAGGAAACAATAGAAGAGGAAATCGCACTTCATTCCAAGGTCCTCACGGTTACACATCTTTTGGCAACAGACAACGACCTTTCCGCGGTCTAGGCCATGTCGGTTGTGGCGATTTCTGTCAGTACCAATACTCACCACTGGAAAAGACCTTTTCCTTTCCAAGGGCGTGGTGAACAACAACCCCGCAGACCCTTTGGTCCAGTTCGTGGACATGGTCGAGGTTCACAGATTGAGGGTAACCAGTTGCCCGCCAACCAAACCATGCATTGCCATTTTGGTGAGGGCAAATTCCATTTAAAACGTGACTGTCCTTTCAAAGGAAGCGGAACGAAGACTGGATTTGTTTCCACTGGATGTGAAGGTGGTCTTGTTTTGGCCCAGATCAGTCCATTGATAGTCTTCTTTCGGAGGGTTGTGCCATTACCGGTTTACAAGGTTCTGTTTTGCGAGATACAGGTTGCACCACAGCTGGCGTAAGGAAATCTTTTGTTCTTCCGGAGCAGTATCTTGACAGTGTTCAGAGATGCAGATCATTGGTGTGAAAAATTGAAACTTTTCCACCTGCAAAAATTTCTGTAGATACACCGTACTACTCTCCGGTTGCTTACCGCCCCTGTGTTATTGAGAATCCAGTTTGCTATTTGGTTTGGGGAAATCTACCAGGTGTCGCGACAGTACATGGTGCTGCTGGAGGATCTTTCATTCCTCGTCTCATCAGAACAAGATCTAAAGTTGTAGAACAGGAAAACCACAAAACCGCTCAAGGTTTCAAAACTGGATGAACTAAATGTTATGCCAGACATTTTGAAGACTGTGCAGAGAAGTGACGGGACACTTGACAACTATACTTTCCACTGCAAAGCAGACTGACTACGACATACAAACAGACAAGCTGACGTACATACTGGACTCTGACATCCTCTACCTTTTCAGCATAATGGGCCGTATGTAATACTCTTTCTCTCAGTGGAGGATGCCAGAGTCTAGTATGTACGTTGGCTTGTCCGTTGGTATGTCAGAGACAGTCTGCTTTGCAGTAGAAAGTATAGTCGTCAGTGTCTCGTCGCTTCTCTGCATAGTCTTCAAAATGTCTGGCGAAACTTTTAGTTCATCCAGTTTTGAAACCTTGTGCGGTTTTGTTGGTTTTCCCTGCTATACAACTTTTGATCTTGTACTGATGTAACGAGGAAACGAAAGATCCTCCAGCACCACCATGTACTGTCGCAACACCTGTAGATTTCCCAAAATCAAATAGCAAACTGGATTCTCAATAACACAGGCGGTAAGTGACCTGTAGTAGTATGGTGTATGACGGAAATTTTCGCAAGTGGAAAAGTTTCAATTTTTCCACCAAACAATCTGCATCTCTGAACACTGTCAAGATACTAGTCCGGTTGAACAAAAAAGATTTCCTTACACCAGCTGTGGTGCAACCTGTATCTCTCAAAACAGAACCTTGTAACCGGTAATGGCACAACCCTCCATAAGAAGACTATCAATGGACTGATCTGGGGCCAAAACAAGACCACCTTCACATCCAGTGGAAACAAATCCAGTCTTTGTTCCACTTCCTTTGAAAGGACAGTCCCGTTTTAAATGGAATTTGCCCTCACAAAATGGCAACGCATGGTTTGATCGGTGGACAATGGTTACTGTTAGTCTGTGAACCTCAACCATGTCCACAAACTGGATCAAAGGGTCTGCACGGTTGTTGTTCACCACGCCCTTGGAAAGGAAAAGGTCTTTCCAGTGGCGAGTACTGGTACTGACAGAAATTGCCAGAACTGACATGGCCTGACTGCGCAAAGGTAGTCTGTTTGCCAAAGACGTGTAGCCGTGGGGACCTTGGAATGAAGCGCGATTTCCTCTTCTATAGTTTCCTTGTCCAGAAATGTATTTGAAAAGCCGCGTGAGACTCTAAAAGGGACGAATCCCTCTTGCAGGCAACAACATCTTTATCCGGATGAGCAATACAGTACTGATCCGCCATCTGACATTTCGTCAACGTTATCAAACTGTCTTTCTTAAGAAACGTGGCCAAAATCTTTGCTGATGCTCTGAAGAAGTTGCTCTCGAAGAAGCAAGTCTCGCAGTGATTCGAAAGTCTTGTTCGTCTTTGTTAACTCTATCCATCTGTCTAAACAGTGACTCATTCTTATTAAAAAAAAAAAAAAAAAAAAATGAAATGATTCTCCGTTGACAGGACGAACTGAACGGAAACGCTCACGAAAACGGTCAGCTGAACACTGATACTTCTTTAAGAGTTCTTCTTTTAGTTGGTCCCAAGTCAACCTTCTTTTGCCGCGAGTGTGTGGTATAGTGCCAAAGCGCTTCCCTTAAACAGCGACGTGATAAACAATATCCACTTCTCCTTCGGCCAGCCACAAGATGTAGCATGGTTCTCAAACCGAAAAAGAAAACTGTCAATGTCTTTTTTTCTTCGAACGGCGGCAACTTCGGAATGTATGTTGACTTCGGATGAAATGTACTCGCGGAACCGACCGGTGGAGGTGGTGGATGTTCTCTACGATGCCTGTAATTTTTTAATTTCTGCATCAGTCTCCCATTCAAGTTGTCTCAGTTTAAATTGCCGTTCCTTATCCTTTTCTTCAAACTTATTGATGACTGTCGACGTTAACTGGATGATGATTGTTTTTTTGTTCCATCTTTCTGTATTTTTTTTTTCTTCTTCAAACTCTTAATCTTTTTCGATTTTCTTGTCGTTCTTTATCTTTTTATTCTAGTTGTTTCCGTTTCTCCTCTCTCTCTCTCTCTCTCTCCCCTGTCCATACATTTTTGGACATAGTTTGCTAATTTCTCACCTTCAAAACCTAAACGCTTGGCCTGTTGTACATATTCATCAAAAGTTTCCATCATGAATAGTTGCAACAAAACAAACAAGAAACAGTGACTATATATGACTAAAATAAGGCGATATGTGATGTTAATACGTTTTAAAAAAAACAAACTTTGTTACAGTATGTACAAATAAGGAATTTAAATGCTGGTAGAAAACAGGAAGTAATAAAGGCTTACAAAAGGATAGCCGCTAATAAGAATTGATAATGTGGTCTTCCCAAGAGATTTTCACCAATATTCTTTCCTAAAGGAAAAAGACAGCTAAAAAAAAATGAAATCCGAATAAATCTTTTTTCCCCCCCCCCCCCCCCCCCCCCAGATAGAATATAAAAAATAAAGTTTTTCTCCCCGGAAAGAAAGAAATTATAATGTTTATGTTCTTAACTGTTCTTATTGTAGTTGTTACTTTCTTAGTTTCTTGGTAAAACAAAATAGATGAGTTCATAAAACAAATGAATCGCCTTAAACAGTAAGTGAATATAAAGTTACAAAACAAATGAATCAGTGAACAATTAAAAAGAGGGGAGAAAACGTACACTAACGGAAATCCTACCTAAAAGATGACAATGATGAGAAGCTAAATGGGCGCTTATTGAAGAGAAGGTTTGGAGATTTTTTGTAAAGGGGGTGAAAAGGAAATGAAAAAATAGACAGGTCCGATATAGATGGGGGAAGTTAGAAAAAACGAAAAGGGCCCTCAGACAGCACCCTAATGGCAACTGTCTCCCGTAAAGCTGGAGATGGGGAGGTATTCAAATATAATATGTACGAACAATACAATGCAATAACACATCTAATACAGTCGAAAGAAAAACACCACACACAAAAAAACACCAAAAAATATGATCAAGAAAAAGATGTTTATTTGGACTGAGCGGTAATCCACTCCACCACCTACACTAGTTGAGTGACGGAGGTGAAGTCGATCCCACACTCAGAGGGGTATGGGGAAAAATCCAAATGAAAGGATAGGAAGGGAAAGAAAAAGATATTATTAAATGAGAGAGGGAGGGACTATCGACTCCCCAACGCCATGCCCCCCTGCTAAATCGGAGCAGGAAGAGGTTGGGGCTATCAGTCCTGGGGAAGGGGACAAAACAATTCTAATGCTCTAGGGGAAGGACAGCGACTCCTCAACGCCCTGCCCCCTTGCTGCCAGGTACGAGCAAGAGGAGGTTGAGGCTATCGGTCCTGGGAGGGGAAGGGGGGGGGGGGGGGGGGGGTCCAAAGGAAATCCTACCAAAAAAAAAGACCTTAACAGAGTAGAGCAACCAAAAGAAATCTCAAACACCCGGAAACACACATACAAAAATAAATAAATAAATAAAATAAAAACAGTAATCACAACAATCAATGATACTCTTTCCTCCCATATTTTTTCCTTGGAGGGGGAGGGGGATATAAAAAAAAAAACCTAGTCCTAAGCCGGGGTCACCACTGCCACACTGGGCAGAAACGCATGCACGCACTCAGCTCAGCATTCACTCCGTGCACACGCACTCTCTCGAAACGACCAGAAGGTGCAGTACGATAACTCTTCTCCTCCCCCTCCTCTCTGGGGAATAATTTACTAAATGATGAGGTACAAAAACATTTCACAGATCCACTAGCTGGGACCAAATTTTCATCTCATTGTACACAGTAATTCACAAGAACTTCTTTTACAGGTTTCTCCAGTTCAATGGAGAAACAACTATTGTCCAGGGGGACAAAAAATCATGGTGGGTCAACATGACATACGCTTTAAGTTCTCTCACGACTGCCGCAGTCGTTGTCCTATTAAACTAGGTTCTCCAACTCTGGAGACAATTAGGTGCTGCCACAGCACTGGAGCCCAAATACTTGTGCGACTGCCACAGTCGCCTATCCCGTTACTGGTGCTGCCACAGCATCGGGAAGGGCTTAAACACGAATGAAGTCCGTGTAAGTAATCTATTTCAAAATCTGAATAATGATAAATTCTTTTCCCTTTTTCCTTTTCTTAACTCTCTCGCTTCTCTCCCCATCTGTCTATACCTCACATGGTAATGGTATGAAGTGTTTTGCCTACACTCAGGAGAAGTTCGTTTATATACCTAGCACTTGTGCACTCACGCACACGCACTCCACCTTACCTGGTCAGTCCAGACTCCGGCTTTGGGGTTTTTGTCAGGATTCTTTCCCACACCCTTCACCGGCATAACTACCAAGTAAGGTCTACTTTAGGTCACTGTCTTCTAGGTCCGTCTGCGACGCACTCTGTCCAAGCTGTCCACGTTCGGCTTGCGTCCGAGGGTCTGCAATTGGTGCACTGTCTTTTCTGTCAGTGTCCACATCCGGACCCAGCAGTGGTACTGTCAAAACCGTCCTAGCCGTTTTAACCGTCTACGGCTGTACTGTCGCAGTGCTAGGGCAAAACTTTCCCCTGTTAACTGGAGGCCTTAACACTGGTCTGTCACTAGTGTAACTGTCAGCACGACGTAACTCCTTAACAAACTACAAGTCAGTCCTAGCCGGTCCGCTCACTTCAAACCGAAGTGTCGAACTCCCTAGCTAACCACAAGTTAGCAGGACCGCACTCTTCAAGCTCCCGTGTCGTACTGCCGGAGTTTGCTTATTTACCCGAGTGTCGGTGAACACTTCTCACGCGAGGTGCACTTCCGCTGAGCTCGCCTATGAGCGCAGAAAACCGTGCGTCACTACAGGTGGATTGCAGGTAAATCTCGTGCTGCAGTTCTAAACAACCTGTCTGGTCAGTGTCCCCAAGCTATCTCCTTCCTATACTTATTTTTCCTTCCTGCGCTCTTCCTGAGTACATATTCAGTGAGTACTCGTCTAACTAGCATTACCAGCCCTTGGTTACTTGACCAATGGACAACGTCCGTCCATTTTCCTGAGCGATTCAACCAATAATCACCCTACATCTATAGCCACCAGCGACACTGATCACACTGGTCAGGCCACGTAAATGGTTCTTTATTTTACCTTTCCTTTTCACTACCTAGGAAAATGCTTTATATCAAATAAGGGCGTACGCGACGGAAACGTCACATGTCGCCATGTGAGGCTACATCATATGACAAGCGTATTATAGTCTTCCTGGCAGCATTGGTACAGCAAAGAGCAGTTTGAGCGTGTCGTGATCTACCTGGCAGCATTGTTACAGCAAAGAGCTGCTTTCAGTGTCTCTTGGTCTACCTGGTTGCAGTCACGTACTTGTATGTTTGTGTAAAAGCAGAAAGCCATTTTGAGTGTGTCGTGAATTTTTATACCAGGTTTGGGCGCAGAATGTTCCATTTTACCTAGCTGCAGTGGTGTGTTTATTTATGTATAGACAAAGAGAGCTTCTTTGCACGTGGTTCACTTAGCTGTTATGGCGTGTACGTCTATCTGTGTACAGGCAAAGAAAGCTGCTTTGAGCGCATCGTCTCCCGGTTTGGCCGCAAGTGTACCTATGTGGTGGTAGGAGACGGGCGAGACGAAGAGTTGGCTGCCAAACAGGTTAGTAATGAAAATTAATAGTTATTGTTGCTGACAGGTATTTTGATGTATGCGCAGACTGCATACATGTCTTTAAGGACTGAAGGTGCAAAAATGTGTCCACCACCCCTAACACCCCATGCAAGCCGTGTGTATCCCTCTCCTGCCGTAGTGCATACAAGGCGGGTGTTTTTTTCACTGTGTATATGCGCGAGACACCCCTTCTTCCGCGACGTGTGTGTGTGTGTGTGTGTCCCATTTAAGACGTGTGTGTATTTGTATTTGATCGTGTTTGTGCGCGCGCGCGCGCACAAGCGTTGTGTGTGTGTGTGTGTGTGTGTCCGTCCGTCCTTCCCTTCCTGGCTCTCTCCCTCCGCGCACGCGCGTGCGTGTGCGAGTGTGTGTGTGTGCGTGTGTGTGTGGTGTGTGTGTGTGTGAGAGAGTCCCTTCTTCTCCCGCTAGACGTATCTTTGTTCACTCTCCATTACATGATCCTTTTTTTTCTCCTCCTGCAAGGCTTTTGTTTGTCTCTCCTCCTCTTCCTGCTTGTGTGTGTGCATCTATGTTCCTCCTCCCAAAGACATGTTTATCCCTTCTTCTCCAGCAAGATATGTATAGCCCTCCTCTTCCTGCATAGCAATGCGTGTGTGGGCGTCCTCTTCTTCCAGGTCGGTGCCTATGAGGATGCCTGGGTCTCTTTCAGCATCAACAGCTCCCCCGCCTTCCGAAGTTCTGTGCGGACAGTAAAGTCCTCTTTTCCTTGACTCTCTTTGACTCTGCCCTGTGTATGTATAATTTTAACCATAATCTCTCTTGGAGACACAATTTTTACTGGTTTCAGTTTATAATATGCCAGCTATAAAAAAGACCTGGCAACTCGGCAGTAAACGTTATACAGTTTTTCCAAATTGGACACATGCTGTTCTCTCTGCAATGCGTTTTTTATCCGTATGACCTCTTTTTTTCGTACTTTTGTTGCTTTAACATGTTCTGAGTTGGAGAAATCAGGTGGAATGACTTGCGCTCTCAGCACGGCTGGGTCTTACCGGTCTTACAGGTGCTGAGGTTAGCTATCTTGTCATGTATTGCTTTTGTTGTTTTGGTGCTTTTTTAGGATATGACATTTTTTCATAATGTCGCCCTTTTCCCGCATGAGTTTTACAACCCTGAAAAGGTCCCATGTGGTCGGCTAGGCTATACAACAACAACAACAACAACAACAAAAAAACCACCAAAACCGCTGCTCCATATTCCAGGATATGTGCGTGTCCCTCCTTTTTCAAGACGCGTTACGTCATTCGTTGTCCGGGTCATATGCGTGTGCCTTTCAAGAGTGTGTGTCCGTGTTCCCCCCAAGCCAGGTTGTGTCCTTCCGGCACCACGTGCTTGTGTCCTCTCTCCAAGACATGTATGTCTGTCACTTCTCGCAAGACGTGTCTATATCCTTCCTCCAGACATCGGTGTGCCCTCCTCCATGATGTGTTTGCATCCTACTTCCTCCAAGATATGTTTGTCACCTTCTTCCCGCAAGATGTTTGTCCCTTTTCCCTCCTGGACATGTACGTGTCCTTTCGCCATGATGTGTATCCTCTTTCCACAAAGACCGGTGCGTGTCCTCCTTCCTCCAAAAACGTGTTTATGTCCTTCCTAAAAGACAACGTGTTTTTTATACCCCAACACGTGCTTGTGCCCCTCTTTTTAAACGTGTGTGTTTGTCCCTCCTCCTACAAGTTAAATGTGTGTCCCACTTTCCCCAAAACGTGTAAATCATCCGCACAGCTTTTATACGATTGCGAATGGTGATAGCGAAGGTGCTTTCAGACTGGCCGTTGTGTTTCAGATGAACTGGCCATTCTGGCGGATATCCAGTCACTCGGACCTGGCAGCCCTGCACCATGCGCTGGACCTTGGCTACCTGTAGACGCCCCTATCCTCCTTGCCCCTTCCTCCCGCCCCGACCCCTTTACCAGAGGAACCACGACACCTGCTACCCTGCCCTCCACGTCCCCGTCCCGTGCTCACCTATTCCCCTATTTTGTCATCGTTTGGGAGGACTGGCCAGGACGACTGCGAGGAGGTGCCGGCTCCACTGCAGAATGATGCTAGTGTTCCTTTGAGCGTGACAATCGACGGCGCTCCTCCTTTTCGGCTGTGACCGAGTACTTTGACCGTGCAAGTTTGTTAGAGCGACGGTGGATCCAAATGAGCGCAGGAGTTGAGCAAGAGTGCCCGAAACGTGGACATGCAATACAAAGAGCGCTCAGATCCGGCAGGTGTGACCCGGGTAGCAAATCCATGAGAGTGACATGTTTTCCACACTCTCTAGCTGGACTAGGATGTATGGCCAGTGCATGCAACGATGACCAGGTACTTGAAATCCCTACAGTTGTATGGAAGCAACCATGCTGTCCTTCACGTGGTGACCAAGGATTTCAGACTGGATCGGATGGGCAAAGTGAACGAACGCTGCCCCTGCGATGAGAACCCAAAGCCCCGCAGCTGTCTGATGGCGTTTTTGCATGTACAGCTTCCAGGCAGGTCCGGCAAATGAGAGCAAGAGTGATTTAGAATACAAATCGGGATGATGTCGCCGATGCACAGTCGAGAAGATTTAGAAATCTAGCTGATCCTACAGATGAGAGGAAAAAAAGAGATCAAAAAGTAAACTGGTCCTGCACATGTGAGGCTAAGTGCGACTTAGAAATTGGCCTGGTCTTGCAGACTGAAGAACGAAAGTGATCTGGGTGTAGGCTGAGCCTTCAGACGTGTGGTCAAGAGCAGTGCCTTCCTGCGGACGCTGCTGTTCAGCTCCTGCAGACGGCCGGGATTTTCCTGTACGGGTATGGTGCAGACGTTTTCATATACTAAGAAGGTATATATCATCTTCTACCATACCTGGGAATAAATAACGTTATCTGCCAGTGCTGGTGATGTTTCCAGGTAGGCATCAACCAGCAAAGGTTGCTCGACACTCGGTGGGGGCACGTGGACTTCATCATAAGTTGTCAGAGCAATAGAATACCCTCTCACGCCACTCCCAGTCACACTTTGAATACAGTCATGTGCGCAAAGACTTTAGGCCCTCTGGACTCGGTTGGGCGTCTATCATTTTTTCTCCGGACAGTTCTGTGCGCAGAGTTGACACGCTGCTGCTCATTCCTTAGTGGTGGATGCGCTCTTTAATATTCCGTTCCCCGAGTGTGATGAGTTCGACTACACTGCTCCCGGGCCTGGGTACTCCAACTGGCAAAACCGACCTTTTGTAGCTATTGTATGGTCAGCACAGTGTTCGCACGATTGACATAGTTCTTGTACCGTGAGCAAAGTGTGTTACCCTAAACGTTGCTAGCGTTTCTTCGTTGTGAATGAGTGGCCGGACTAAAATGATTTTCCGAGAGCTGTGCAGGCTGCTCAACAACCCACTGACGCCAGACGGGCGTCCACAGACAGATGGTAGAGACTGCCCCTGCCAGTCAGACTGGGTTTGTTTTTCTCCTATCATTTGTTGAGGTCACATGATGAAATCATTTTTCTGGTGGAAAGAAATACAAAAAAAAAGACAGCATTACACATGTGATGAGACAGTTGTGTTGCGTGTCGACAAAATTTGGATTGCAGATGAGTTCACGTAAAACTTCAAACAAGAGCAGTTATTTTTGTTCGTCGGTCTACAGTATAAATATGGATCTGGTGAAAACGCGAAATCATGATGTGGCGTCTCTTTTTACGGTGATCAGCATGCTCTGTGTGTGTGTGTGTGTGTTGTTGTTGTTTTTGAGGGAATGGGGAAAGCATTCTCATAACGACGCGAGGGGAGTTTTAAGGAGCTGAGGGTACAGCAGATCGTCGCCACTAATCGAGATAGTGCTTTCATGCTCCTTGTAAACGTTTCATCTGAACTTTTTGTGAGCCATGTCCGTGCGCAAGTGACGGGAGGGAAGGAGGGAACAAAGATTTACAAGTCCTGCGGATGACACGCTGGCGATGGAAGTTGTGACGTGCGAGGAGGCCGCCCATCCCAGGCCTGTTCGGTGAACCATGAGTGTTTCGTTAGGCAGATAGTGTTCGATCCTCTCATCGAGCCGCGCATGTGTGTGTGCGTGTGTGTGTGTGTGTGTGTGTGTGTGTGTGTGTGTGTGTGTGTGTGTGTGTACCTGAAATGTGTATGTGTGTGTGTGTGTGTGTGTGTGTGTGTTGGACAGCAATTTCCCCATCAGAGAATCGGCTGCATTAGTACTGACAATTTCAGATGCCCCATTTTTTCCCTCCACCGTTACCCCCATGGAAAGAGAGAATTACGATTACCCTGTTCATAAAACCGGAGAGATTTTTTTACGATCATTGGCAAAAAAAATGGCATGGCATAACTAGAAATGTTCCAGCATGACCTCTGAACATTTACAGACACCTGACTTCTTTTTTTTGTTTGGTTTGTTTGTATTTTTGTTTGTTAACATATGTGTTAGGCTATATCCTCATCCAAATTTTGTACTCTTCCTTGCGGTTGGTAACAGGGCGGGGGGGATGTTTACAGCTAACCCCAATCCCTTCCCTTATCATGATCGTCATCATCGCATCATCATCATTCTCTCTCTCTCTCTCTCTCTCTCTCTCTCTCTCTCTCAATGTGTATTTGTTCTTTTATACAGAATTGGCACCCAGATATGGAAAGTAAAGAAAAAAAATCGTTGGTTTTTCCCATTCAAAAAAATATGTTTCATTCTGAAAAAAATTTCTCAGCGTCGTAACAGATAAATGGCATAGAATAAATTACGCAAGATTTAGGTTGAGAACTTTAGGATTTAATGCGAACAAAAGATGGTTTGAATGTAAAACATCCATAGTATCTCCTTGTCCTGCATGTATACACATTACCGATGACGAACACTTTCTGTTCCACTGTATTGCTTATAATGAAGTGCGGACAGATTGTTCATTTTTCCGGGTAGATATAGCGAAAAGACAAAATGTCGCTGTCGTGTTATCATCAGATGATGAACTTGTAATTAAATCAGTTGCCAAATTCATCGCGGAAGCATTGAAAATTAGACAGATGACGGATAGTGAAATTTGAGATAATGCATTATAAGAGATACCTGAATGAATATTATCATTCATCGCGTGTGGAAGAGATCAGTAAGATACAATGTCATCATTTGATTGAGTGGATGGTCGAGTCAGTTTTAAAATATTGTTGTTGTTTGTTTGTTTGTCTGTTTTTGTTTGGGTTTTAACCTCACTGCATTACTCCTGTGCGTGAAGACATAAGGAAATGTTACAATTCATTTCTTTTTGTCAACCTTTGATTTGATACACGCTAGGAATGAATGTGTACTATTCGTTTGCAGGAAAGGAAGAGGGAAATGTGTTATTGTTCTGTTACCCCTTCCCCCCTTGTCAAAAGACCTCTTTGGTAATGACAATAAAATATTAAAGTGTCAAAGTCTCTCTCTCTCTCTCTCTCTCTCTCTCTTTTCAATGCATAGCCTTAACAGGAAGAGGATGTTCGCACTTTGCAAAGTCAATGCTGCTTGTGGTATCCATATGTTCAGGTCGCTTGCAGACGGGGATGTGCCATTTGGGGCGTAAAGCACCGAGCTGAAAATCTGGTGTATAAGACATCCCTTGGAGGGGTCCATTAGATGTGTTCTTTGTCAATAGACTTAGAAGTCCGAAGCTTGCATTAAGAGCTGAAATTATTTCAATTGCATGCCATTTTTTATGATGAAAAATAGTGCACTAGGTTGAGTTTGTTTTGTCGGTCAATGCATTTCATGTTGTGACCACTCGAGACTTGTTTTGTTCATTATCTCTAATGCCCATGGTATCGAGATGCTGTCATCCTGTACGGACGATCTGATAGGCGGTAACATGGGAAAACAACGGTGAGTATATGCAAAACAGCAAACTCCCATCAGTGGCTGCCAACTTCGTCTTGAAATAGTCTCCAGCATTTCAAAATGTTCAAGATGCACAAATTGTCTTACTAAATCCAGAGTGAAAACAAATCTCACCAAAACCCAGAGGGTGACTGGGGCAACGACTATGTAACGTTGCTAACGGATGGGGTTCTATATTTAGGATTTTTTTTCTCTCAACGTATTAGCAGAAAAGAGCTGCTCAGACGCGTTGGCGCACAAACCGAGATATAAAAAAAAAAAAAAAATATGGAGCAGTGTGCCATGCCCATGCAGACAAGAAGCATACGTGCCGTTGATCTTCTCACCGCTGTGGCTTCCCCCCCACCACCATTGTACTTCCTTCTGTGATTGCCGATTCTGAAGTGGGAGTGTGCAAACTGGATGTCGCAGTTTCGCGCAATGTTTTTTTTTTTCAAGCAAGGTTCTTTCTTTCCTTTTATTCTTAATAAATCATTTGTAGTACATTTCATTGCATAAAATGCGCATCGCCTTTGAATTAACTGAATTGTATGTTTTCAGATTTATGTTTTGCAGATTTAAATGTTTACATTTTTAACATTTATTCAGTCGTCTTCTGCAAAGGCATGATTGGCAACTTCGTGAAGCGGTCAGTCGTGTGGTGCAGTGTTTCTGGCTTGTACCTTTTGCCGTGAACAGTATCGCGTGACAAGCTCAGGTGGAAAAGTTTCGGGCTACCCATTACTAAAAGTTGTTTGTGTTTCTTTTGAACGCCTGTTCCGCCTGTAAACACAGCCCTTGTGAATAAATCGGACACTGCAGAACTTAGATGGACCATCGCTCTTACGAGTTGCGCTTGTTACCCGTGTCATTTCAGTAGTCGCCAACAGACCCTGGGAAAAAGTGGACATTGGCGAGATGAGCCGAAAAATTACACGACTTTCACAGCAGTACATGTTTTCATAATGCTGTAATTGGTATAAAAATAAAATATGAGCATTAGGGAGGCAATGTTTTATAAATAACATGTTTTCAAAGTACTGTAAGTGGCATCAAAATAAAACAGCAGCATTTGGGAGGCAGTGTTTTATTTCTTTTATGTAACTGTGTGCGCCTGTCTCTTTTTCCCTTGAATTTGCTGGAAGATGGAAGTTAGCTGTAGGTCATTCAATTTGAGCGCGCGAGTTAGTTCTGAACGAGTGTATCTGATAGAAAGTTGCATTGTTCGAAAACATGTGTTCGTGTTTACATATGAACAGCTATAGAAGGAAATATATTGATACAGAAAGGACTTTTCCTTATTTAGGAACAGTTACTGAAGCGGTGTGTGTGTGTGTGGGGGGGCGAGGGGGGGGGGGGGGGGGGGGAGGAGTGGCGGTGGGCATTGCATGCGTGAGTGGAATGGAAAAGGAGTTTGTGTAAGGAAACTTTGAAACTGTGTCTGAACTTATAATCCTTAAGTTTCAAAGATTCGCTTTCCCTCTTCTTTTTCCATATTTATTATTGTGTTTGTGTGCTCATTTTCTCGTATCTTCGCTCCCAACTCGGTTCCTCTTCACCATCCGTGGAGCAACACCGAAGAAAAAAAAAAAATCCCGAAGTTGCGTGTCTGTGTTCCTCGATAATGCCTTCTCAAGGATTTTATTTTAAATCATTTTAACGGTTATGTTCGACTTCGTTGTGGAGGGAACAAATTGCTTTTGTCTGCAATAGTGGAGTGTTTCAGATGTGCGATTTGTTTTTCATGACGTTTATTGCCTATCCCCTCCGCATTCCCCGAGTGTATACTGTTGTTTTTATGTTTTCCTTTTTTTTTCATATTCATAAGTGATCTGGTACGTGTTTACAGCTGATTTTTTTTTTTCGATAATGTTAAGAATAAAAAAAAAAAAAAAAAAAAAAACGCAATCAGCTGGTAAGTGATAATAATTCCGTTGGTCCGAAATCTTTCTCTTTGACTGTCATTATCTCTTTCCCCTGCCACATCGTATGTGCGTGTATATGCACATGTACAGCCGTTCAATCGAAAATAGTTGTATCTGCAGTCAGGCTAAAACAGGCCATGGGTAGCAGGTGCACAGGGAAAACATGGTTATAGGATCACCCAGAAATGTGGAGGGGACAAGATCAATGCCTTCACCTCTCAGGGTTGGAGTGACGTGGCGCACACTGAAGGCATTCACCCCTTACTGTTAATCTAGCTAACTCTGTGTTCGCATCTTGTTGACGTGATGGTTGTTTGTTCACCTCTCTTCACAGCTGATAGTATCAAATCATCCAGTGTCAAATTATCCAGTTTGAAGCGCACTTACGTTCATTCTGGTGCGGGCAAAAGCTAGGTGCAGAAAGTTGGCCTGTATAGCTGACGGCGTTCAAGAAGCTGGCGTACGAAGCTGTGCGTGTGAGAGAGACCAGCCGGATCAAGTGAGTAGCCCTCCCGCGCGGAGAGATTAGTCATCGCGCGAGTGAACGGGATTTCCGACCAAGGCGAAAAGTAGGAAAACGAGGAGAGACAGGGATCTTCTCTCCTAGAAATCTTTGGATTTACCTGACCCCTCTGTTGGTTGATTACTGTTCTTTGCCGTCACGATCAACCTTCGCTCCTTTCGTTTGTTCAAGGAGCGGGCTTTTGTGCTTGTTTTCACTCTCTTTAGTCGTGAAAATACCTCGCCACCACGTGTCCGCTGTATCAACCAGAGAAAGGACGTGGGGTAGGTAGGCTATCTCCATTCAAGGACAAAATAATAAAAGTTGAACACGTGTCGAGCTGTCTTTGATAACATTTTGGACTTTGTTGATACATCTGCTTCCTCCACTCGCCAGTGTGGTTTTTATGTGAATTGCTTGATAATCTGAAATGTTGTTTGATGGCTTTATCAAATTTTCATCGCTTCGTTTAATGTTTTTTGGATGAAAACCGCCCCCTTCTCATTCCCTATTCAATCCGCTGCGTCAACAGCATTGTACTGTTAGCTGGCGTGTTTACTTTGAGAACTATTGCCGTGTATTACTGTTGCAGACTAGTTTGCGCTCGAGTTCTCTACAGTTAGTTTCGGGAGCACAGGCTCGGATCTCTCTCTCTCTCTCTCTCTCTCTCTCTCTCTCTCTCAAAACCATACTTGGCCAAAGAGAGCACGTGCTAAATCATAATTATGAAATAACTGTGAAGTATGATTAGGTATTTGGAGAAAAAAAAAAAAGGGGGGGGGGGGGGGGGGGGGGGGGGGGGGTGTGATGTTTGAACTCAAAATTTTGATCATCGGTGCATAGTAATTCAGTGCATTCTGTTTTGAACGCAGAATGTCCGTGAAAGAGAATCGCGTTCCTTAATTAAAATGGAACAGACCACAAATTCATAGCTGTTTCTAAGTAATACTCTGTTGTTTTTCAGAAAAAAAAAAAATCCCATTAATCCGTCCCTCCGCGTACACTTCCAAGCTGAACTGCTGTAGTATTAATTCAGCGCGCCCGAGCGCGTTTGTGTAGACGCGCTTTTTGTGATTATGTTGTTCTTAGTGGTAATATTGCCATCACACCGCCTCCCCCCCCCCCCCCCCCCCCCCCCCCCCCCCCACACACACACACCCCCCTTCCTTCACCCCCCCTGCTAGCCCCCTTTTTCCTTTTTCCCCCCGACAATGTTCACAGCATTTAAGCAGTGCAAAGAGAGGTTGTGGCAAACTTGCGTCGATGGACTTTGCGGGTCAGCATTCTGTTTTCTCGATAAACGTGTCCTGCAATGGTCATCTCAGTGCTTGTCTGATCCATCCCCACTATCTACATGATGCTGCCTTGTTTGAATTTTGTTTTGATTTTTTTTTTCGAATGCCAAACTTCACGGGCACCCAATGCGTCGTTCTAGGTTTTTATTTGTTAACGATTTTTCACGTTTGTTCGCTTGTGAGATGCAGACTTTAAAACTTGCCAGCTCAACCGCCGTTTGTTTGTTTTTTGTTTGCTTGTTTGTTTAATAGTGTTTGGTTGGTCTTATCTTCTATGGATATGGAATCTGTCAAGCTGATGGAGACACTGCAAGCGTTTGTTTTTAAGACACTTGTCTCTACTTTACGCGCCATTCATTACGAATTTGCAAAGAAGCTTTACTTCGGTGCCTCGCGCGGTTTCAGTAGCAGCAAGACATGTCGGTGCACACAAATGGTAGTGATAGAAATCTTCCAAAACAGATCCGCAATGGACGAGTTTCTGGAAAGCTTTGGACACAGAGCGGGGACTAAAATGATTGGGGTATGTTTTAGTATACTCCGTAAACTGTCAGGAAACTATGCAGAAAATCAAAAATCACTTGCTTGGGCGGGAGACCACATGTTGAAGATGATTTCTTCAATGCGGGACTCCGGACTCTTTGGTTCAGGCTTGTTACTATGCGAGTCATACTGTCAGAAAAAACACAAACAAACTGCATTATCATTGCAGCAAGTTTAGTCAGGCTGCAAACATGTATGTGTGCGCAGGACAAAGCCAAGCACGGATAATGTAATTCCGGGAAAAACAAGTCTGAAAGGACTGTAATTGGTACATTCCTCAGAGGGAAAAGGGTGGGGAGGGGGGGGGGGGGGGGTGTGCACGTCAAGTCACAGAAACGCATCATCATTTAGAGCACTCCGGCGGGTGGAGGAGGTGAGAGCCAAAATTCATGAAAACCTGTCGTCATCGTATTTTCTAATATGCGCAATGTGTCCGAATACATTAATATTTAATGGACGAAGACAAATTGTTTTGCACCCCTCCACTATCACCCCCCCCCCCCCCCCCCCCCCCCTCCAACCCATTCATCGTCCAACATTCGACTCCATTCTCCCGATTTATGCTTATTAGTCCTACATCCATTTGTCAGAAGCCCCCCGTCCCCCTCTTGAACAGACGGTAACAACCGCGCAATTAATGTGTACTCGGGTGACTCCAGTCATGAGACAGACGAACCCCAGCTGGTGCCGATAGACAAAATTTAATTAGTAACACTTTTTTATTCCGATGAAAACATTCTGTGTGTGTGTGTGTGTGTGTGTGTGTGTGTGTGTGTGTGTGTGTGTGTGTGTGTGTGTGCGTGCGTGTGTGGTCGTGTGTGTGTGTGTGTGTGTGTGTGTGTGTGTGTTTTCCATAAAAAAAGAAAAAACATTCACGATCATAAACTATTCATAGTGAACTTGTCTTATTGTCTCATTTACAATCGGCGTTATTGAATTTTTTCTTCTCACGGGCTGTGTTAAAGGAATAAAAAAAAAAAAAAAAAAAAAGGTCCTGCTGTTCGTGTATTTGTTGCCGTTAAGCGTCATTAGGAAAGATCTTTATGACTTTCAAGTACTTTTGAGATTAACGGACATTGTTGAATTGATATACATATAAAAGGAAGAAAAATATGTGAATGGGTAAGCTCATTAAAACTGTGGGAAAGAGACGGGATGGGGTGTGGGAGGATGAGGGTGGGGACGAAGAATGGAGAATCTTGTAACATCATAAATCTATGAACTTGTAAAGAAACCAGTGTCGGACGTTTTCAGTTTCATTGATTTCGGGTGAGTATTTATTCTGATACTGCTTGGTTTGCTATTTGTTGCACTGCTTTCTTTTAAATACACTGTCCTTGTCTTATGCTCGTTTATTCAAGCGCGCCAGCTCGCGCATGTCAAAGCACGCTGTGGTGTGCGCACACGTCTTTGTATCTTGTATCACTCATCCCCGAGATCACGTTTTGTTTGGGATACACATTGAAAGAAATAGTTCTATTACGAACAAAACTTCATGAAAGAATGGCATCCGCTTTTTGCAGTCATGACTAACACGTTTTGTTTGAAATAAGAATATAGGTTTCCCGATTCTGGATTCGACATTAGAAAAGTATTTAAACTCAGAATCAAAAACTTAGTTTGAGAGTAATTCGACAGGGTCGCCCCGACTTCTTCAGCTCACTGTTGCTGTTGTGGCAGCGAGGCCTGGTGGGGCGACTGTTGTGTGGGGTGAATAGTTGGGCAGACCTAGCACCACATAGTCAACAGTACAGACTTTGTACAGAAGATGGAAAACCAGCAACTGGCTCCAGGGGAGAAACTTGTCTCCTATGATGTATGTGCGCTCTTCACTAGCATCCCTGTACCCAAGGCTCTCCAAGTTATTCGGGAGAAGATTGAGGATGACTACCACCTTCGTCACTGGTGTGAACTCGCTATAGAACAGGTGCTAGAACTGTTGGAACTATGTCTCACCAGCACCTATTTCTCGTTCAACCATGAGTTCTACCAGCAGAAACAAGGAGCTGCCATGGGTTCGCAAGTATCTCCAGTGGTAGCCAATCCGTACATGGAACATTTTGAAAAAGTAGCCCTTGAGACCACTGCCCACCCTCCCAGCATGTGGTACCGTTATGTGGATGACACCATGACCCGCATACAGGAGACGGAGGTTGTCAGCTTCACCACTCACCTGAATTCCATCGATGACAGTATCCAATTCACCTCCGAAACTGAATCAGAAGGCAAGATCCTGCTCCTGGACACTCTCATCTCCCCAACCCCTGACGACAGGGTGGAGACCAGTGTCTATGGGAAATCCACCCACACTGACCAATATCTGAACTTTCACTCCAACCACCCTCTCCAACACAAGAGATCTGTTGCTAACACCCTCATGCACAGAGCCTCTTTACTGTGTTCCACTATGGAGGAGAGCTGAAAGAAGAACACATCAAGACTGCCCTTTCCGCTACCAGATACCCAGCATGGATGTGGGACAACCCTCGAGTTCCTTACCCTTCTTCTACAGATACAATGTGAAAGTGGGGATCCCTTACATTAAAGGAGTTTCAGAGTGTCTGGCCAGGACCTCCAAACATCATGGATGCAAAGTGTTCAACAAACCCACAATTCCCTACGCCAGCAACTGACCCATGTCACAAGACAAAACGGACCCCTCAAGCGGTATGGTGTAGTGTACCAGGTATGGTGTCAAGACTGTGTCAATACCAGACAGCAAGAGCACTCACCACCCGTCTACAGGAACACCAAAACCGATCTACTTCTGCCATACACGAACACCTACAAGCCACAGTTTTCAGCCCCCAAGAAAACCAAGATCTTATCTACAGAGCCCTTCCTCACAAAAAGAAGAGTTAAAGAAGCCATCGAAATCAAGACTAGACGCCCCAGCCTGAACAGAGATCAAGGTTTTGAACTTCCCCCCATCTACAATCAGATCCTGACAACTATTCACCCCCACACAACAGTCCACCAGGCCTCCACGCCACAACAGCAACAGTGAGTTGAAGAAGACAGGGCGACCCCGTCGAAATATTCTCAAACTAAGTTTTTAATTCTGAGTCTAAATACTTTAATGTTTTGTTTTGTTTTTGTACCCCAGTGAATCGCGTAAGTGAGGTGCATTGATTAACAAAAGACAGTATTAAAGGGTCCTTTTTTTTTTTTACATATGGAAATAAGCGGTGAAGAGCGGGTGCTTATAAACCAAGACAGATGCTTGTACTTGTTGCAGTCGTGTTTGAGAAAGGGTGGGTAGGAGGCTTCCAAAGACGATGGTGAATGGATGTCATATGCGAACATCCGTTCCATTCACACCCCGACATCCCTGACCGTTAGCGTGAGGCGATAGTTCTGGCAGGCTTCAGGTGGCCACTGCAAGGATAAAAATATGCTGACAATAACGACGATCGTGATGTTGATAAAAATGATAGTCGTATTGTCGACAAAAAAAAGACGGTTGTAATGTTGAAAAGAAAGAAAAAGAAAAAAACACCTAAAACTAAAAAACTGATGCTCTTAACGTTGAAAGAGGCTGACGATCGTGTTGTTGACAGAAATCGCAGTCGTCACAAGACAGTCCGCGTGATGACTGCACCATAAACAGACGATAATGACCACCTGACGCTGGAGCATCAACTTAACGATCTGCAACGACTTGAACGCGACCTGTGTCGTCGTTGTGAGAAACCTCTGACCATCAGTAGAAAATCAAGCAAACAAACGAACAAAAACGATGATTGTTGAAATGGCCAGCGCTCGTAATCGTAAAGTGTAATACTGTACCGGACGGAGCACGTGAAAAAAATAACAAAAACATGGGCCAGTTCCCGTGACGACCGTGCTGAATATGACTGGAATGCTGTTTTAACTCGGATGATAAAACATTTAAAGGAAGGATTGCAGCATTTAGCATGACGGTGATGTACGTTTCCTTCGTGTGACGATTGAATTTGGAATGATTTAACATGACAAAAAAGACCCATTGCGAAAACGAGGAGCGGAATGTGGCAGTGATGTTCACGTTCATATTGTTCATGTTTTAACTAGAGTTTTTAAATGTTTGTCATAATACTATTTGTATAAACAACATTTCATATTAGAAAGTCGATTTAGCTTGCACCACGGCGGAAGCGGAACTCGCGTGCGCAATTGAATGTTATTGTAGTTTAACTTGGTGCAAGAACGAGCAGCATTTGAGGTTTTATTCTGTGTTGGTATTATGCATTATAATGTCAGTGTTTAATCACTGGAGGAGAGCATAATCACAGTTATGATACTCATCCTATCATCAATTTTTTTTCCCTTCTTTTTTTGTTGTTATTGTTTACATGTCTGAAGATTGTGTGAACCGGCTCCACTGCGCACTGTGGGTGTGTGTATATGTTTTGTATTACTGTGGTGATGTGACAAGGTGTGTGGTCCTGTGTTTTTATGGTCATTATTCTTCATCCTTCAGGGATGGGTGCCATGTTTTTGTTTTGATTTTCCCCTCCAGGATTGATACATTGTGCGAATAAAGCCGAATTCAGGAGAAAAAAAAGGTACGCTCCGGTGTGTGTGTGTGTGTGTGTGTGTGTGTGTGTGTGTGTGTGTGTGTGTGAGAGAGAGAGAGAGAGAGAGAGAGAGAGAGAGGAGAGAGAGAGAGAGGAACGCTTTCCGCTCTTTGAAAAGGCCGTCTGTCAGTTTGAGGAAACTGAAGATTTAAAGTCATATTATTGCTTTTACGTGAATTGCACAGAGTTTTGTGAAAAAAATTCTGCACACCAACATTACCCTGCATGAGCTGAATGCATGTTTCACCTACGTCAGCTTGCTCAGGCGACAACGGCTTTTTATGGACACAAATGACGGGTCTCAAAAAATTACAAAGACGAGCCGATTTCAGACACATTCCTCTTGTCCAAGTCAGTTAGCAGGTGTGTACTTAACGAGCATGTCGGTTTGTAAAACTGTCTAGTAACTGCAGGTTTCTGTTCATGTTCACTACAGATTTATCTGTGAACTTTGTTGTCTTATCGGATTCTGTTAACTTCATTGTCACAATCGGATTCTGCAAAACCTTATGACCTCTAAAATTATATTTCTCTTTTAACTTACATTCTTGTCCACCTTTGCGGGGCTTCAACTCGCTCCAAACTGGACCATGGCTGTGTCACTTATGGTTCTGCCTTCGACCTTCCAATCTCAAAATTCTCGATACCATATACTGATACGGGCTTCAACACAGTCTGAATGTGTTCCGTATCACCTTGTGCACAGTTTGTACGCTGAGACGGTGGAACCAAAAACCTGTACTTCCCGGTGTTTCTCACCCCAAATTTTCGAAGGAAATTTAAAAAGCATCTACGGTCCTCTTGGAAATATGTCTTCTTCCCCTTTCAACATTGTTGATCATAACAAATTGTTTGTTTGCGTAAATTTACAGCCAATCGACCACGACCTTTTCATGACACCACAGATCCGCTTTGATTTTGCTCCTTACCGCGAAGACTCACCAGCTCTCTGGTATACAAAACCCAATGGGCTATAAGAGTACGAACTGATGTGAATTGACGAGAAAAATGGAATAAAACAGGCCTTCATAATAACTCAGATTATTCTGCAAGCAAGTATTGGCAAAAGAAAATATATATTTGAGCTAAAATCAGATTGCATCGGAAAATAAAACTCATTCAAAAGAAATAAAAATTTCACATTTAGGATACTTAGTGTTCATGAATTATAGTCGGTTGGGCAGGTAGTAAGAAAACGAGAGACAAGATTTCCATCCAGAACAGCATGGTTTTCTTTCCAGCGATTCTCTGGTCTCGATCCGCTTTCAAGGCTGAGCTTTTAAGTTGTGTGTTGTGTTGAAAATGACGCCACCACTACAAAAACGTACACAAAAAGTCTCTCGTATACTGGCACCTGCGGTCTACCTTAGAAGAAAACGGTCCACCTTACTCATTTCCTCTGTCTTTGGCAACACACACACACACACACACACACACACACACACACTCACACACACACACGAACCCCCCCCCCCCCCCCCCCTCCCTGACAATCATTACTTGGAGCACATATTCTTACTAGAATATACACACCGTTAGACTTGAAATGCACATTTGTTCTGTACCAAAGTTTGAAATGTTTAGTATGAAAAGCATTGTTCCATCCAGTCATAATCAGTAATTTCAAAAGAGTAAAGAAAAAAAAATGAAAGAGCTCCGTAAATCCAATGTCCTATTAGCCTGCAATACTGTTCTTGAAGAATGTCGCTCTCTCTCCCCTCACACTCTGTATTCTACCTGTTGGTGAGTTAACACAGACTACTCATTCATGCACGTTCTTCAACACATATGTTCACTCAAGGTGAAAATAGGGGGCCAGAGAGAGAGAGAGAGAGAGAGAGAGAGAGAGAGAGGGGGGGGGGGGGGCGCGTGGACGTAGAAAACGAAAAACTGAGAAGATGGGAACTGACATGTAGATACTGCTGCACACAGACAAGGAGTAAATACCTCCAGGACGTATGGGGAACAGAGTGGTAATATTTATTGCACATTTGCAGTGGCAATCATAAAACTGTACTATCTGTGTACAGTGTATCTGCTGACACGACAACAAACATCATCGTGACGCCACACACATCAAAATCGCCCTTCGTACTGGGCACAGGTGCTTCATATGTCATGACCTGACATCTCACAAGTACAGTTTATGGTGCTGTAGTCACTTACAGCTTTCATGTACAATAAATAAATAATAAAAAAGTTGCTCTCGCCTTAATATCGAAAGAAAGACAATCCTCTTCAGTTGATAAACAGAACGGAATCGTTGATGAGACCCAGCGTACGTGTATACTTGCGTACGAGTTCCAGCGCGCGCGCGCGCGCGTGTGTGTGTGCGCACACGCGCACGTGCGCGTGCATGCGTGCGTGTGCGTGTGTGTGTTAAACAGATGTTTAAATCCAAAGCCATGAAAATAATGAATCCTCCAATCATATTCACTCATACTCCGTATTATTCCATGAATACAATCCTACACCCGATCATTTTTTGTGGAAACAATTTTAACGTCATTTCTTGGAGCTAATCACAACAACTACCCCAGGAAAAGGTGAGACTCACTTTTATGGCAAAGTTTGCTGCTGATTGCAATAAGCTCTATCTAACAATGATAATAACACTATAAGATCTTGCATTGCAGGCAAAGAGTTATTCGTGACAACGATGAGTCTAACACCGAGCAGCCAAAATAAAAAAGCAAATAAAATCACGAATACATTAGATATCATCTCATACAGCTTTTTCCAAACCTTACCCTTCTTTGTTCCCCACCGCCATAGCAAGGGCTCAACATTGGTAAGTCGGTGAGCCTATTCCCCTCCTTCACACCCTCGGCCCTCCCCTCCTCACCCTTCCCTCCCTCCAACTTTCCTTGCTCGTTTTTCCTCATCCGTAGAAACTTTTCGGAATTTCCCCTGTATCCAGTTGCAGTGTCAGTCAATCCACAGGATCGAAAAGTTCCTGACATCGGTTTTCAATCGTGCAAACACGGAATTCCAAACGTACCAATCAAACCGTGCGACTAGCGAGTCCGCGGTCGTGTTGTTTCCGCGCAGGGTGCGTCTTGAGGAAATCTTAAAATCCGCCAAGACGTAAACTGCCGGACCACTTCCGGCAAAACGATATCAACAACAGATCCCTTTTGTAGTTTCAACGACAGTTACGTGAGAGGAGTGCGCTTCAAAATGAATTGTGGCAAGTTAATGTACTGTACTTTCTTCTTTTCCAGTCTAAGATTAGTTGATGTTGTAGTCCAATTAAAACAAAAATCTGAAATGATGGGGTGAAGCTTCTTTTCTCACTTTATCTATACAATTAATAACGACTAGAACGTTTACAAACATGCACTTAACAAAAAATGCGATGTTGTTCCGTTATCGTGGGCATTAAAACAAAACGAAAATACACACATGTACAATACCATCTGGTGACTATATTCACAGATACGAGCAAAAAGTTCAATTATTGATCACTTTGCATTGTTGATTAAAACACACACACACACACACACACACACACACACACACACACACACACACACAGATGTCAGAGCGACTGGATACAGATTTTCGTATTAATATCTAACTGTGCAAACATTTCCTACAACGCGCATTTTACAGATTAAAATGTGTGGGTGGACATCAACTCGGAAACTGTTCCGCGGAGATGACCATACAAATGCCACTGAAGTAACGAGTGGGATTATCGTATCAACAACATGCCCAGCCGGTCGATTAAACGCCATGTGTGAACGACAGATTGATAGAGAATGTGGACTTCGAATTCGTTTTCACAAAATGACGTATTTGTTACGCATAATGTTGCCCATTTGTCCTCTGTTCACATCAGGCAAGTTATTTGCCGAATACATACATCATGTAAAAAAAAAAAATAGTTCCTTTCCGTTTTTGAAAAATGTTGTTGAGTGTTTTACATCAGGCACCTTCCAACATTATGCGAAACACACACACACACACACACACACACACACACACACACACACACATTATGCTCATTGTTATTTACATTTTCATAGATATGGAATAACTATTCATCTGCAGTCGTTTTCCTTCTAGTATGCATATAACTGTAGATCATAAGTAGGTAAACAGACACATTCAATACGTAATAATATGGGGACAATGTTTTGCGTCAAGAACTCTGAAATTTCTGTATGGTATTTTCTTCTGCAGTCCCTTCCTAACCTGAACATCGTCGTCCAAATCGTCTATCATCATCTCCAGACACTGAAAACAAGCCAATACACAACGCCTTCACCTCCGAATCAAGACTCTCTCCCTTCCTTTCAAAACTTTTATTCAGCTACATTTTTGTTTGTGTACACTAGATTTGACCTCCCATTACAAGCTCCCTTTATATTTTTTCTGAACATTCTTCCTTGTTTCTACGAAATTCTAAAAAAGAGAGGCAGAGAAAGAAAAAATCCCTTTCCATGAAATATCCAGTGGATAAGGATGCCAAAAGATCCCTACTGAAATGTTCTGCTCTATTATCTCATTGCAAATTGCGTTCTTTATACATACTGAAGTCGAATATTCGTATGATGAAAGAGCTCCGGTTTGGCTTTCCACGTCACATCTCAGCCATAACCTTCCAAAATGATGTACAGAGCATTCAAGACATGCACATCACTGTTTTTTGTCGTCCTGGCGATTATCATCATCATCATCATCATCATCATCATCATCATTATTACTGCCACCATTCTGACAATCATGAAGGTTTCGCTGTGCCACTTCAGAGAATGTCTTTTGTTGTTTTAATGTTGCGGGGCTCATAGCACCAGAACCCACAGTTAATCGTATTTTTTTCGCGTGACTGACGATTAGGGAACATGATAGTGTGACACAATGAATCATACACAACAGAAAACCGAATGACACAGTGAATCATACACAACAGAAAACAGACACATCATTGATTGCCTATTGGACGCAGTCTTCGTGGACTTACAATGCACACAAACACAGAATGCTAAAAATAGAATTCATTTGCTGAACATCGATGTGCAGTTATCACAAAAGTAGACGTATACAGTGGTATATAATACAATGACATCATGTTATGATCAGTGTTCCACAACGCGGCGACATCTTTCGTAACAATCCTTTAACAGCACATGGGCAGACCTCGTATCTGCCAAAGTTAGGAAAGACATAGTAAAACACTTACAGATGGATTTATTGCTTGTAGATCACAAACCCAAAGCATGGTCTGAACAGAAACGTTATGCGACTGGATGTTAAACATGTCACTTGAATTCTCCGTCAATAAAGACTCTTTAAAAAACTTAAAAACAGAACAAAAAACAAACAACAAACAAAAAACCAGCGATGTCACTAAAGCGGCAGAACACATTACGCCATGTGCATAGGGGGTCTCTCACGTCATTTTTCGTGACGCAAATTCCCCACCCGAGACCCGCAATAACAGACTGGGGACGCTGAGAGACTTCAAAATCAAGGCCGTCAGTTTTCTACCCATCATCCGATGTCTCCCACCCAGTCTGATGTTGGGACAATCTGTTGTCGTGCGTAACATCGATCCCCCGGTCCCACCGTACTTCAGGGAGATCACCTGAACTTGTGCTTACAAATTTTCTGCGGTTGTTCCTTACTGACAATGTTAAAACGTTTTTCTTGCCACCCCTCGCTCCCCTCCCACTCTCACTCCCCTTCAAAACCCCTTTCCTTCCTGCCCCACACCCATCTTCATTCTCTCCCCCCCCCCCCCCCCCCCCCCTTTTGACTAATGGGGTTTACATGCACAGTGTCTTGCTCCTAGAGTCCAACATGCACGTGCTGGTGGTTTATTTCCATTACTCCCTTTAAAACCACTCGATCACAATAACCTGAATGTAATGACTAATCTAAAGATGGCGTTTTAAATCGAAAATTGACGAGAGGAAGAGGTGAAAGGGATGAGAGAAAAAGTGGGCCTAGGAGAGAGAGAGAGAGAGAGAGAGAGAGAGAGAGAGAGAGAGAGAGAGAGAGAGAGAGAGAGAGAGAGGAGGAGGAGGAGGAGGAGGAGGAAAGTGGAGCAAGCATTTGCCGGAGTTCTCATATTAAACACAGGTTCGATGTAAAGTATGCAATAATGCATCTCTTTTTCCACCCAGAACAAGTGCAGGCAATAAGGCTGGAGAAAACACAGGAATCAACACCATAAAGTATGACACCACTACAAATATTGAACTCCGCGGGAGATGGTGGGGGGGGGGAGAGACATGATCCGCAAAGGAGGAAGAAAAAGAAAAACTTATTGCAAGCGAAAATGAAAAATCCGATTCAAAGACAGATACCAGATCGACAGGAAAGCTGCATAGATGCCCAATTGTTGAGATGCTGCATCTGATCCTATTCCTGGGCGCATTTTTCTTTTTTGTCTTCATGTTTATAGCCCAGCTGAATGCAGACACCTGCCGTGGTTGAAAAAAAAAATTCAATGTCTGTTTACCAAGCAACCTCAGCTGACTGCGTCTTTAGCACTCAACTGATACTTTGAGGTCCAAGTGGATAAATTTTCTTCCCTTTCGCTATCGGGAAAGTTCGAACTCGGGAGGAGCCCTAACTACCTTGGGTACCAACTATCATCTACCATCTGACCACATCAGCCTCCTTGACGCAGTTCGACCGTATGCGCTAGGCAAGGGCGCTCTGCTAATCGGCCCATTACCTAGTTCTCTACCATGCGCGGCATTCTTTTCTTTTAAAGCGCTTAAGGCTCCTTGTGGGAGGTTTCGCTCCCCTGACAGAAGATATGAAGTTATCAACCTCTCAATCTTGTTTCCCCAGAAGATATGAAGTTATCAACCCTCTCAATCTTGTTTCCAAAAAGAAGAGGACAAACTCATTGCCCTCGTATAGTGTATTTACGCGCATCCTTAAACACAGATATGAGATAACAAAGTACATAAAATCAATGCACATGAGATATGAAAAAAAATCACTTAGTCTTGCAATGCTTATATCCCTCTCTTACATGGTTGTTGAAAGCTCAGCTTCGTTAACATAAACCTGTCCTTATGTCACTCCAACATTGTTTACTTGGAAACAATATGCCGAATGCCAATGGGTTATCTCATGTGTGAAATGATGTCTATGTTTGGTAGCGACTCTGCTGCCAGTCACACACATATTCACTCCCCCCCCCCCCCCCCCCCCCCTCTTTTTTTTTTTTTTTTTTAACATGAAAACACATCATGTGTTAGAATGTGCTTATCAATCATGGAAGAAAAACAACAACTATTTCTATTGTTCTTTAGCCTTGAGAAGATAAAAACAATGACAACAGTCTGTGACAATGTTTTCTTTGTATTTGTGAACATTTTGTGTATAAAAAAATTTGTTCAGGAAGCTTTGCCTCCGCCTTCGTGGATAATTTCATCCGTGTTCGCAGCTGTGCTTGTACGTCCGTGGCAACAAAACAAAACAAAAAAAAAAAAAAAAGAAAGAAATTGATGCGCATCCGCACCAAAACGAATCCTGGATTCGTTCATTAAGACTATGAAAACTTTTCCACCGAATATGACCGCAGTGAAGCTACTGTTTACGAACTGATCACTATCCATGAAATAACATATTTATTCTGTGGCGTACTGAACCTTTCTAGTACAAACGTTGCTATTTGCATTTTTAAAATCTAACGCAAAAGTACATCGGAAGTCCGTATCTTCTATTACTTCCCCTAGTCAGAAAAAGACAACCAGTACACATCAGCTGACTTAGCCATACAGAAGTGAAAGGAAAAAAAAAAAAAGACAGACGGAGAAACGAAAGAAAGAGAAAAGAAACAAAAAAGCCTTCACACCGACGTTTTTTAACATACCATATTACAGTAAAGACACCATTTTTTGTTACCTCACATTTCGGTGCAGATCCAGATCAAAGGATTAATCCAGGATCCGGTCGATCTCGATAGAGGTCCGAGCTCTGACGAATATCCGTCTGCCTATCAATTTGTGTACATCTCTTCCTGGAATTATAATTAATCTGCTTTTCAAAACGAAACCATCTTCTAGTCACAGAGTGGCAAAACCACAGTCGTTTAGAGAAAATACCCACTCTACAAACCATTTCTTTGATTTTAATTCATCGTTTCCAATTTTTCGGATACCTGGAAGACAGTTTGCCGATACAAATTTTAAAATGGCATTTCCGCGCACAATCTGTCAAATTTTCTTTTCACATTCGTATCAAGAAGAGTGCCTGCAGGAGAAAAATTAACTCAAATCCCGATATCTGATTATGCTGATCACGCAGCTTTTTATAACACATTTTTCTTGTATAAAATCTTGAAGAGTCTTACATATGATCGTACTACACATGGAACGAAATAAACGAACTTTCCATCATCGGAGCAAACATTCAGCACCACCGCTTTCGACCATCGTCGTTTTGGAAACACACACTGACTCTTACAGAAAACACTGGGCTGATATTACCATTTGGATATCTCTAACTTGGTTCACATTTTACTGCTGTTTTATCACACATTTTTTCAGTGTGCTATAAATCCCATTTCTGCAAATTATTTTTCTACTCCGATATAACAGCAACAGTCTCGTTGAACCTTCCATTAAAAAAAGTCCCACTTTGGAATCAAAACATTTTACAAAGAATTTTTCGAAAACAACCTGTGGAATTTAATCTATTAACAGTAATGCCTTAAAAGAAGAGTCTGCATACAGACATTTCATACAAATCGAAAAAAAAAAAACCCTTTGATCACTCATATCTTCTGACCTTTTTCTCACTTCCATTTCATTTCCTGGTGGAAGAACATGTAGTGTTGACATTCTGACCCACTTCAACGAGCTTTGGTCTTCCGTTTTTTAACTTGACCCCCATCCGCTGCCTCTCTCCTTTCCCAAATCTTCCAGCTACGCTGTATGTCCGCCACCTGAGCGTGCTAAGCGGCCCCACACGTGGCGACTTGGGAGGTTAGATACCACGCATCTAACCATCAACTCATCCTACATGTATCTTAAATCTGACCGCCATCTTGAGAGCAGAGCATTGAAAGACTAGAACCATAATCTGTTTCGGTTATTTTCTGGATCTACACTGGGATATTACATTCCTTCCTCTCCTTGACAAAATGGAAATGTGGTATCACAGACGCTAATTCAATCATAAATTCGATCGCACAGAATATCTGTGAGGTGGAAACACTGAGAGTGACGAACATCATAACGATTTACTGGCATCATAGCTAAGCTTTAACGCCTTTTACTGTAAATCATCAAATGAACGAAGGTACATGCTACAGCAGTCTTCGTCGAGAGTGTATCTGCGTAACAGTGAGAGACTGGGACTTACAGGCCTACCCTTCGATGGAGATGGTGGCAATACAAGTATGTCTGCAGGATGGCGTATCTGCGTGCAAGGGCGAAGGTACCATTCAATCCCAGCACTGAAGCCTTCAGGCTGTTTATGGCTTTCGCCTGAGAGCCACGATTAATTCACTACAATCAACATCTATTCCTCAATAATAAAGTACAGCGCTTACGTTTCGCAGGAAGTCGTTACTCGAAAAAGTGCGGCCACATTATGGTTCGCGACATCATTCCGATCCGAACCCCCCCCCCCCCTCCCCCCCCCTCCCTCTCCCATTCCTTCTACCTTGCCATCTAATTTAGTTTTTCGTGGTGAAAACTTCCTTTTTCGTTTTACCCAAGCTACCGAACGCGGGTCATGCAACGACTGCACTCACTGAACCCACGGTCATCGCGTCACTGATTTATGCAGGACCGCAAGGAACGCGTATATTTGACTCCAGGTTGAATGATGCTTCTGATTGAAAAAACGCTGAGATCCCGGTAACAATGACATTAACAACAACACAGATGCCGACTGTACAATTCCACTGTGCTTGCATCAACTGTACAACATGAAAATGTCAATCATCCTCACGGTCATCGTCATGATCGTGCGACTGTGTGTGTTTTCCCTCTTCGGTGGCAACCAAAACATCAATGTAGGTGCCTAAAAACATATTCGATTAAAAAACCCAACTCAAGTTAACTGGAGAGAGAGAGAGAGAGAGAGAGAGAGAGAGAGAGAGAGAGAGAGAGAGAGGAGAGAGACAGACACAGAGACAGACAGACTGAGACAGAGAGAGAGAGAGAGAGAGAGAGAGAGAGAGAGAGAGAGAGAGAGAGAGAGAGAGAAGAGAAGAAGAAAGAAGAAGAAAAAAAGAGGAAAATAGAAAGACAAAGTATACAATATTATACACTCTTCCTTTCACGCTGGCAATAGTAGGTCTGACCATTCCTAGACATAATCAATTTGATGCTAGTCAGTGTTATCCTGCCGCCACAAGATCAATTCACAACACCTGGTGTTTGGGCAACTGTCACCCCGATGTCCTGGAGTCGACCTGTGTAGGACGGTCTGGCGCCTGACGTCCCAATGTCATAACCACCACCAGTGTCCCGTCAACTGTCACTCCCATGTCCTAACATCCACAGAGCTTATTTCACAGTGGGGGGACTACAGACGAACATTGTAACAGATGCAAAAACAGAATGACTATGCCGCCAAACGAAGGAACAAAGAAATCACAAAACGAACACTTCGCGTTCTGTCGTTCACACGAGAACAAATCGAAAATCGGAGAGATACGTGACTG
>JADBJO010001470.1:346677-349177 GCA_016801955.1 Conus betulinus | reverse complement strand
TACTTCATAGTGACAGATATTCAACATATCGTTCCTGCAAATCCTTACGGCAGCCTGAGTAATATTTAACTGATATTCTAATTCCTAAATTTCGCAAAGTGTTCGTGAGATTTCGAGTTGGTATTAGTGATTTGAATGTCCATCACAGATATACACTAAACTCCTACAACTGTCCATTCTGTAATCAAATCGAGGACGAAATACACTTTTTGATTTGTTTGTCCATCCTATAAAGATTTAAGAGATAAATACATTTTGCCCCATACTGAAATGTTCATCAAGTGTCATTGCTTCTTTTACTGCAAAATGAAAAGAGAATGGTAACTCGCTCTGTAGCTATGTTCGTTTTTTTTAAAGCACTGAAACGAAGAAAGGAACTGTTATCAGTTAACACACAAATGCCAGAGTAATTTCAGAAAGAACTTTATGTTATGCAAATATTTTCTTTCATAATTTTCAATACACTGGTCAACACAAGTTATGGGCCGGAAGAACAATCCTCTCTCAAGAGCAAACAACAAAAGAAAACACATCCATCTGAAAGGATAATTTAATTTGACATTTCATCTTCCGACTCAACTGAAAAAAAAAAACATCAACACGACACATTTCATCACCTTGACAGACATCAGAATGACCCCAACCCCCCTTTCGAAAAGTTGCAAGAAATGTCAATTCAGTTTGTTCATGTTCAGTAGCTGGTGTGACCACCATTTGCTGCCAGACATTCCGTCAGCCGTCGCCGCATGGAGTGGACGTGGTTCTGCAGCACCTGATGAGGGATTGCGAGCCACCCCTGCTGCAGGAACTGGAACAGCTGAGCAACACATCACAGGCGCAGGATGGTTGTCCATGACTCGGCGTCCG
This sequence comes from Conus betulinus, assembly GCA_016801955.1. Lineage (NCBI taxonomy): Eukaryota > Metazoa > Mollusca > Gastropoda > Neogastropoda > Conidae > Conus > Conus betulinus. Next base: position 348,310 of record JADBJO010001470.1, on the reverse strand, counting down.
AGGATGTCCCAGAGGTTTTCGATGGGTGCCAAGTCCGGGGATCGGGCTGGCCAGTCCATACGGACAACCTGCTGACGCTGCAGGAGGTCCCTGACCACCAGAGCGCGATGAGGAGTGGCGTTGTCATCTTGAAGAATGGAGCCTGGTCCCATGGCCTGGAGGGTGGGGATGATGATAGGCCTCACAATCTCATCTCTGTACCTGTTTCCGGTGAGATTACCTCTAATAAGGTGCAGAGGGGTTCTGCCGTGAAGATGGAAGCCGCCCCACACCATCACGGACCCGCCTCCGTAGCGATCGTGCTCCTGAACGCAGGCGTCCACAAACCGCTCCCCACCCCGTCGCCACACGCACGCGCCTGCGGGCATCACAGGTGGACAGAGTAAAGCGTGACTCGTCCGTGAAGAGCACCCTGCCCCCACTGCTGTCTGTTCCATCGCTGATGGCGGCGGCAGAACGCCATACGAGCCTGGCGATGACGTTGTGTGAGAGGCGGAAGCACAGCAGCTGCCCTTGAGTGGACGTCAGCTTCATGCAAGCGACGTCGAACGGTCTGAGAGCTGATGAGGACGTTAGCTGCTGTCCGCAGGTTACTTCTCAACGTCCTGGCAGAGATGAATCTGTCTCGAAGCGCCGACAGCTGGAGATACCGATCGTGTCGCCGAGAGTCGTTGCTCTTGGGCGTCCAGAGCGGGGGCGTTCTTCAGCACTTCCAGTGGCTTGAAAGCGTTGGTTGAGGCGCTGGATGACAGAGTGGCTCACTCCCAGTCGTCTGGCCACTTCCCGACCGGAAACGCCGTCCTGGAGCCATCCCAGTGCCCGCCCGCGATCGAGTGTTGAAAGTCGTTGTCTTGGTGGCATGCTTATTGAGAGCCCAGGTTGTCGCCCTTAAAAACACATTTGCGTTGAACTTTTGCTGAGCAGTGTTTACCACAACCATGACTTGCACGTACACTGTGCCAGAAATCTGCAGCAGCTCTGCTTCTTCAGCAAGAAGCAACCAAATTTCTGTCAATTTCTCGTGAATTTGTAACATTTTGAGCGCCCCTGACAACAGTGTTGCTGGCTTGCAATGGGTGTAAAGCAGGTTTGGGCACGTGCAGCAGCAACTGAAGTTGCAGTGTCGCTCAAGTTGCGCCTTTCTCTCCATTGCTGTCTTGGTGTAAAATATGTGTGTGTGTGTGTGTGTTGTGTGTGTGTGTGTGTGTGTGTGTGTGTGTGTGTGTGTGTGTGTGTGTGTGTGTGTGTGTTACAGATTTAGTATGTCTACTCAAGCGTGTTTACATATTCTGTGTGTGCCTTTGTATGCGCGCACTAGCATCCATCTCCCTCTGTGTCTGTCTCTCTGACTCTGTCTGTCTGTCTGTCTCTCATTCTCTCTCTCTCTCTCTCTCTCTCTCTCTCTCTCTCTCTCTCTCTCTCTCTCTCTCTCTCTCTCTCTCTCTCTCCCAGTTATTTTTTGTGCTCATCTAAACATTTGAATGTGTGCGCGCACGTAGTATTTGTTCGTGCGTGCACGCGCGCGCGCGCGTGTGTGTGTGCGTGTGTGTGTGTGTGTGTGTGTGTGTGTGTGTGTGTGTGTGTGTGTGTGTGTGTGTGTGTGTGTGCTCTTGCGCGCTTGCGCGTTTGTGTG
>JADBJO010001470.1:334177-341677 GCA_016801955.1 Conus betulinus | reverse complement strand
ACGAGAACATGACGATGGCAGCGTTAAGCGTTAGCTAACAGCATTCCTGTCTCACGACTTGTACGGCATGTTTGTGATGATTGGATTGGGTTGAAGAGTTCTTGCATGACATTTTGGCACTTACCAGGAAGAATCATTGTGTGCATTGTTCTATGCTATTCTCAAATTGATTGTTTGAGTTCTTGAAGGATGTTATATGTAGAGACCAGTTGAAGAATCAGCCGACGAGAAGAGAAAGCCGTGAGTGCATTTCAAGCACAAGACGGTTACTGCGAAGTCCAGGAGAATAGTGAAATGACTTGGACATAACAGACTTACTTCGTAACGGACGCTAGTGACATGGAAATGTAGCTGACTGGGAAGTGTTGTGATAATCGTTATTGCTACGAGAGGGTTTTGACTGTTATGGCAGGGGAATGATGTTGCACAGCTCAAAAAAGAGGGTTCGTAATAATTTCAAAATCATGAAGGAACGAGAGTTTAATTCTCTCTCTCTCTCTCTCTTTCTCTCTCTCTCTCTCTCTCTCTCTCTCTCTCTCTCTCTCTCTCTCTCTCTCTCTCTCTCTCTCTCTCTCGGCGGTAGGCTGTAGGGATGAAGGGAAGAAGGACAGTAAAGAGTGGAAGAGGAAAGGGGGAAGAAAGGTCGATTGGGAGTTTGTGTGTGTGTGTGTGTGTGTGTGTGTGTGTGTGTGTGTGTGTGTGTGTGTGTGTGTGTGTGTGTGTGTACTCGCACCTTATTCCCGAACGTGCATGTATAAATTACTGTGAGGAACTGAGAAAGGATGCAAACACTTAAACCAAGATCATTTAATTTCTTGAATCACAAACTTTGTGTTTTGAACATGGTGACAATATTCTGTTTGTCCAAAGTGCACATTTATCATTTCAAACGTTTGTAAATATGTCTACATCTCATATTAAATCACCTTAATCCAATTTTCATATATTTCGTGTAACGAACAGTGTACTTGTCCTCAACATGATAACACAGAGTTTGTTTTCAAAGATGCATGGAAATGAATAACTGATGTGCACTTTAAAGTGCTCTTTAAATACGTGAAACTAGAGCGAGGCCAGATTTCTTATCACCAGCAGAGAGTGGCCATTTGTTTGACGAGATCCGAAGTGGAGGTCAAATCGAATATTAGGTGCTGTTTGGTTTTCGAAGCAAAGAACAATGGGCTGTCACGGTTTAGTGCTTTTCCTGCGCGCGCGCGCGCGCGCGCGCGCGCGTGTGTGTGTGTGTGTGTGTGTGTTATTTTTGTTGTCTGAGTGCTTTCTGGATAAATCAGTACTAGAGGGGAAACCGGAAATTGAAGACCATTAGTGCCTAACAAGCGTCCATTCCAGCCTTGGCATTTTGCAGCAATGTTTATGGGACTGTGCCGACCAGTCTGGCATGGTAGTGGTTGCGGCATCGGCTTGTTCCACGCTTCGCTTAAATATTCACGGCTGTTTTGGAGATGAACTGGTTGGGCAGAGGGGGAGGGAACCGGTTTGGGGAGAAAATATTGGTTCGATACGATTTCTGATGTCCATTCATAGTTTGTGATCAGTAGTCAGTTTGCCTGTCTGTCTGTCTGTCTGTTTGCCTGACCATCTGTGTCTCTATCTGTCTGTGACTTTTCGTCTATCTGTTTGACTGTTTCTCTGTCTGTTTGTTAGTTTGTCTGTCTGTCTGTCTCACTGTCTCTCTCTTTCCCTCTCTCTCCCCCTCTTTTCTCTCTGTCTCTCTCTCTCTCTCTCTCTCTGTATGTGTGTGTGTGTGTGTGTGTGTGTGTGTGTGTGTGTGTGTGTGAGAGAGAGAGAGAGAGAGAGAGAGAGAGAGAGAGAGAGAGAGAGAGAGAGAGAGAGAGAGAGAGGTTTTCTGTTCAATACAATTCAATATAGCAGGCTTTCGGCACAGAAAGGTTCAATACAACAGGCTTTCTGTATAACCAACTTCATTAAAACGGGTGTTTTTTTTTTTTTTTTTGTTCCAACCTCTGCGCCACCTCAGAGGCAGTGCACCCACGCCGCTCATTCCGACACCTCGTCCACAGCCACAGCCAGGTCGGCCCCGGCAATCCACAGGGAGCAGCCAATGTCAAGTCGTCAAGAGGCAACCCACCGGAGGAGACACTGCACTGCTGCCGAGTCACTTCGGTGGTGTTCAGTGGCTCCTGTTCTGATCTAACATACACAGGACACCACCTACTAAGCCCCCTACTGACGACAATAATTGCTTAGTCGCGGAGCCGGCGTGAGTGAGCACTCCCTCCGGAGGGCGCCACCACGTCTGTCCAACGACAGCTCCCATGGACTTGCCGATACCGGTGACCCCGACGAAACCAAACCAAGGCCACAGACGTGGAGAGGACATCGAAACTGAGGGCCCGACAGATACAGGCACCTGCAGTGTTTGGTCAGGAAATTTGAGCAACACTCTCAGAAACGCATCCATTAAGTGGATGAAACTCGACTGTGTGTGGTACCAGTCTTCCCAACTGAGTCCGCAGCAAACTCAACTCTGGGTAGGAGCCGGTCGGGGCAGAAAAACCCACATGACTCTCATGGGATTCGAACCCACGACCTCCCAGCCGGGAGTCCGCGGCGCTAACCACTTCGCCACGGCGGCTGGTTTAAAACAGGTTTTCATTACGGCCGACTTCAGTACAACAAGTTTTCTGTACATCCAGCTGAAATACAACAGGCTTTCTGTATAACTGCCTTCATCACAACATTCCTAGCTTCAGTATAACAGGCCTTTAGTACAACTTCACTTTGAAGAACACGGGTTTACTGTACAACCGACGTCATATAAAACGGGCTTGTAGTACAGCCGACTTGAATACAACAAGCCCTCAGTACAAGTGACATTTATGCAAGCACATTCAATACATTAGTATCAGGCTTTTAAATACTATCAGGCTTTTAAAACTATACCAGATTCAAATATACCTCGCTTTTTGTGCATTCAGGTTCAACACAACAGCCGATTTGGGTACAATGCCTTTTCTATACAATCAGCCACAATACAATGTGCTTTCTGTACAAGCAGCTTTAATGCAACCGACCTTCTGTACAACTGACTTCCACACAGCGGGATGTCTGTACACCTGTTTTCAACACAACAGATGTCTTTACAAGTGGTTCCAGTACAAGCTGATATCCTTTGCAACAGTTCAGTACAACAGGATGTCTATACAACCGAGTTCAGTAAAAAAAAAAAAATAAATAAATAATAGGCTTTTTGTACAGACGACTATAGTACTGCAGGCTTTCTGTACAGCCGACTTCAAATCAACAGGATTTGTTCAGAAACTCACCTCAATACAACAGGGTTTCTGTACAAGTAGCTTCAGTACAAACCGGCTTCAACACAACGGGCTTTCATTACTACCGATTTGGACGCAACAGGCATACAATGAGGCTGGGGATTATGGTACTGATTTTGATCAAACTTTGGGGATAGATCGAATGTGGTTCAGAATCGAATCCGTTAAGTTTTAATGCGGACTGGAGGAGCGGATCCGGATCAACGCACAGTCCCTGGATCCGTTGGACATTGCAGATGTCTGCGCTCTCCCTCGTGTATTGTAGAAAACAAAATATTTGGCGGTAATACAAGACTTCTCGTAAAACTAGAAATTTGAGGTCCTTACTGCCTCACCAGCGTGCATCAGGTAGGATGATCTCCCTGAATATGCTATGAAAAACAAACAGAAACAAGTAAAACAAAAAAACGCCATTGTGTAATGTTTCAGTAGAACCATTGAAGAGCACATCTTTCATCGGTATCGTGTTTCTGGTTTCTTAAATTGGATAATAGTGTGTTTCAGAAGAATCATTTCATATATAATACAGATTTCAACCAGATTCTTGGGCCAGTGTCCTCATCAATACAATGAGAAATTGTTTGTGAAGTTTTATGACGATTCATGTCAATAGAAAGAAATCATCAGTCGCCCCTTTCATGCTTTCAAACGAGAGCGGCAGAGCAACGTCACTTCCCTGTGGACGCGTGCACAACAGATGCAGACTGAGCAGTGGAGTTTGTGGTCTGACAGCCAGCCATTCCACCGATGTTTGGAGATGAAGAGGTGGAGGAGGAGGAGGAGGAGGAGGAAAGGAATAGACGGAGAAAAGGGGAAGAGTGTAGTCTTTGGTCAATGAGAACATTTTTTTTATGCTTTCTTGTGAACCTCTCCCTGTTTCTTTCTCTTTTTCTATTTGCTCCTTCCCTCTCTTTCCTCTAACAGTCCAATGGCTTTGTGCATATCTATCTATCTATCTATCTATCTATCTATCTATCTATCTATCTATCTATCTATCTATCTACACACACACACACACACACACACACACATATATATATATATATATATATATATATATATATATTTTATATCATATATTCATATATGCATATCCATACATATATGTATTTATGTTTGTGTGTGTGTTTGTGTGTGCGCGCGCGCGTGTATGTGCTTGCATACACATGAGCGCGCCGATGAGTCAGTTACAACTCTCTCTCTCTCTCTCTCCTCTCTCTCTCTCTCTCTCTCTCTCTCTCTCTCTCTCTCTCTCTCCACATTTCTTCCCCATTCTCTGTTTCTCTGACTGTCTCTCTTTCAAATAAAAGTTAATCCAGCCATTCTGAAAAAACGTACCCAAGAATGCGTAGGCTTTCTTCTCTCAACACATTTCTAAATGCCGTTCTACAAGACCACGTGACCTTTTTACCAACCACTTCTCCAGAGGGATCTCGTGTTGGGTCCTTTCTCTATGGTTCCAGAGAGAACTGTAAGACATGCCACGACAGGCTTGCCGAAATGTCAGGCAACACGTGTGCAACTTTTAAGAAGACAACACAGTTTCTGTAGCAGTCACAAAGCCTGCTTACTTTCCTACAGATGATAGTGGTTTGCGGAGGATTGCAAACTTCACATGATGAGGCGGCTTTGGATGAAGAAGAGAAGACATTGAACAGGCTTACGTAAGAATTGACGTCAACGTAGTGAGGTGTATGAGGCACGCTAAATTGAATGGAGATGCCTTCTTCGAACTTCAGTTCTTCTAGATATGGGGAAAAAAAGAAAAGTTTTTATGCATCATTATTGTTTTTCGTCTTTATTTTTCTTAAGTAGTTTCTTTTTCATGAATTCTAAAACATGAAATTTGACAAGGCATATTTTTTTTTAGCGTGAAATCTATTCTGTAAAAGAGCATTGATGTCTATGTCTTCCTGGGCCATTGATTTTATATTTGTAATTGCGACAAAATAATCATGTTCTCACGACTGTTTTGTGAGAGCAAGGATTGACAGATGTTGGTAAAGGTTCTTCAGGTTAGGTTGCAACCCATTTGATAAGGACTCTTAGGATGGGGCCCACAGATTTGTTTAGTAGCGACAGTAATTACAATGAGAATCGCGCCTGGCAAGCGTGTCTCCGCTGGCCACTTTGAGTCTGGGCAGCAGTGGTGCTTAACCTGTTGTCAGCCTCTCTGGCCGTGTTTGGAGATGAAGGGATGGGTGGCGGTAAGGGAGCGGGAGATCTTGGCTGAAGTCATGGTTCGATGAACCCGATTTTATGTTTTGTCGTGAACCTGTCCTGTCTCTTTTCTTTTTCTTTTTACCGTCAGTTTATTGGTCTGTCTATCTCAACCCTTTCCACCAATAAACTGACGGTAAAAAGAGCTCTCTCTCTCTCTCTCTCTCTCTCTCTCTCTCTCTCTCTCTCTCTCTCTCTCTCTCTCTCTCTCTCTCTCTCTCTCTCTCTCTCTCTCTCTCTCTCTCTCTCTCTCTCTCTCTCTCTCTCTCTCTCTCGCTCCTCTCTCTCTCAGGTCTCTCCTTAATCCAACAATTCTGAAAAAAAAAAATGTGCCCGACAAAATGTATATAGTCATTCTCCCCTTTACACATTCCGAAATGCTGTTCTGCAAGAAACGTGACCTTTTACCAAAGGCGTCTCCATAGTGATCTCGTGTTGGATCCTCTCTCTATGGCTGTAGATAGAATTGTAAGAAATGCCACGGTAGAGTTGCCGAATTGTCAGTCAACAGAGAACAAACTTTACAAGCCACCACGATGCTGCAGCCGTTATAAATATGCTTGCCTCTCGGCAAATGAGGGTCTCTTGTAAAAGGATTGCAGACTTTGCAGAGACCAGATGGAGTTGTCTATATAATTAATTGAGAAGACATTAAACAGGCTGAAACGATGTCAGACGTTGATCATGAAGGTGTATGTTACTGCTGATTTAATTGCTGCCTGTAATGTTCTTTCAAACAGCAGATCTTTCAGATATGGAACACATGATAACAAATATTGAGTTTTGAGAGTATCTGGTTTAAAAATTGAAAAACAACACAGTACACAAACAAACAAACAAACAAAAAAGAAACATCAAATAAGGCATGGCTGTTTGTATTGTTTTTTACGCTGACGTCCGTTATGTAAATGAGCATATATTGCTTTTCTGAGGAATGAAAATCTCGTTTTGCCAATAAACCTGTTCCGGGAAGAAACAGCTCCTGTCTTTTTTTAAATGCCAAATAGAGTTATGTTTTTTCCCCGTTCTTGGTCAAGGAAATGAATCTAGGGAGGCGAGTATTTGATTTGAAGCGCTGGCCAGGGTAGCGATCGGGATATTGACTGTCTGCATTATACACACACCGTTTCACACCTATGTTTAGCCATTTTCTTTCTCTAACTGAACGGTAAAGCTCTTTGATGGGGCAACATTGTTTTGGGCGTGTCCGCCAGTGAGTAAGTCCCATAGAAACGGCGGGGTCAATCTCGCTAAACTCGAGCTCTAACACAGATGACCTCCTTTGCAGATTTCCGAAACTCGTTTATAAGATTTTATCTTTTGATGTGTAGTTTTTACTGGGTGATGATGTCACACATTCTCTATCGGTCACACTGGTAGGGTTGAATGATGGCGTGTTGGTAAAAGGAAGAAAAAAAAGGCATAACCGGAGAAAGTGTTGGCTTGCGTCTTGGGTCGACGAATCCAGCTTTGATGTTCCATTGTACGCCCTGGTCTGCCTGTCTCTTTGTTTCTCTGGTTCTCTGGTTCTCTGCCTGTCTCCTTCTCTCTGCTCCCTCTCTCAGCGCGTTCGTGTGTGTGTGTGTGTGTGTGTGTGTGTGTGTGTGTGTGTGTGTGTGTGTGTGTGTGTGTGTGTGTGTGTGTGTGCGTGAGAGAATGCGCACGTGCGCATGCGTACAAACGTGCATGTGTGTGTGTGTGTGTGTGTGTGTGTGTGTGTGTGTGTGTGTGTGTGTGTGTACGCATGTACACCCGCGCGTACGCACGTGTGTATGTGTGTGTGTGTGTGTGTGTGTGTGTGTGTGTGTGTGTGTGTGTTTTGCCTCTCTCTCTCTTTATCTCTCTCTCAGAAAATTAATTCAGCCGTTTTGGGATAATGCACACGAAGAGGCGTTTTGTCCGTCTCCTCTCGACACATTTCTGAAATGCCATCCTGCAAGACAACGTGACCTCTTAGGAAACA
>JADBJO010001470.1:324177-329177 GCA_016801955.1 Conus betulinus | reverse complement strand
GAGAGAGAGAGAGAGAGAGAGAGAGAGAGAGAGAGAGGATAAGTGGGCAGTGGGCAGTCAGAGTTGCTGAGCTAAGTAGAGGGGAGAGGAGAGAGAGTGAAGAAGTTATGCCAAGAGGAGTGAGGGGGATATTGATGGGGATTCGTTTCCGCACCCAGCTACAAAGGGTGCTGCGCAGTTCCTTCACCTTTGGGATGTGGTCCAAGTGGTTTAGAGCAACGCGGTCAGCAAACAGGAAATGGCATCCGCAGTCTCGGATCGGGCGTAAACTCTTATGGTCTAAAACTATTAGAACTGAAGACAGGGAAGAAAGGGGGGGGGGGGGGGGGGGGGGGGGGGGGGGACTTAGAAGAGGGAAGAAGAAGGGGAAGAAAAAAGGGGTGGAGGTTAGAAAGGGAGTGAGAAGAACAAAAGTTTGAGGGGGTGGGGGAGGGGAGGGCATGAGTTAGAGACAGTTGTATTGTGATGTATAGGAAGAACTACGTGATGTACGCACACGGCATCATCTTTGTGTGGAAACTTCTTTTTGAATACGCTAGAAATAAAGAAAAAAAAAAAAAGATGCAAAGCATGTAAACGTACTCCCAGTTTATCCTCCTGAAAAACGTCAAATCAAACATGCCTCATAATGTATTTGACGACACAATCAAAACCTGCTTCATAATATATTTCGTCACTGAGATATTCCATAAAGAAGAAAAACCGTTCTGGGCCGTTATAGCCGTTAGTAACGGTTATTCTGGTTAAAACAAAACATCGAGCATCATCCGTGACCCATGATGAACATACCAACAAAGTTTTAGAACGATCGGTCCAGGAGTTTTGTCTGGAGCGAGTGGAACACATTTTAACCACGGACAGACACAGAAAGAAAGACCAGACAGACAGCATTTCTTCGTTCCCATTGTAAAGTACTCCCTGTTCTGTAAGAACAGGGAGTACAAAAAAAAAAAAAAAGAAAAAAGGCGAGGCTGCTAAAGATTCTTGGAAAACTAAAGAGTTTTCATTGCAATCGCGCTTGACAAGCGTGTCTCCCCTTCTCAGCTTGAGGCTGGGCAGAAGTGTTTGTTTACTCCTTGTGGGTCAGTCTGGCTGGGGTTGGAGATGAAAGCATGGATGGTGTGGAGAAAAGAGCAGTCTGAAATGGGAGAAGATGTCGGCTGGGGTCGTGGTTCGATTAATACGTTGTTCAAGTTTGATATGAAACCTCTTTCTTTTTTCTTTCGTTCTCTGTTCAAACTTTCCGCTGTCTGTCACCTCCTCGCCCCCCCGCCCTCCCCTCCCCCTTTTCCAAAATATCCAGTCCTGTTAGCTCTACTCTGTCTCTCTTCTCTGTCTGTGTCTTCTCATCTCTGTCTGTCTGTCTGTCTGTCTCTATCTCTCTCGCTTCTCTCTCTCTCTCTCTCTTCCCTCTCTCTCTGTTTGCTAGGGTTTGGATGTGTGCCAGTGCAAATGAGTTATCTGCTATGTTTCCCTCTCTCTCTATTGCTCTTCTCTCTCTCTCTCTCTCTCTCTCTCTCTCTGCTCTCTCTCTCTTTCTCTCTCTCTTTCCCTTTCTCTCTCTCTCTCCTCTATAGGTCTATTCTATTTCTCTGTCTCTGCTTTCTGTCTCTGTTTCTGTCTCTCTCTCTCTATCTCTCTCTCTCTCTATCTCTCTCTATCTCACCCTCCTTTTCCTCTACTCCCTCTCTGTCTATCGTCTGTCTAAAGTCTGTCTGTCTCTATGTCTCGTCTCTCCTGCCCAGCCCTGACCGCCGGTCTCTCTCTCTCTCTCTCCTCTCCTCTCTCTCTCTTCTCTCGTCTCTGTCTCCTCTCTTTTACAGAGAAAGTTAAATCCAGCCATTTTGAGAAAATGCTCTTGAGAAGTGTTCTGGTCTGTCTTCTGTCAACGCATTTCTAAATGCTGTTCTGCAAGACAACGCAACGTGACCTTTAGGGAAGCACTTCTCCGGAGGGATCTCGTGTGTGGATCCTTTCTGATGGTTCCAGATCTAATTGTAAGAAAGCCACGACATTGTTGTCGAACATGTCAGGCCAACACAAGAACAAACTTTAAACGTCAACACGGGTTGTTGCAGCTGTTACGAATGCCGCTTTCCTCGTGACAAATTGCAGTCGCTTTGAGAGGAATCTGAACCTTTCAGAGATGAGACGCGACCTACGTGGAGGCTGAAAAGGGTGAACAAAGATCTGGACGTGTGTCTTGGTAGGTTTCCGAGAAATGATGAATTAAATGGCCTTCTTTTAAATTTCAGATCTCTCTCTCTCTCTCTCTCTCTCTCTCTCTCTCTCTATCTCTCTCTCTCTCTCTCTCTGTCTCTCTGTCTGTCTCTGTCTGTCTCTCTCTGTCTTTTTATCTGTCTTTTGTTTCTGTCTGTCTGTCTGTCTGTATGTATGTCTCTCTCTATATCTCTCTCTCTATCTCTCTCTCTCTCTCTCTCTCTCTTTCACACACCACACACACACACACAACACACACATGCTCGCGCGCGCGCACACACACACACAACACACACACACACACACACACACACACACACAACCATATATATATATATATATATATATATATATATATATGTATAAATATAAGGCTGAACAATTAAGTAGTGGGGGAAACAAGTGCAGGTTAACAATTCTTCCATCATTATAGTAATGACTTGGCAAAGATTTCAAATTGAGAAAAAAAAAAAATATGAAGATGAAGTAAATGGGAAAATGTATAATAAATATGAAAACCCTTCACTAGCTGCATGAGGAAACTATCGCAATCCCTCTCAAAGGCAGATCTATAGGTATCACCTGCTCCGAGGCCTTCGTCCGCTGGATCGGACTCATCAGGGAGACACGGCTGATTGTGTCTGTGCTCTATGTATATATATATATATATATATATATATATATATATATATATTATATATATATATATATAGAGAGGAGAGAGAGAGAGATGAGAGAGAGAGAGAGAGAGAGGAGGGGAGATAGGATTACATCAGTATTCAGGTTTAGGCTATTTTTTGGAAGAAATATTTCTAGTTTCAAAAAACAGTAAAAATAACTTCATACAAGATAGACTTGTTTGGGTGTATGTGTGTGTGTGTGTGTGTGTGTGTGTGTGTGTGTGTGTGTGTGTGTGTGTGTGTGTGTGTGTATACCCAGTCTGTATTGTAAAGCAACATGATTCTACCGTTCATAGGCATTCAAACCCACTTTTGCCAGTTTTAGATCTACAATGCGATGTCCAGATTTGTGGACATTGATTTCATGCATTAACTCCCGAGAAAGGAAAATACAATCTAAACTTTCTAGTTTGCGATTTTTATGATGCTTGGACGAGGAAATGACCTGTTTTGATGTCTTTCAGATCAGATTGGAACTTGTTTTAAGATGCCTCTTAGATCAGACCTTTGTTCACTAAGTAAGATGCCCACCACCATCATCACACCCCGCCACCAAACACCATCTACTACTACAAAACAAAACAAAACAAAACAAACTACTACTACTGCTGCTGCTTCTCCTCCTCTCTCTCTCCTCCTCCTCATCCTACCACCATCACCACCACTAGTAATACTACTACTACTAACTACTACTACTACTACTTCGACGACGACGACGACGACGACGACGTAGACTAAGTAAGAGAAGAAGAAGAAAGAAAAGAAGAAGAAGAAGAAAATAGCAGCATCATGAGATTATTGAAAGAAAACTCTCTCTGAAATTAATTCAAAGCACTTAACGAACGAAGAAAACGACAGTTAACAAACAACAACAACAAAAAATAACAACAAAATGTCAGTTATCAACAACAACAAACAACAAAAATCGGTAAATAAATATAACACAGACTGCAAGCATTTAAAAAAAAAAAAGCCGGAGCACTCACTCACTACAAACGTATTCATAAGAAAGACTTCCGTCCCTATCCCCTACCACCACCCTTCCCCTTCGACCAGCACACACTTTCAGCACAAGAACAAACCGCGTGTAGGTATGCCCTTAAAGAGTTTATCTTCATGTACCTCTTATGGCTTAAAAAATATTGTAGTGTATTTTTTGACAGAGTGCGGAAAATACGAAATGTCAAACGTATATATCATCTTTTTTTTTTTCAAATACTCATTGAAAACAATACTTCGCTGACAGGTATCGAAGAAAACAGTACTTCATTGACAGGTATCAGATCGTAAACATTAACATCGCAATGTTCATGATAAGTAAAAAAAAAAAAAAAACGTGCTGATCATTTTGCTGACGGATCCCGGATTCACCATTTTGTTCCGGATATACACTGTAGGGATCTACACCAAAATTTGATGGCTTCGTCCTTATGTCACACGCTGCATCGTTCCACCAAGTGTCATTTCCAATCGGTTTTTTTGTCGCAGCTGTTTGTAGTACCTTGTTAACAGGCAAAACAACACAAGTCAGTACACGCGTATAAAAACAAAACCTCGCCGGGCGGAGATAGATGTAATACACTAATGATGTGTGTTCAACATTAAGGATCAGAGAATAATACAAACCGCGAACGAACACGAAATAGGCCATTTCTGGGCCGAACGGCTTCTTCTTCTTCTTCCACTTAGCGACATTTCTGGGCCGAACGCTTCTTCTTCTTCACTTAGCGACCCAGATCAATAGTTTTTGATGGTTCTCTCGTTTTGTGAGAAGTTGCAGCTTGAAGCATCACTGGGTGCTGAGAGCACTCACACCCACATACACCCCCCCACGGGTAAGCGCGTTCGTACAACACACACACACCACACACACACACACATGCGCGCGCGAGCATGGCACACACACACGTACAACAACACGCGCGCACGCGCGCTCGCACACGCTACTACTACTACTACGGCTACTAATACTACTGCTACTACTACTATACTGTCGGCACTACGACTACTACCGCTGAATGCTGTTGTTGCTAGTTGGAATCGGTGACCCGACCAATCAGGGTTTCGTTCAGTGGATCCGGGACGTGATGCCGGTTAGCA
>JADBJO010001470.1:311677-319177 GCA_016801955.1 Conus betulinus | reverse complement strand
TGTGTGTGTGTGTGTGTGTGTGTGTGTGTGTGAATCATAACAATACGATGCGTTACGATATGGTGTAATGCAATGCGGTACAATGTACTGTAATACAACATAACGCGATAATGCCACCCGATGATATGATTATACGAAATTATACAACACAATATAATTATATGCGATTCCACACATTGCAACACTATCGAGCACGGTATGATCTGATAAATGTGATGCAATACGATACGAAACGATATGATACGATGCGACACAATTCAATATGATACATTACAACAACAAACAACAAAACAACAACAAATGTAACAAATGCTGATTCAATAATGATTCGGTGCGTTATAACCCGATATGACTGATCCAGTACGACATTATTCTCTGCGATTCAGTATGGTATGATATGATGATGTGATACGGCACGTTTGGATACGATGATGTGCAATTTGACACAATCAATTCTGACTCAATGCAATGCGATACAATACAATACAATACAATACAATACAATACAATACAAGACAAGACAAGACAATACAATGTAAATACAATGAAATACAACACAATATACAATACAATACGACGATATGCAGTGCAATACAAACAATTCAATGCACCACAGTACAATGACGTACAGTTTAATACGATACCATACAGAACGATTTGATACATTAGGAAAGTAGTTAAAGACTCAGAATCAAAACTTACTTAGAGAATATTTCGACAGGGTCGCCCTGTCTTCATCAGCTCACTGTTGCTGTTGTGGCAGCGAGGCCTGGTGGGGCGACTGTTGTGTGGGGCGAACCGTTCACTTTCACCACTTTTCTAATGTTAAAATCCAGAATCCAGAAACCTGTATTCTTATTGATTTGATACAATACGATACGGTACAAGGTGATGCGATGCCAGCCGGCACGATACAACACCATGCTCTGCGAGTTGATTGCGAGCAGTGCCATGCCATACGATGCGATGTGATTCGATACATTATAACATTATACCATACAATACAGTTACAATATATTACAATATGATTTGATGCCATGTTGTACGATCTGATGCGACACCATCCGATCTGATCCGACCGCTGTGCGAATCGATACGACATGGTTCGATGCGATCCGATTAAATTGGAGCCGATTCAACACGATACGGTATGATGTTATTTGATGTAATACGCTACATTAAGATGCTGCTATGCGATTCGACGTAAGACGTTCCGCTGCTTGCTGTATGATTCGACACGGCGCAACACAACAAAATACAGTACACTGCAATGCAATATATTAGAAAGCAGTGTCAGTTTCATGAATCAGGAAGTGTCATCGCTTGCTCTCAAGTCCATAATCAAACTCTACAACCAATCTGCTGAGCCAAAAGACCACAGTGTGCAGGATTTGCAGCTGATGGATGAATTAACCAATAGCTCAGACAAATGGAAAGCAATGCAGTACCATGTATATACAATGCAAAGCAATTAGAATGCAATGCCGTACAATGCCACACAACGCCATAGATGCCATACAGTACGATGACATTCGATACAAATACGACGCGCAAGACGATGCTTTGCGAACCGATGCAATACGACCCGATTCGATGCCATACAAAATGATACAAAACAACAATGCAATACTAGGCATTTACTATGCGATTCAATATGATTTGATACGATGTAATACGATAGACAGTACGACGCAATTTGATATGATAAGATTCGATACAATACAGAACAGACAGACAGACAGACAGACAGACAGACAGGCAGGCAGACAGACAGACAGACAGACAGACAGACAGACAGACAGACAGAGAGACACACAGTGGAGGTCGGTCCGGGTCACGCGCGGGAGCAGAGCAAACAGACGCCGCCAGTGCCAGACCCTGGTATTCCCTGCACGTCCGTCATATGCCTGAACCAGGCGGCTCTCCCAGATCTTCCTCCATCAGGAATCCATCAGGAAACACACCCTTCCCCCCCCCCCCCCCCCCCCCCCCCCCCCCCCCCCCCCCCCCCCCCCCCCCCCCCCCCCCACCCCCCCCCCCCCCCCCCCCCCCCCCCCCCCCCCCCCCCCCCCCCCTCTCCCCCCCCCCCCCCCCCCCCCCCCCCCCCCCCCCCCCCCCCCCCCCCTTCCCCCCCTCCCCCCCCCCACCCCCCCCCCCCCCCCCCCCCCCCCCCAGTCCCCCCCCCCCCCTCCCCCCCCCCCCCCCCCCCCCTTTCAGTATTTGAACTGAAGACCCCCACCCCCAGTGAAACCGCAACCCCATATATGCGCATTTTGTTCTACTACCATTCCAGTGTGGCTGATGTCCATAAGATGACCCCCTCATTATTAGCAGAATACCCCCAACCCCCCTCAACTTCTCCCCCCACGGCGCCGCTCTCCTTACCCCACCCCCCCCCCCCCCCCCCCCCCCCCCCCCCCCCCCCCCCCCCCCCACTCTCTCTCTTCTGTAACTTCATTGCACTGTGTCTGCATCTGTCTGTCTGTGTTCTTCCGTTTCTGGAAAAACAGTTTCCGGTGTCTCGCCATCTTCAGAACCTCTGTATAACCCTGAATGTTTTCAAGACAACAAATTGTGTTTATAGATTCTTCTTCATGTGACTCTTGTACAGTGTGTTTTCAGTATTTGAACTGAAGACGATGATGAGCAGTGAAACCGCATACTTACATATTATGCGCATTGTTCTACTACCATTTCAGTGTGGCTGATGTCCAGTAATGATGAACGTATCATTATTAGCAGAAATAGTGACAACGGCGGTTGGAACAGTAGTATCAATGAGAACAAATACGACAGTGGACGTAGCGACAATAAATTACACACACACACACACACACACACACACACACACACACACACACACACACACACACACACACACACACACATATATATATATATATATATATATATATACGCATACATATACATACATACATACATATATATATATATATATATATATATATATATATATATATATATATATATATATATATATATATACGCAAGCAAGCGCGCACACGCACACACGCGCGCGCACATACACACACACACACACATGCACACACGCGCGCGCGCGCGCGCGCACACACACACTCACACTCACTCACTCACATAGAGAGAGAGAGAGATAGAGAGAGAGAGAGACAGACAGACAGATGAACAGGCAAGCAGGCAGACAGACAAACAGACAGGCAGGCAGGCAGACAGAAAGGCGGGCAGAAAGGTCAAAATATTACAAGTCAAGGATAAAGAATTGTAATAGGTGCCTTGTTTTTCCATGTGTCCCCACAACTGTATTCCATTCAACTATTGAACATTAATTGAGCCAACAGTAGCAGCAAGACAACTTAGCAACAAGACAACAGTAGCAGCACGTCAGCACACACCCTACCAACATACAGCACACACCCAACCCACATACAGCACACACCCAACCCACATACAGCACACACCCCAACCCACATACAGCACACACCCAACCCACATACAGCACACACCCAACCCACATACAACACATATACCCAATCCACATACAGCACACACCCAACCCACACACACACCACACCCACCCACCAAACCCACATACAGCACACACCCAACCCACATACAGCACACACCCAACCCACATACAGCACTTTCCCAACCCACATACAGCACACACCCAACCCCATATACAGCACACACCCCGACCACATACAGCACACACCCAACCCACATACAGCACACACCCAACCCACATACAACACATACCCAACCCACATACAGCACACACACCCCAACCCACATACAGCACTTTCCCAACCCACATAAAGCACACACCCAACCCATATACAGCACACACCCAACCCACATACAGCACACACCCAACCACATACAGCACACACCCAACCAAAATACAGCACACACCCAACCCACATAGGGCACACACCCAACCCATATACAACACACACCCAACCCCCACATACAGCACACACCCAACCAAAAATACAGCACACACCCAAACCCACATACCTCCAACACCCATCCCCACACTCCCCCGCCACACACACACACACACACACACACACACACACACACACACACACACCACACACACACACACACACACACACAGAGAGAGAGAGAGAGAGAGAGAGAGAGAGAGAGAGAGAGAGAGAGAGAGAGAGAGAGAGAGAGTTTTCATATTTCCGATTTTTATTCAGAAAGGCTATTGGCCCATTTGAAGGGGAATGACAAAATCATCACATTAAGGGTAAAAACATAAATCATTTATCAGGAGAAAAACAACAAAACCAACCAGACAAACAAGAACATCAACGAGAGACATCATTTTTATCTGATCTTAGACGCCTTAGACAAAAAAATACCTAAAAACTCCTCAAAATGGTATAATTGTAAGAGGTAAAGTGTACCTTAAACGAAACATACATGGGCGCTGGTATAAATTTTTTGGCAAATATCTTCTTAAGTTTGACAAAGAAACAGAGAAAGATGTCTTTCATTTTCCTCACACTTGCACACATCCACAGGAAGGAGACTAAGTAGTGTGTTGTCTATGTTGTATGTATCTTAAGTTTGAGTCGTTATTTCAGGAACACGAACTCTGTATTTACTAACAGATCTTTTCAATTGCACGAATTCCGAATAAGGCTGAATGCATTGGAACCTAGAACAACCTCTGTAGAAATCATATTGTTCTTTAGTTTGGATGTAGGCTAGCCGTCCTACGTTTGCCATCTGTATGTGAATAAATAAATAAGTAAATAGATAAATAAATAAATAAATGCTTAATGAAATGAATAAAAACGAAAGGAAAGAAAGAAGGAAGAAAAGGGGGAAATACAACGAAAAATGACCAAAACGAGAGAAAAAAAGGAAACAAAGGCCAAAGAATCCGACAATGAGTCAGCTATCTCTGTCTGGTCTGTCTGTCTGCTCTGTCTGTCTGTCTGTCTGTCTGTCTGTCTGTCTCTCTCTCTCTCTCTCTCTCTCTCCTCATCTCTCCTCCTCTTCTCTCTCCTCTCTCTCTCTCTTTCCTCCCACCCTTCCGCTCCTCCCCACCCCTCTTTCTCTCACACTCTCCCTCTCTTTCTGTGCGCTTGCACCTCGTTGTATTAGTATTCATGGGATCTTGGAGGGCGCGAGCTTAGCCCGCGAGTGAAGCAGCCGCTTTCGCAAAAGGGGTTCCAGGGTTCGATTATACCGTGCACAGCAACCTTGGGCCGGTTCCTCCTCCTATCTATCACTTGTTCAGACAGCTTCTGAAAACTACTTTCAAAATTAGTGTAGAAAGATACTGCTATAAATTCTCTTGTGATAATGTTTACGATAAGAATAGAAAAAAAAAATGCACTAGGGTATCAGCTTCATGATCAATGTCGTGCGTTACACACATTCAGATCAGATGAATGAAGTATGGTTATGATGGAAGTTTCACTTTGTACATGGAGACCAGTAGCGAGAAGTCCAACATGATGGCCACAACGCCACTATCAATACTGATACAACTAACTCTTCATAGTCAGAAGCTAGAATCTGTTCAGCAGTTCATTCATCTGGACTCCATCATTAGTAATGACGGATCTAAGCAAGAGATCCTGTCAAGAGCAGCAAAGACACAAACCACAGCACTGTCCAAATGAAAACCTGTTTGAAATAACAGAACCAAGGGTTGCGGGTTCGAATCTCCGCCGGGCCGTTTCGGTACAGAGGGATTTTTCCCCTCGGAGTTAACATTAGTTCTGACTCCATTTCCCATACAGTCCTTCGAATGAGACTATAAACCGAAGTTCCGTGTGTGAACGCACGCATATAACGTCTTGCACACACGTAAAATCCCATCACCAACTTTTGGGAAGAGAAGGCCAGTTTGGCCGTTGGTATGGATGACACGTTACACATAGCATGCACCTTCCTCGAAGATGAAGTATGGCTGCCTTAATGGCGGGATAAAAAACGGTCATACACACAAAACTCCACTCCCTTTTTTTGGGTAGATGGAATTAATACTTGTTTGTCCATATAGGGAGTGTCCGCAGGAGTATCAGCCTGCGTAGGCAGAAGAAGAAAAAAAAGAGAAATGACAAAAACATTTTTCTTGAAACGCAAGATTAGGCTTCTGCATGAACTGACACATTCCCCTCTTCCTGTCGGCATATGAGACATGTACCTTCACAGCAGATCCAGAAAAGAGGAATCCAAGTCACAGAGATGAGGTGCTACCACAAGATATCAAACGTCAGATACAGGGATCACATCACCAGGCAGCAAGTGTGTTAAACAATGAATCAGAACGTAGGACCATAGGATGATCTCCTGTCATCAGTCAGTAAAAGAAAACAACGTTGGTATGGCCATGTACCAATGATCTTGCTGAAACATGCCGCAGGGAACTGTTGAAGGAGAGAGAGGGAAAGGAAGACAGAAAACATGACGGGGCTGGCAGCATTGCAGAGTGGACAGAGGAAACGTGTGCAGAGATCGGGCCTTTAGTATATAACCGACAGATGGACGAACTTGGTGAAAATAATCCACAGTGCATGCTCTATACTTGACGTTAAATACCTTCTTCTTCTTTGTCTTTCTCTTCTTCTCTTCTTCTTCTTCTTCTTCTTCTTCTTCTTCTTCTTCTTCTTCTCTTTTCTTCTTCTTCTTCTTCTTCTTCTTCTTCTTCTTTCCCTTCTCTTCTTCTTTCTTCATCAGCTTCTTCAGCTTCGTCTTCTTTCTTCTCCTTCTCCCTTCCTATTCTTCAGCAGCAGCAGCAGCAGAAGTCGCAGCAGCACATCGCGTCGTCGTCGTCGTCGTCATCACAGCATCATCATCATCATCATCATCATCATCTTCTTCTTTTTTTCTTCTTCTTCTTCTTCTTTCATCTTCATCGTCTCTTCATCGTCATCTTCTTCACCGTCATCTTCTTCATCTTCTTCATCTCTTCTCATCTTCTTCTCTTCTTCATCTTCTTTCGTCTTCTTCTTCAAACATCATCTCATCATCATCATCATCATCATCATCATCATCATCATCATCATCATCTTCTTCTTCTCTTCTTCTTCTTTCTTCTTCTTCTTTCTTCTCTTCTTCTTCTTCTTCTTTTTCATCTTTCTTTCTATTCTTCTTTCTTCTTCATCTTTCTCTTCTCTTCTTCTTCTCAATCTTCTTCTTCAATCTTCTGTCTTCTCTCTCGTCTTCTTCTCCTTCTTCTTCTTTCTTCATCACATCATCTTCATCTTCTCACTTCATCTTCTTCATCATCCATCTTCATCATCATCATCACATCTTTCTTTTCTTCATCACATCATCTCATCTTCATCTTCTTCTCTTCCTTCGTCTTCTTCTCTTTAGCTTCATCTTCTTCTTCTCTCTTCTTCTCATCTTCATCATCTTTTCATCTTCAATTTCTTTATCATCATCATCATCTTCTTCATCATCTTCTTCTTCTTCATCTTCTTCTCATCTTCCATCATCATCTCCTTCATCTTCATCATCTCTTCT
>JADBJO010001470.1:301677-306677 GCA_016801955.1 Conus betulinus | reverse complement strand
CAAGACGAATGAGGAAGGTTAGGAGCGGGGGCAGTGTGTTTTCTTCTCTGAAGACCTTCTGTCCACTGTCCCTTAAGTTTTTTTTCCTACTGTGGACGCCACAGAATACAGTCAATCTAGATAAGAGAGTTCATAGGGAAAGTCGTTGGACAGGACGTGGAGCCGCGCTCCCTAGAGAGAGACCTTATTTACTCTGATCCCACGACTAAGCAGTTATTGACGTCAGTCGGAGGGGACTGAGTAAGTGATGTCCTGTGTGGGGTAGATCACAACAGGCACAACTGAACACTACCAAAGAGATTCGGCAGCAGTGCGGTGTCTCCTGAGATTGGTGGCTTCAGGGCGATCTGAAAGAGAGGTGAGCTCATGGGACAGGAGCTACGACCAGTAGAAACTCGGTGTGGCTGTGTAAGGTGTGCCAAAATTTAGCGGTGGGAGAGGATGTCACTGGAGGAGACACGCATGGTGAAACAGAAAAAAAAAATTGATGAAGGGTTTTCAAGACAGAAAAAACGAACATTTGTCTGAGCCTGTGGGACCTACTCTAGAGCAAAAACAAATCCAGACAAATACATCTGAACACAGTTTATAAGTTTATAAGTTTATAAGACAACTGTGCACGCTTATACACACACACACACACACACACACACACACACACACACACACACACACACACACACACACACACACACACTCGCACGCACGCACACATATAAACACACACGCGCGCGCGCGCGCACGCGCGCACGCACTCACCCACCCACCCACCCACCACCCACATACGCGCGCGCACGCGCGCGCGTATCTGCTCACTGCTATACAGAAGCGCAGACTCCTGTCAGCACTGGAATGTACTGGAGCCATTGATACTAGAAACAACAACAACAATAACAATAGAAACAAGTTAAGCTGTTTAGTATCATATGTAAACATGTTTTGATGTGTAACTGAACGAAAAGAAAAAGGTGGAAAAGGGAAAAAAATAAAAAAAATAACAAAGACAAAAAAGAAACTTTTCCAAAACGAAAACAATATTAATGAAGAGAAGCATACGACATTCTTACAGAAGATAGAAGAAAAACAAAATTAATTAGAATAAAAGATGCTCCATAACCTGCCTGCAACTGAGGCTAAAAAATGTCTGTAACTGTGGGGACAAATAAGTGAATGGATTGACCATAAAATTCGAAAATAGAAAAGACGACTGACAATAAGAATTAGCATGCAAACGAGACAACTAATATGTTAGTTGCTCGACAGCGGGGAAAACCGCTAAATGTAATGTAATCAACAGAGACAACAGGAAACATTGTTGATGAAAAAGTCGGGACTTGTGTCTAATGCAATCAAAATCAGATTCCTCGACCATGCAGTTAACAAAAAAATTCTTCTTTTTTTTATTCGACAACAAAGGAAAGTTAGTCGCCAGATGGACCGAAAATGCAAGTCAATCAATTGGCTAGTCAGAAAACAAAAAATGATCCACCAGACAACATAACCAACTAACTGTCTAAACTGAAAGAAAAACAGTTAGCCAGTGGGTGGACAGGAAAGAAAAACTAGCAAGTAAGCTACAGCAAATGCAAGTTAGCCACACACACACACACACACACACACACACACACACACACACACACACACACACACACACACACCCACACACACACACATATATATATATATATATATATATATATATATATATATATATACATATATAGGTTGGAAGAAATCACGTATATTAGCCAATAAATAAAAAACACAAGCTAGACATTTGATAACAAAGGTAATACGATGATTACAGGAAGCACAGGTGAACTAGTGACAACTGTCGTGTCCAACAGACGACAGAAAATACAAGTTATCCAATACATGACACAAAAACGGACGACACAAAAAAAAGTTAGCCAATTAAAGACAGAAAATTCAAATTAGCTAGCAAACGACAGCAAATACAGATTAGACCGTAAACGAAAAACAAAATGTTAGTCAGAAAACGACAGAAAGTACACCTCAGCTAGTATACGACAGAAACACACGAGTTATTCAGTGAACCGATATGAAATGAAAGTTTCGCCTGTGAAGTCAATGTTATTCAGTAGACTACAGAACATGTTGCACAGTGGTCGACAGTCATCCAGTTCGCGACAGAGACACAAGATACTCAGTCGGATAGATCAGAAAATGGTGCCTAGTAAACACCAATGTTAGCCAGCAGACGACAGAAAATACAAGTTGTGGACGACCGAGACATCCATATTGACAGAAACCACAAGTTACCAGCAGACAACCAAAAAATGTAAGTTAATCAGGAGACGAAGAGAAAAAAAAAAAAGGACATCACCCCAACGCAAAAGAAAAACAACGTTGCTAGAACACTAACAAAAAGCATAGTGTGCACAGACGACGACGACAGAAAACACAAGTTTTAATTAACGATGGAAACTTCGATGTAATCTGCAGATTACAAGTTAATGAAAAAAGAAGCCCAACCCACAACCATTAGGCTTGATCACTCGGTCTCTTAATCCTCTGTCTGGACAAATAAGCAGTTCTCCCTCCGACCTGGTCGGAAGCCTGACAGCTCATCTGGGTGTGGAGTCTGCTCCAAGAGGAAGAGATGAAACACAAGGCGGTGGGAAGAGAGAGGAGGAGGAGAGAGGAGAAGGAGGAGGAGGAGAAAAAAGGAGGAGGGGAAGGGTGGAAAATCAGTAATGTTCAGTATGGCAAATTATCAGTGTCAAAAGGTCGTGGTTGCCGTTTTCACTACAAAAACGATCATGATCACCGAGGATATAGTTGGGAGCTTGAGTTTTGCGTGAAAACAGTAATCATCAGTGTAGGAAATTTGTAATATTGACACAAAAAGTGTGCAGCCAACTGTGCTTTTTTTTATTTGTTGTCTAGACATCAGATGATTTAGCAGAAAGATAACAAGCGAGCGGTATGGAAAGTCTTAGGCAGAGAAGAGGTCGTCATTGCTATTCTTTTAGACTTCCGGCGATTTTTGCTGTTGCAAATATTATTTTAAGAGCCTACGGTCTGTGCAATGATACCAGTGATACTGCTGCGCATGTACAATGAGTCTACTTTTTTTTGTTTCAAACTGCTGTTGATGTTATACAACTAGATAACATACACATGACACATGGGGAGCATATACATTAAGGGTAATAGGGCACAGCATTCTTATACACGAAAGAGATAAGAGATGCTATGTATCATGATTGGTGGGTGAGAATAAGGCAGCATCCTGTAACTTATACTGAGTTCAAATCGCGTTCAAACAATACCGTTTTAAAGCCCATATACATGCATACATTCTGTAGGAAGAGTATCTGTTGGAATTACAAAATTGCCAGGTTTCAAGCTACCTCATTTCAACCACATTTTCTGGCAGTCGGTTTCCAGTAGTTACATCCCATTCCATTCGTATATGTGTATATCTATCTATCTATCTATCTGTCAATCTATCTATCTATCTATCTATCTATCTATCTATCTATCTATCTATCTATCTATCTATATATGTGTGTGTGTGTGTATGTATGTGTGTGTGTGTGTGTGTGTGTGTGTGTGTGTGTGTGTGTGTGTGTGTGTGTGTGTGTGTGTGGCTGGCTTCGAAAACTTTTCAAAGAACCGTATACATACACAGTGTAGACTGTGTATCTATTAGAATTACAAAATGCTGGATTTTTTTTCAAAGAACTTCTATTTGTACAGAATGTATGCATGTATATGGGTTTTAAACGGTATTGTTTGAACGCAATTTGAACTCCGCATAAATTACAGGATGCTGCCTCATTCTCACTCTCCAAATCATGATACATAGCATCTCTTACCTTTTTCGTGTATAAGAATGCTGTGCCCCTATTACCCTTAATGTACATGCTTCCCATATGTCATGTATATGTTATTTAATTATAGAACATTTTTAAGGCATTCAGTTTCAAGTCTTTAGTTTTCATGTGCTCAAAACTATACATGGCTGCTGCCAAGACTTGTCAAATCGGCATGGTCTACCCTTTACAGATGAATTATACATTTTCTTTCAAGGACTGGAACTATGCATTTTGAATTGAATCGTATTTTCAAAAAGGTTAATACAGTTATTTGATGCGGAGTTTGTCCCTTGCAGGTTACATTTGTAAATACACAATGCAGTAAACGACCATCTGAAATCTACACTTTGACCTGTTTTTTTGCGTTTCCATCACGTACAAATGAAATAAGTAGCCCTCTTAATACCAACTGTGTTCAAAGAAAACAACTGACATGCCGTATGCGTAAGGGTGATCTACATGAAGCAGTATTGCATAATGCAATGGCAAGCAGGTAGACACAATCAATGCATGAATGAATATAGCGCAAGAGGGGAGAGAGAGAGAGAGAGAGAGAGAGAGAGAGAGAGAGAGAGAGAGAGAGAGAGAGAGAGAGAGAGAGAGAGAGAGAGAACTGAACATCACAAACTCCCTGATAACTACATGAACTTTCAGGTAATCAAGCCAAGATCATCAAGTTACGGGATCTCTGCGATTGTGACGATCTTTGTCGTCGTTCGTAAGCGCCCGACCGATTAGAATCGTTGCCTGCTGCGTAACCTTATCTGCCAGGTTGGCAGAGAAAAAAAAAAAATCACTCTGCTCGGTGTGCTCTGTGGAATGCAACCATGGGGAAGCAAGCATGGAAGTCGATGAGTCGGTGCAATTGTTTGGGAGCAGCCATGTCAAAGCTGTCCTACGATGGAATCAATAATCATGTGTTGGTGTAATTGTTTGACGCAAAAATTCAATGAAATTTTTACAGAGACAGAGAAAGTTAAACTTCGGGGGGGGGGGGCACAGGCACTAAACCAGCGAAATTTAAGACAAAAAAAAAAAAAAAAAAAAGAAAAATGCTGAAATCGGTTTTACATCAGTACCAAGCTCCACAGGCCAAACACTCTGTCTCAGTCGAGCTCTAGCATATAGTAGGAGGATGTGTGTTTTTTACCCATG
>JADBJO010001470.1:291677-299177 GCA_016801955.1 Conus betulinus | reverse complement strand
GTATAATTCTTCTGGCGGGCTCCAAGTTCTTTTTGAACGCGGCGAAGACATAGAGAGATTCTTCCAGTGAAATTACCGACGATGTGTGTTCCAATATCCTCCCTGTCCCGGATCACCCGTCCACTATTACTGCCACCACCTCCACCACCGTCACCAACACCACCCACCACCACTGCTACCACCGTTCTAACACTCCCGCCATTACACCGAAGCAATTACCTTTCTGTCAGTGCATCAGACACGCGCGCCCACCCGCGCGCCGCAGTCACGCACACAACTACCCAGAATTACATTACGGGAAAGACCAGATGCAAGATGCAGAAGTTTAGAAAGGTCATCTCTTGTGGAAGATTCGATTGTGTTGGACGACAAAGACTATGTCTACTCGCGAGGAGTTTTTTTTTCCTTTTTATTGATTTGATTTGATTTCATTTTTTTTTTAGCTATCCCATCTTCGGTGCCACATCAGTGGCAGTGCACCCACACCGCTCATTCCGACACCTTTGTCCACCACCACAACCCAGCCCGTTCCGCCACAGCCCTGCCACCGGCAATCCTTAGGGAGCAGTCAATGTCAAGTCGTCAAGAGACAACCCACCGGAGGAGACACTGCACTGCTGCCGAGTCACTTCGGTGGTGTGTTAGTGGCGCCTGTTCTGATCCAACAACATACCTACCACCTACTAAGCACCCTACTGGCAATAATAATTATTCAGCCGCGGAACCAGCGTGAGTGATCTCTCCTTCCAGAGGGCGCCACCACGTCCGTCCAACGGCCCCACTCGCCGATACCGGTGACCTCGACAGAACCAAATCAAGGCCACAGCCGTGGAGAGGACATCGAAACTGAGTTCACCATGAGAGCAGCGCATGAAGGGCCACAGAATTTGAAACATTTTTTTTTTTATGCTGATCGATGAAAATGAGGATGATGAAGATGATGCTACAGATTTCCATTCCGGTCTGAGACTGCATGACAAGGCTGTACTCTACGCTTACTTTTCATTATATTCCCCGTCCGTCGTCACCGGGTCCAAGAGGTACAGATACCTGCAGTGTTGGTCAGAAAATTTAAGCAACACTCTGAGACGCATCGATTAAGTGGATGAAACTCAACTGTGTGGTCCCAGTCTTTCCAGCTGAGCCCGTAGTAAAACTCAGCTCGGGGTAGGAGCCGGTCGGGGCAGAAAAAAAAAAAAAAAATCACATGGCTCTGATGAGAATCGAACCCGCGACCTCCCAGCCAGGAGTCCGCGACGCTAACCATTTCGCCACGGCTGTGACTGGTGTCTCGTGGGGAATTTGTTCCCAGGCACACTGGGCATTGAAAGACAAAAGCGCGCTGACCGAAATGTTTGGTATTGACGAAAGGGATGCGAAAGAGATGAATATTAGAAGAGCGGAGCTGAAGGGATGGGACTTAACATAAATCTTGGAGGTCCCTGAGGAACACAGGGCTGCAGTAATACTCCTCCAGTGGACTCGGGTCAGGGCTGACCTCTTCAGCTGGGTCCATGTCATTCTGGCTGTCTTCACTTCGGCATCCATCCGCCGGCGCCATGTCTGTCGGGATAGGCCCATCTTCCGTTCTGTCTGTCGTTTCTGTTTCTGGTGCCTGTCTTGTGATGTTGGTGATGGGATAGGGATGTATTTTTAAATGTGAAGGATATCCGATGGCTGTTGTGGACTCGAGAGGCGGCGATAGATGCAAAACAGTGGGAATCAATAATTAACTGCATGACTGGATAGATACATTTTGAATCTGTTTGGACTGCATATTCTTATCCTACTCGTTGTATTTTTGGTGTTATAAGCGCTTAGAGCTTATATAAGACGAGGCGCCATTAAAGTCCATAATGATGATGATGATGATGATGATGATGATGATGATGATGATGATAACGATTGTTGTTGTTGTTGTTGTTATTATTATCATTGTTATTGTTGTTGTTGTTTGTTGTTGCCATCATTCTTATTATTATTATTGTTATTATCATCATTGTTATTCTAATTCTTATCATTATCATTATTATTACTATTACTATCATTATTATTACAATTACCATTCTTCTTCTTCTTCTTCTTCTTCCTCCTCTTCTTCTTACTATCATATTCCCTCGAGTCAAGCATCGGTTCTTACGCCATTCCCCGGAAAGTGCTGCGAACTAGACTATAAACCAAGGTTCCGTGTGTGAACGTTGGCAAAACATGTCGCATCCATCACCAACTTTCGGAAGAGAAGGTCAGTTGGGGTACGGCTGTTGGCACGGATGACACATGTACACAAAGTATGCACCCTGTGTGAAAATTCGAACAAATTAGTGACTGATACTCCTCTGAATAACTCGGGAAAAGACTATTCAGCCAGTGGGCAGCCGTTTCAGTCGGCTGTGCCAGGTTAGCCAGCCCGTTGTGCGAACGACAGCATGGATGGTAAAGCGCCTATATTCTGGATTCTGACTGAGTATTGGAACTGTGTAAGTGCGGTCAATAATGCAACACGTGCGCGTACACGTGCGCGTGCGAACCCATGAAAGCAAGCGTGTGGGTGATCTCTCTCTGTCTCAGTCTGTTTCTCTCTCTCTGTCTCTCTCTCTGTCTCTCTCTGTCTCTGTCTCTGTCTCTCTCTCTCTCTCTCTCTCTCTCTCTCTCTCTCTCTCTCTCTCTCTCATGCATTTTGCTATTGTATTTTTGATAAAGCATCGATTGCCAGACTCCACTGTGATGAAAACACGGCGTCGGATTGGTTTACGCTTTCATGGTCAGTGGGGCGAACGATGAGTGATGTTGTGTGTGTGTGTGTGTGTGTGTGTGTGTGTGTGTGTGTGTGTGTGTGTGTGTGTGTGTGTGTGTGTAATGTGCGTATGTGTGCATGCGTGCGTGCGTGTGTGTGTGTGTGCGTGTGTGTTGGCTGGTTGCCATGTGACTGCAGTAGTGCTGTATTTTCACAGGACTAGGGCATTTAAAGCAAGACAAATCACCTTTAGTACTCCTAATTTTAGTACAATAGCCACCACACAGTTTTGCCCACATAGTGCACATGCGCATCTCTCTCTCTCTCTCTCTCTCTCCCTCCTCTCTCTCTCTCTCTCTCTCTCTCTCTCTGTATTAGTGAATGAATGAGTAAGTGAATGTGAGTCAATGAGTTAGTGCATGAGTGAGTGAGTGAGTGAGTAATGAGGTGAGGGTGCGTACACGCGCGTGCGTCCGCGCGCGGGCGTGTGTGTGTGTGTGTGTGTGTGTGTGTGTGTGTGTGTATATATGTGTGGGTGCGCGTGCGTGTCTGCTGCCGTGCTTGCGCGCATGGTGTGCTTGCTCGTGCGTGCGTGCGTGCGTGCGTGCGTGCGTGCGTGCGTGTGTGTGTGTGTGTGTGTGTGTGTGTGTGTGTGTGTGTGTGTGTGCGCGCTTTGTGTGTGTGTGTGCGTGCGTGCATGCGTGCGTGCGTGTGTATGAATCATTTATGTCCACGGATTTGTAATAGTATGCGAACAAGGAAAACAAAGAAAAATGAAAAGGGAAAGACACAGGAAACTTATCATGCAAATAAAACGCATGCACAGCAGCATGCAACAGTGTAACTCTCACTTCCAGATTAGGGTGAGGGACGACGCGTCGACTATACGGCGCAGGTAGAGAGGGAAGGAGGGAGGAAGAGAGGGCCTAGTTCTGAGGGACGGGGAGAGAGTGCTGGGTTACGTCATTCACTTAGCAAGGCTGTCTTTGACAATTAGTCCATTAGCAAATAAATGTATGTGTTTTTGTCTTTGAAAAATGTCTTCCACGGATGAAAAATGCAATCTGCATCGACAAAAAGTCCTTGTTTAAAACGTTACTCAAACACACTGAAAAATGATATGACGTATGGAGGAATTATTGTGACGGAAGAAGCGATGTTGTTTTTATTCTTGTATCTTACCGTCTCCAGTTTTTACTTCAGTGTATTCTACAAGGTGCAGAGCTCAGACAACAAGAGAGCGTTATTTGTAACTACACACACACACACACACACACAACGACACACACACACACACACACACACACACACACACACACACATATATATATATATTATATATATATGTGTGTGTGTGTGTGTGTGTGTGTGTGTGTGTGTGTGTGTGTGTGTGTGTGTGTGTGTGTGTGTGTGCGTTATTTTCCATGCATCAATTCTCAGTTGATTTGTTCAGCTGGCAACGTGTCTTGGACTTTGAATGTTTGCTTTGAAATGAACGCTGCTTCCATTATCTTTGTAACTAGAATAAACTTTACTCTCACGCGATCAGCATATTTCATTAACGACAATGGGATCATGAAATGTGTTAAAAATGGTGCATCTTGGGCAGCAATTTAGCAATCTGGTCAGCTGCTTCATTTATTGATATTCCGTAATGAAAAGGAATCCCACAAAATGTAGTCATTCCTTCCAATGTAAGACAATGAATGAGATATTCATTTCGAAAGTGATATCACAGCGTTTTCTATACTAGTCGTTAGTGACAGCTTGGGATCTACACAAAACAACAGTACGTGAAAAATGACTGCTGATAAACCTATGTTGTGTTGCAAAGCCAGGAGTGAGGCTTTTAATTCAGCAGCAAATACTGGGTAACCGTGCCCGGAATGAAACACATGTTTTAACATTCAATTGAGGTATTATAAAAGTGGCATCACATTCCATCTTTTGACAAAATTTACCGAAAGTAGAATTTGTGATTTTGGCGCCATTCTTCTGACAGATAAAACCAAACACACGACGTGATCTCCTTTTTGGGGGACAAGAGTGGCCACAGTGCAATGTTGTTTATAGCACAGCCGACCACACATGCCATACGAAGGTCAGACTTTGAAGAGAAGATTCTGCAGAAATAAAGAGAAGCGAGTGGTCGGTGGTACTGACTTTGAAATCAGTTTCAGTATTGTGACTATTTAACATTGCATCCCGTTATACTTGTTCAACATCAGGACTACGCAGCAAGATGCGTGTTCTTCTCAATATACTTCGTGGACACCTTATATAACATGCATCTCAGCTTATATTCGTGAAGACATGATTAGTAATTCGTAATGTTTGTGTTATATTACAGGACAAAAAATGATCACTGATATTGTGTGTGTGTGTGTGTGTGTGTGGGTGGGGGGGGGGGGGGGGGGGGGGGGGTCGTCCGCGTACGAACACGCATACATGTATTTGTGAGTGTGTGTATCTTTGTGTATGAATGCGTGTGCGAACGTCAATATTATTCAACTTCTTCCGACGAAAAGTGATATGAAACGAGTATGCGTACGTGTGAATCCATGTGTGTGTTCATGTGTGTGTGTGCATGCTTGCGTGCGTGCGTTTTTGTTACTTTTGTATGTGCCCATATAACATTTTATTTCACAAATACTCATTTTGTAAAATACCTTTGTGCGCTAAGTTTGTTAGTTGGCTGAACTTTTAGCTCCATGTCTATCCTTTCTGTTTGTGGCAACAAAGTACCGCATTTAGAACTATACCAAATGTCCATCCCCTCCCCCCCCCCCCCCCCCCCCCCCCCCCCCCCCCCCCCGCTCTCTCTCTCTCTCTGTCTCTCTGTCTGTCTGTCTGTCTGTCTGTCTGTCTGTCTCTCTCTCTCTCTCTCTCTCTCTCTCTCTCTCTCTCTCTCTCTCTCAGGCCGTGGCAATCTCTCGTTTCTCTCTACTGCTTTTGACTTGGCAAGGGCCTTCAATACCATTGTCAGTCGTACTTTTACAGCCTGTACTTCATCAAAGTTTCAGACTCCACAGGGAGTCTCCTGCCTGCTGATTCTCTTCTTAATTCTGGACCTGCTTCCCGTGTACTTTTTCTTTGCTGGAGACTTCTCCGGGAGTTTCCTGCTTTTTGTGTATTGTGTCCCTCAAAGCTCGCTTTTAGTCCGTGTTATTCACAGAGCTCTGCATTCGTATTCAACTTCCTCGTGATTGTTATACTGTGTCCCATGAGGTCCTTTTTTTTCCAGTTTCATTCCAAGAGCTGCACACATTCAAATTCATGTCTTTCATTCCCACCTGACTTCTTTCAATACCCCGAGCTCAGTAAATTCAGTCTGTATTCCCAGCTCATTCTTAAGTCTTAATATTGATATCCAGTGCTGGTATTACATTGTGTCGCACAGTACTGTAATGCATTTTTTCAAGTTCTGTGTTTCCATTCAACTTTAAGAAATAATTGCACTGTGCCTTTAGACGACTGTTTTCTTTCTTTTTTTTTTTCTTTTTTGCTTTAAAAAAAAATTCAATTTTAATCAATCAGTTCTACATTGAATGAAATTCTTGACTTTTAATGCGTTAGTATAATATTCTGTTCAATGTAAATTTAGGGTTTCCCATTCGCAAGCAACTCCTTTGTTGTGCTATGACTCGTGATACCTGCTGTCAGCTGTATTATCATGTACTGTGCCTCAAGGCCAAGACTTTACTTAATTTCACTCACGGCCAAGACTTTAATTTCATTTACGGCCAAGACTTTAATTTTACTCACGGCCAAGACTCTAGTTTCATTTACGGCCAAAACTTTAATTTCATTCACGGCCAAGACTTTAATTTCACTCACGGCCAAGACTTAAATTTCACTTACGGCCAAGACATTAAGTTCACTCACGGCCACGACATTAAGTTCACTCACGGCCAAGACTTGAATTTTAGACTTAGAATTCCAAGACTCAAACTTCATTTCATATTGTCTCATGACAGTAGGTTGTTACGGCGTCACGACGAATGCATTGGCCGGCAGATGTGTGCACCATCCACTATTCTTAATCATGCGCAACAAGATAGAGGGGTTATCATCAATAGTGTTCGTTATGCTGTCCATTTACGCCCACCCTCTACTGTACCCTGTCTTGCACAGGCAGTCGTGGCGAGACATGTAATCATACGACGCTCGACAATTGTCTTGTCAGATTGTGCCCTGACTTGATACCTGTGGTAGTCATTGGACCTACGTTCCTTGTATGAGACACAGGGTATTCGCTTCAAGCGGTTTTTTTTTTTTTTTTTTTTTCTCAGACGCCTTGATTGGTCACTCGAGATCTTTTGTCGGCGTCCATCTGTCGCATGTATATAGAGAATGACGGATATCAACACCAGAGAGAGAGAGAGAGAGAGAGAGAGAGAGAGAGAGGCGTGATGTTTTATCTTTTCAGTGGTAGTTTTTTGTACGGTTGACAAGAAGGACGATAATAACTGACATGCTTAACGGACTCAAGAAGTTCCCCTTTTTGGGCCTGCTTTTTGTCTATCTATTTGTCTGTCTGCGTATCTGTCTGTCTCCCTCTCTATCTCTGCCCCTTCACTGTCTTTGTATTTTTCTCTTCGGCTGTCTGTCACTGTCACTCTCTCTCTCTCTCTCTCTCTCTCTGACTCTTTCCATCCATCTGTCTGTCTGTCTGTTTGTCTCTCTCTCCTCTCTCTCTCCTCTCTCTCTCTCCTCTCCTCTCTCTCTCGTCTCTCTCTCTCTCTCTCTCTCTCTCTCTCTCTCTC
>JADBJO010001470.1:281677-284177 GCA_016801955.1 Conus betulinus | reverse complement strand
CTGAAAAAAATGTTTAAATGGTAGATTCAACAGCTTGAAAAATGTATAAAACTGGCAGGTTAAACAGGTTTTGAAAAAGGTATTACACCAGTAAATTGAAGAGTCTGGGGGGAAAAAAGATAGGCCCATTAAACTTGTGGATTGAGCAGACGTGAAAACGGTGTTAAAATGGCACATTGAACAGGTTCATAAAGATATTTAACCGGCAGATCCATAGTGGTTGTTTCTGCTTCACCGACTTAGCGCATCGGGTTTGTTTCACGCGTCGGTGATTACAGAGAAAATGCGTTTCCCTCCTTTCTGTCAGTTCCGTTTTTTTTTTTTTTTTTTTTTTTTTTTTTTTTTTTTTTTTTCCACCCTCACCCTTCTAATGTGGGAAGGAGGAAGGTGTGTGTGTGTGTGTGTGTGTGTGTGTGTGTGTGTGTGTGTGTGTGTGTGTGTGTGTGTGTGTGTGTGTGTGTGTGTGAGAGAGAGAGAGAGAGAGAGAGAGAGAGGGAGAGGAGGGAGTGGTGAAGGAAGAGGGAGGGCTGGGGGTCTGAGGTCGTTTTTCTCCCATCCATTATGTTTTGTCCCTCTAGCCACCGCTCCTGAGCTTGTTTGCATGTCAATGACAGCACGCCGTTTTGTCGGTGTGTGAGTATTTTGTTTGCTGTTGTTATGTTTGTCTTACAAAAAGAACCAGACCTCTTTCCTGTGTTTTAGGGACGAGTAGAGAACACGAACGTGTAAGACACCGGCACACATCCAGACAGAGACATATTCAGCTGACTGACAAGCGGACTGAAAACAAAACACTCTCTTTGTAATGTGCTTGTGGCTGACCTTATCAAAACCGACAAGCCGTCGTCTAGTCTAGCCATTTCTATCGTCGAATTGGACATCCTGTAATGCAATATTTGTTGTGGGGAAGCATCTGCGCAAAAAGCACAGATCTTAATCATTATCAATCGTAAGAAAGTCTACAGAACTTGTCCAACCCCCTAGCCCCTCTCAAAAAGTAATCATATGAATCATCAGGACATAACGATTCAACCGAGCAGATTTCGAGGTGACCGTGAACTCCTCTTAGATACAAACAAAATAGGAATAATGATTATGGTAATGATGATGATCAAATAATAAAAGATAATAAATAAAGACAGGATTACTACCGCTTTTGGTGATAATATGGCAATAGCAGTTGTGGTACTGGAGAAAGGAGCGTGGGTTAGAGGATTCTTTCAACAGCATGGTTGCTGTGGCAAAGATCTTTGTGGTGATGGCGATGGTGATATTAATGGTAGCGATGGTAATATCAATAATTACAATCGTATGGATAATAATGATGATAATGCAAACAACTATAGCTACAGTAATGGCAATAATAGTACTGATAATAAAAACATGACACGGAAATATGATTTTTAAAAAAAAAAAAAAACTTAATAGCAACAATAGCAATGATAATAATAGTACTAATACAAATGCTAAGGGAAGGGAAGAAAAACAAAGGAGGATTTAGAGGGGACAGGAAGAGCAAAGAGGAAAAGGAAGGTATAGATTATGGGGAGGATGGAATCTAATAAGTATTCTAATATCATAATATGTATATTAAGAGTTTTAATAATAATCGTGATTGTAGCCATAATTATAGTAATAATAGTGATGCTCTAGAAGGCTGCGGTACTTATCCTTGGAATTTATTGTTTCATTGTAATTTAGTCCCTTGTGGATTCATTCCAAGAACTGGCCCTCAGCACTTGTGTCTTAAGAGGTTATCTTTTTATATTTTCTACTTTTCACAAGAAAATGTAGCTTGTTTTGCTCTTTCATGATTTTCTTTTGCTTCTTAGGTGGCACCTTTAGTTAGTTTTTTTTGAAAACTCAACAAACATACTAGGGTATTGCACACCAGCCTTTTTCTGGTATAGCATTCTTCTTAAAACCGAAAAGGCAGAGAAGTCAAATTACCACTTTCCGCGGTCACTGAGGAGAAACAATCAGGTTTTCGAAATACCGATATCTGACCAGGAGTTATGTGTTGAGCTTTCTCCCCATTGGAGATGGTCTCCCTCTTTGGAGACTATAAGCTTGCTGAAGGTTCATTTTGAGAAGCATTTATTTATTCCCCATTCACCCACTCGAGCACATACTGTCAGTTAGGCAGAATCATCTACCACTGCAGATATGAAGGCTTACCACCCCACCTATTTCTACAATCTGAGACATAAGAGCAAGCTTTGTTTATAATTCTATATATATATATGTGTGTGTGTGTATAATGGTAATAATAATAGTGATGATGATGTTAACACTAACAGAGATAATATGAGTAATGAAGTTAGTTGTTTTTTTTTTTGTTGGTAGTGTGTGTGTGTTTTATTTATTTATTTTTTTATAATTTTATTATTGTTTAATATGATGGTGATGAGATTGCGCAATAGTTAAAAAAAAAGTAATGTCAGTACCAGTAATAGCGGGTCGGGAAGGAATGGAGATGGTCAGCGAATAAAAGTTAACA
>JADBJO010001470.1:274177-276677 GCA_016801955.1 Conus betulinus | reverse complement strand
TAAGCAGGTGCATTTTTTTTTCCTGCTTTGTTTTGCATGGTACCGTTCAGTCAGTGCTCCTTTTCCCTACATGTTGAGTAAGTCACTGAATGGTGTATGTACTGCACAAAGCAGGGAACAGTGGGTTGCTAAGTGAACAACACACAAAAGCAGGGAGAAGTGTTTGTGAAGAAGACGATGAATGTAATAGAAAGCAAGGGGAAGGAAATTGCTGAATGAACGAGATGTATAGTACAAAACATGGAGACATCGCCGCAACTGAACACTGGCTGTAGTACAGGGACAAGGAAAGGTTGTTTCTGACTGAAACACTGCCTGCAATACAAAGCAGGGAATTTCAGTTGCAGACTAAGCAACAAAAGTTAGTGCAGAGCATTAGATGTAATAGAAAAGTAGTCGCTGACTAAGCGATAATACAGTACAAAGCAGGCGAGAATACTGGCTGAGTGAACGGCGCTCGTAGTACAAACCTTCAAAGAAAAGTGGTTGCTGACAGAACGATTCATGTTACGCAGAACAGTAAAAAAAATATATATATTGAATAGGTGCTGACTAAAATGATACTTGTAGTACAAAACAGGAGATGGCAGTTGCTGAATGAACAATACGTGCTGTACAAAGTAGGAGAGCGACTGCATAATACATGCAGAACAAAGTAAAGTATTTGCTGATTGAGTGGTATGTGGGCCGCAACGCAGAAAAAAATCTAGTTGTATACTAAACAATGCATCGTACGCAAAAGAGGGAAAGGCAGTTGCTAAGTGAACAAAACCTATAGCACAGAGTGGGGAAAGACTGTCACTGACTGAATCGTACAATCATGTAGTACGGAGCAAGGAAAATTCAACGCTAAACGAATAATGAGTATATCATAAAAGTTGTTGCTGTCCGAATAATGCTTGTAGTGGAAAGTTGTTGCTGTCTGAATAATGCTTACAGTATAAAGTTATTGCTGTCTAAAAATGCATGAAGTGTAAACTTGTTGCTGTCTGAAAATACATACAGTGCAAAGTTGTTGGTGACCGAATAATGCATACAGTACAAAATTGTTGCCGTCTGAATAATGCATACAGTACAAAGTTGTTGCCGTCTGAATAATGCATACAGTACAAAGTTGTTGCCATCTGAGTAATGCATACTGTACAACGTTGTTGCCGTCTGAATAATGCATGCAGTACAAAGTTGTTGGTGACCGAATAATGCATACAGTACAAAGTTGTTGCCGTCTGAATAATGCATACAGTACAAAGTTGTTGCCGTCTGAATAATGCATACAGTACAAAGTTGTTGCCGTCTGAATAATGTATACAGTACAAAGTTGTTGCCGTCTGAATAATGCATACAGTACAAAGTTGTTGGTGACCAAATAATGCATACAGTACAAAGTTGTTGCCGTCTGAATAATGCATACAGTACAAAGTTGTTGGTGACCGAATAATGCATACAGTACAAAGTTGTTGCCGTCTGAATAATGCATGCAGTACAAAGTTGTTGGTGACCGAATAATGCATACAGTACAAAGTTGTTGCCGTCTCAATAATGCATACAGTACAAAGTTGTTGCCGTCTGAACAATGCATACAGTACAAAGTTGGTGCTGACTGAATGATACGTGTACTGCAGAACAGGGAAAAGTTCTTACAGACTGTACAATACGTGTAGTACATCAAGTACTGAGCAGAAAACGTCGCTAACTAAGTTAAGCATGCTGTAAACAGCAGAGAAGAGTTGTAGCCGAATGAATAATACGTCCAGAATAGATCAGGAAAAAAAAGTTGTTGCTGAATGAATAATAAATGTAGTACACAGCAGGGCATAGTTGTTGTAAGTGAATGAATGATGCATGTAGTACAGAGCAGGGGAAAGTAGTCCCCATCTGAATGACACATGTAGCACAAAGTGAGCCCGGAAGTGAAAACCGGAAAGTAGAATTATGGTCATAGTATGGTTCATCATCTCGAATTTCTTCACTACAGACAGAATAGCTCAGTTGGTAGAGCATCGGACTCGTAATCTTGGGGTTTCGGGTTCGCATCTCCGCCGGGCCGTTTCAGTACAGGGGGATTTTCCCCTCGGAGTTAACATTGGTTCTGACTCCATTCCCCACAGAGTCCTTCGAATGAGACTATAAACCGAGGTTCCGTGTGTGAACGCACGCACAACATCTTGTACACACGTAAAAAATCCCCTCACCATCTTTCGGAAGAGAAGGCCAGTTTGGCCGTTGGTATGAGTGACACGTTACACATAGCATGCACCTTCCCCGAAGTTGGAGTATGGCTGCCTTAATAGCGGGATCAAAAATGGTCATACACTCAAAAGTGTCGGAATAATCAACATGATGATTGTGGACACTATAAGAAAGAAGAAGAAGACCCGGAAGACAAAGTATCGCGTGAAGGACGTGGTGGCTGTCAAAAGTGAACGCTCTCTTACGCTTGCTCCGCCACTAACCAATCGCTGTCATCAATGGGGGAAGGGGGGGGGGGGGTGTTAGCAGG
>JADBJO010001470.1:264177-266677 GCA_016801955.1 Conus betulinus | reverse complement strand
ACATTTTTTTTTTAAACTCTGTTTAGGTCTACTTTTAGAACAGAAGATACAAGACATACATAATTTTCAAACTTGGCTTGTGGATAGCAGTCTGCTTTCCAGTCACTGAAATGGTATTGTGACAAGACACGCGAAGCAGTGTGTCATTTAGTGGTTACATATAGGTTTTTCTGGGAACAGGGAGAAGAAGGAGATTGGGGAAGAGTGGAAGGAGGGGGGGGGGGGGGGGGGGGGGGGCGCTAGAGGGCAGGAAGACTGAAAGGAGTGAGAACTGAGTACCGATCAGACGA
This sequence comes from Conus betulinus, assembly GCA_016801955.1. Lineage (NCBI taxonomy): Eukaryota > Metazoa > Mollusca > Gastropoda > Neogastropoda > Conidae > Conus > Conus betulinus. The sequence goes on along the minus strand of JADBJO010001470.1, from coordinate 266,387 downwards.
TGTTACTCGTTAAGGTGGATGTAGGCAAAAGCGAAAGAGAGAGAGAGAGAGAGAGAGAGGGGGGGGGGAGGGAGGGAGAGAGATCCGTAGTATTCTCTTCACCTTTAGAGGGAATCGCAAATCAGCGTCCTATCAACACATACAGCATAGGGTGGACTATGGGCATCATAAGAAAAGTAAATTACCAAAAACGAGTAGAGAATGTTTAATATAGAAAGAGATCCTTGAGCCCGTGCTTCCTTAAAAAAAAAGTTTTAAAAAGGAGGCCAAAATATGCAGACAGTTCTAATGGTCAGCTTAACTATTTAATAAGCCAGACATTGGTAGTCACGTCAGCAGTGCCAGCTGCTATGAAATGTGTAAAAAAAAAACTTTAATTGGTTCTCTTAGACTCGTGACTTTAATGTGAGGCATCAGCCTATTCACATGAGTACGCAACAAGAAATAAATCAATTTTATATAATAAGAACAAAAAATTCACCATGACTGCAACAAAAAACATTCTTCCGTGACAGTATGTACATGCAAAATTATCTAATCTTATGTAATGCTTCTTTATGAACGTAATGAACGTATTTAAGTATATTATTATTTTTTAAAACTCAGGAAATGAATACTGTTGATATTACCATACAAAACACATGTTTTCTACTTCATTTCCCTCATTGTATTATCAGTTACATATAGAGTGAAGACCTTCCTACACCTGCGTCGTATGATTCTCCGAAAAGCCGTCTATTTTAAGCATCTTTTATTTACTTCGTTTACACATGCGCAAAATTAGCATATCGCCCTCATCCGTGCATGGGTAAACCCCGAATCTTGGGTCTGTATAACAATAGCTGCTATGCTAACCTTTGACACTCAGTGTGTGTTCTACTGTGGTCGTGTCCGTGTGGTGTTGGACTTGTGTTGTTTTTATATTCGTTGGATTTAGCAGCCCCATGGATAAATTACAATAGCCTTGTCGCTTTCCATGTATCAGGTTGGTACATTCCTTCAGTTATTTTTTCACTTTAATTGTAGTTTACCCTATTTCTTTTCAGCCTATGACCCTGTCGTATCTTGTCCCGTGGGTCATGTTGACACTTGACTCGAACACGTGTGTGCCTAAATTGCCTGTTGACCAGAGGAATCTCTTACAATAGCTAACGTTATTCAAAAGGTTCGAAACCATACTTTTTTAATATGAACTATGGGCAGCCATTTCTTAGCAGACGATCCAGCCAAGATTCAACAGGCAATTCTCATTTCTTTATGTACACCCTCGCTCTCTCTCTCACCCACCCCACCACTCACTCTCACCCGCCTCCCACTGTCGCCCCGTCCGCCTCACGCTCCACTCCCCCCCCCCCCCCCCCCCCCCCCCCTCTCTAAGCAGAGAGCGAGATAAAAAGGACGGGTGAGCTCTCGAGACGGCAGAGACTACTGTGAATGAAAGACATGTCCCTAAAAGCTTTTGGCTATGAGGACGTAAAACTCAACTATTTCTCGAGACGGGACAGCGGGAGAGTTGGCGCTCGTTCACTGTGTCCGTGCGGCGGAGTGGGACGCGACATTGCTGATTTGCATGTTGACCTACATCTAAACAAATACCTCTACGTGCCTTGCTGTTCGCGCTTTACTGACTGGCCAAGTTATTGTCCTACTTTCGTTTGGTTTATCTTATTTACATACTTAATCACTTCATGGTCACTTATTTATCTATGTTTCCCTTTGTATTCATTTCGTAGTTTTACGTGTGTATGTATATACCGATTTCTTTACTTATTCTAACCCTCCTCTTCCATACATGTTTCCTTATACAATTGATTTTTCTGTTATATGCCCATTTTCCATACTCATTTTACTTCATTAAACCATTCATATTCCTAGACTACCCCCCCCCCCCCCCCCCCACAGTGGCCACGTTTGTTCCCATATGTATATGGTGTTAACCGGTCTTTGCAGTTGCTTCCTCCATGACCCCCCCCCCCCCCCCCCCCTTCTCCCTCCATTCTCCTTTTTACTTGGTCCTTGCATTCTTAATTTATATCCATACAGATTATCACTACACTTATTCCTCTTATTTACCTTAATTGTCTGTACTCTTGCATAATTACGTATTATTAGTGATACATTCAATTCTACTACACTTCTTGATCCAATCAGGCTCAATCCCTCTCAATCAATTTCATCCTCATAATTTTCTTTTCCTTTTTTCTTTTCTT
>JADBJO010001470.1:251677-261677 GCA_016801955.1 Conus betulinus | reverse complement strand
CACACACACACACACACACACACACACACACACACACACACACATACACACACACACACACGTGCACGCACAAACATACACTTTACACATACACTTGTCTAATATCGCTTCAGTGAAATAACGTAAAATGGAGGAAGACACACGCACAAGAGAGAGAGAGAGAGAGAGAGAGAGAGAGAGAGAGAGAGAGAGAGAGAGAGAGAGAGAGAGAGAGCGGTTGGGGGAGGGAGGGGAGGTGGGGAGGTGGGACGAAAGAACGAACGAGTGAACGTACAATATTTTAAGGAAAAGAATAGACACTGAAAGGCTGTTTCCTTCTGGCGCTGAATTAATGAAGTAGAGCAAATATGAAAGGAAAAAATGCGACAAGGTATGACTCAAATTTTGGCATGACAATTACAAGCGAGAGAGAGAGAGAGAGAGAGAGAGAGAGAGAGAGAGAGAGAGAGAGAGAGAGAGAGACAGACAGACAGACAGACAGACAGACAGAGAGAGAGAGAGAGAGAGAGAGAGAGGGAGGGAGAGAGGAGGAGGAGGAGTTGCTTGCTGGGGGATAGAGTGGGGGTTGGTGGGATGGAGGACACTAACGGCATTTAGGTACAAAGACACAGACAAGTGAATGACAGAGGGACAAGGCAAACAAAGGTATAACCAAAACAAACAACAAACAAACACACACACAAACAAACAAACTTACTGACATCATGCCACACCGCCAAAGGCAGGAGAGGATGTCATTAGATGTCATTCACAGGGCTAAAGGGGACAGGAAGCAAATGACAGCACAGAGTGTCGGAAGAAGGGGAGAAAAGGGAACGACAGACAGAAAGCTGCTATTCTGGACATAGCCCCCCCGCCCCCCCCCCCCCCCCCCCCCCCCCCCCCCCGAAACCCTTTCTTGCAGAAGAAGAAAGCTCTTGTCTTCTTCAGGCAGGTCACTTATCGATCCACAGAGCATGTAGTTTGGGCCCGAGTGGAGTGCGGAGGGAGGGTATGTGAGTTATATCTTGCAGGCTTGGGAACAATTAAGAAGGAAGAGAACTGCAGTCGCACGTTCACGCAGAGTGCCTTTTTTCTGACGTGGTTTTCTTTCACTGTGGATGGGGTCCTCTCTCTCCATTTGTGTCAAGAAAGCGTGGCATGTTTAACAAATGAAAAGGGAGGTTAACCAGTTGTGTTCGTGTGTTTGACGCATTTGAAAGATGGAAGCGCACACAAAGAGAGACCTGTCATCCACAGGCGCGCTTGCATGCACGCACGCACGCACGCACGCGCGCAAGCACACACACACACACACACACACACACACACACACACACACACACACACTACTACCAAGAGAGAGAGAGACAGAGACAGAGAAACAGAGACAGAGATAAGGAGACAGAGAGAGAGAGTAAATGGATATGGAGAGAGAGAGAGAGAGAGAGAGAGAGAGAGAGAGAGAGAGAGAGAGAGAGATGGAGCACGGAGGAAGGGATTAAAAGGACATGAAAAAAAGTGATACTACAGTTATTCTTTTTGCTTCTTTTCTTAGTTCTGGCAGACACCGTGCCATTTTTTTTCAGAGCTCCAAACGTGTGATGGTCTGCGGTAGGCCTGTATGTCATAGATCTATGATAATAAATCAGGGCCTCATGCTTTCAACGAACAAAAAGAGAGTGAAGCAAACACCAACAGTCCATCTTCATAAGCATTTTTTTTTTTTTTTCCTGTGCTGTGTTTGTCCATAAGTTGTGTAGAGGGAGGAGTGTTTGAGAAAGAATCCTTCCCCGGTGAGCGCTCTTCAACTATGCTGGTCTTCCAATGGGTAGACAGACAAACCAGTAAGCAACAGCAATTCCGCTCTGCATACAGTGTTACACGCTAATTTCTCAGTACAAAGTGAGTGACCATGTACAGGTTAGCGCAGTAGCTTGCGAGAGTTCGTTGTTGATCCTGTGGTAGCTCTTCAGCTTGCATACGAAAAAATACACTGGGCGGTATTGAAAACGAAGAGGATCATTTTATTTACAAACGTTGAAGGATACAGGTTTATCAAACAGCAGTCAACTAATCTTGACTTCAATAAGTCGTACAGGAACTAAACCATAATGGCAGCTTCTCATCGACCAAACTCAAACTCAATGAAGACTCGAACACTTCTGTGCCTGACAATGACTAGAATTCTTCAGCCACTCTCATTTCCCTCTCCCTTGCCTGTCGCACAGCTCTCCTCCTTTCATATGTTATCTAGAGAATATTCTCGATCATACTCGGCCATTCTTTTCTAGTACATTCTGCGTATCGGTACCTCAACCAATGAAATCGCAACAAGCTTATGCGAATGTGATTCGATCAGCTTCTGCAGCATTCTCGAACTTTCGGTAATGCACTAGCAACTTACGGAGACCTTGAAAACAAAACTGAACAGTTAGTCAAATGTTCACTTCCCAAATATTTTCAATAAACCAACAACAGCACTACAGTGACCGAAAATGCAGAGATCAGATCTAAAAGCGATAAGTAAAAGGAGGCTTGTAACTCGTCATTATTGCTATGACATCTTTCGCAAAAGTTCCTTCTCTCTTGCCTCCCTTTTCAGTTGTAACATACGGAGATCATCACGCTGGCTTCTAGTTATTTAGCAAAAGAACAGATTGAACTGCAATTAAAATGAAACTTCCTGAAACTGAATAGATCCTTTTATGCTTGAATACTTCATTCAACATGGAAAGAAACTCGTGAATGCGTACTGGAGAAAAAAAAAGTTTAATTTGAATTGAAATAAAAGACTGAAAATAGTCTTACAATATGAAGGTGAAAATATGAATGACGGGGCCTATTGGAGGCAAGCAAGTAACTATAAAACCTATAAGGATCATCTATCTTTATTTCAATCTCCATTTATGGAGATTTTTTTTAAATGCTGCGTCAACCCACATTCAAAAACGTCAGAACAGTCAACATGATGACTGAGGACGTCAACTGGATGATGATGATGATGATGATGATGATGATGATGATGATGATGAATTCTTGACATTGCTGCATTAGCTTTTGACTCCCTGAATGGGATAAGACGTGCAAAATAGCACTGACGGTAAATCAGAATCTACAGATTGGTAGGTACATAGACAGATAGACAGATAGACGAACAGACAGACAGGTTTCTTTGGCAAACATATATACAGATCTTCAGTAACCGTGCCTCTGACCATTCATCGTTTCTTCCTTTGTTTGGTGTTTGTTACTGAATGAGAACAACTTTCTGTTTGTTTTCTTGCGAGTCGTGCAACCAAGAATAGCTTTGCGATCTGGTTTCAGGCATGTTGAAATTAAGTATGAGCACGTTTCGACTTCACTTGCAAAAAGTCGATAGTGTTAACAACTGGAAGTAAATTTTCCCGACACATAACACCTCACAACTGTCCTGGAACATCAGATGCGCAGTGTAACCTATGTGTCCTTTTTTACTACGGTCCCGAGTTCCGCCTGTCTAGTTTCGACGTTCGTTTACTGTGCGAGACTGCTCAGCACAGTCTAGTTACGTTGTAATCAGAAGACACTCTGGTTTTACGTTCTAGACCAAATAAACAAAGCGAACAGGAATTAAGATGACTTTGTTATGGACATTGTTTGGCAGGGGACAGAACTAACGTTTTACTGGGCAGACTTGGTCTGAAGACAGGGTGAGACCAGCCTTACATTCGAATTTGTCAACGTCAGAACAAGGGTAGGGTTACTAGGCCACCGATGGGAGAGACAGGCCGCGTGTACTGACGAAGTTATAAAACAAACACAACGCATTTCGACCTGTTGGTCTTCGTCAGGCTCTACAGAAAACTTTTTGATGGCTTCTCCTTCCAATCAGTGGACGATACCAGTTTTGATGCATGGGGAAAACTACTCTGCTGAACCTAATTAGAAAGATTTTCTCTCTGATCTGTGACAGTATTCGTCTTGTTTGCGTTGAAGATGAAGTCGATATTACACAAAAAGAAGATGAATGAAAAATGACATTGTTTAAATTTCGTCTTTGTCTGTCTCTGTCCCCTTTTTTTTTTTTTTTTTTTTTTTTTTTTTTTTAGATTTTGCTTTATACACATTGGGCTATTTCACATAATCTCAGGGCCAGAGCTTTCCTTACGGTGAAAGGGAGGGATGAGCTACTTGCCAAAAATGCGAATTTTTGCAAGGCAGCAGAAGGGTAAGGGGGGATTTTCAGACCCGGACCCCCCTCCCCCAACTTGCACTGCCTTGTACTTTATTCTGTAAATATCAGAACAAAAGTGAAAATTATTCACTGCCAAGCAAACAGAACAAACAATTTACTAAACAGACACAAGTCGTTTCAACTCAACTTCTTCTTCTTCTTCAGCAGGACAAATAGCATTGAAAACACAGGAAAGAAAGGACGAACAGTCTTTCTGTAAACGTCGTTGTGGCTGTCATTGTGGCTGGATGGAAAACCCCTTGAAATTGATTATATTCTCTCTCTTTCAACGGTCTGTTGATTCGCTTAAAACATCATATTTTTTTTGTCATGTTGTCATCTTAACTTAGATAACTTCTTCTGACAATGGTCATATTGAGATTTTATATGCGCGGCACCAAACATACAAAAATGAAGTTGAAACACATGTCTGTAAGCCAATTTTTTTTTTTTTTCCATATACTTTTTGTTTTACTTCTTAGAGATCTACTTTTAGAACAGAATAGAACTTACATACATAATGTTCAAACTTTGCGTGCGGGTTGCTGCCTCCTTTCCAGTCACTGAAATGGTATTGTGACAAGACACGCGAAGCGGTAAGTCATTTAGTCGGTTCCGTAAGGCAAGGTGTTCTTGGAACAGGGAGGAGAAGGAGAATGGGGAGGGGGGGGGGGGGGGGGGGGGGGGCGGCATGAGACTGAAGAGTGAGAAATTAGATAACGACGCTTACCAGTCAGACAATATCATTATTTATGGTGCACAGAGACAAAAGAGAGAGAGAGAGAGAGAGAGAGAGAGAGAGAGAGAGAGAGAGAGAGAGAGAGAGAGAGAGAGAGATGTAGTTTCCCTGAAACCCAAAGGCTCATAAAAAGTGGGCAAAAAAAAAGAAGAAAAAACTGAAAACGCAAAACTGTTTAGCGGATTTTTGTATTTCTCCCCCCCCCCCCCCCCCCCCCCCCCCATATTTTGGTTGAAAACTTCCTCAGGAGCAGAAAGTATACACGACAGGTAAGAAAAGCATTGGTTCTTTTGTCATAATATACAGTGACAACAGTCTGAGGAGGAAAAAAAAAAGAGAAAACTTGCATTAAAAAAAAAAAAAACCCCAGAGGAATGAGAAACGTACGTGTCAAAAATCAGAATGAAATAAAACTGCTTTCAACTTTTTCTTTGCGGCGAGAGTGTTTTCAAAAGGAAAAAAAGGGTTTGTGCTTACCCGTAACATACATTCGCATACTTGTGGGCGAAGCGTGTGGACAAAATATTGACAGAAAATAAAGGAGTTCACAGTTCCACAAGCAGTTTTGTTGTTTCAGCTTTCTGTTTTGAGAGAGAGAGAGAGAGAGAGAGAGAGAGAGAGAGTGTGTGTGTTTATGTTGTGTTGTGTTGTGTTGTGTTGTGTGTGTGTGTGTGTGTGTGTGTATGTGTGTGTGTGTGTGTACACGTGTGTGTGTGTGTGTGTGTGTGTGTGTGTGTGTGTGTGTGCGCGCGCACACACGCATGTGTTTGTGTGCGCCCTCCATCACATGAACTCCAGATGAACTACACTCTTCTGTAAAGAATGGAATATGATGAAACATACATGCAGGTCTTTTTTTGTTTGTTTGATTTTTAAAAATGCGCTCGTACAAGCGAGCACAGTATAAAGTCTCACCAGAGAGTCAGAGTCTCTACGGATGTTGCCTCGGAAGAAAGAATCTCCTCTAACCTGCTGGCAGTCTCAGTCACGGAATGACCCGAACCTCGAGATCCTTCGACCAAAGGAACAGTCTCATACCCACGAGGCCAACCGCACCCTCTGAATGTCATTCATGTCTTGGCGAGGAGGACGGAGAAGGGAAAAAATGCAAGATCACGTTCGGACAAGAAGGGCTCTGCGGGCATGTTTTCTTATCTGTGTGGGTTCTCTTCTCTGTGTGGAAAAGAAAGGAACCAATCCTTTGGTGTGCTAAGGGAGGCTAAACAATGTTATTGGGAAAATGTTTGATGTCTTCACTTAAGAGAAACACAGTCAGATGAATCAAATTATTTTTTTTTTTTGTTTGTTTGTTTGTTTGGCTTTGAGCCAGCTTGATCGAAACATGCGATATGGCGTTATTTTCATGTATTCATTTTGTTTCTTGATGCTGCTGATGACGATGACGACAACGATGGTGTGTTTTTATATGTATTATAAAGTTCTACAATTACTGTCATTGATTTTCTTTTGCTCTTAACATGGTCATACACAATGCAGCGATAAAAGAAAATAAAAGCTGACCGTGTACGGAATAATTTACAGTTAAGAAGTTAGAAGTAATATAAACAAGAGAATGGGTATCAGCAAGCACGCACACACACACACACACACACACACACACACACACACACACACACACACAGCCATCATCACGCGCTCGCGTACACACACACACACACACACACACACACACACACACACACACACACACACACACACACACACACACACACACACACACACACACACACACACACACACAGTGAGACAGAGACAAAGACAGACAGTCAGACAGACGGACAGACAGGCCGAGAGACACAGAGAGATAGACAGAGAATATGTGTGCTTGTGTAAGAGAGAGCGAGAGAGCGAGAGAGAGAGAGAGAGAGAGAGAGAGAGAGAGAGAGAGAGTTTACGTGTGGCGAGAGAGAGAGAGAGAGAGAGAGAGAGAGAGAGAGAGAGAGAGAGAGAGAGAGAGAGATGTGCTGCTTCTGTATTGAAATGGAAGAACAAACAGAAATAGCAAGATGGACAAGAAGATGGGTTAATGAAATTGCTACCCCCCCCCCCCCCCCCCCCCCCCCCCCCCCCCCCCCCCCCCCCCCCCCCCCGCATTTTTGCTGCCTTGCTGTCACCGTTTGCTTGTCGTTTGTTTGTTTTTAATGTGTGTCTGTTTGATGTTATTACTGACTGATGTTTGTTGCATTTACAACCTTTTTTTTTTCGCGCGAAAATTATCGCAAAAAAATGTTTTTCGAATTTATCGAATAAATGGAAGATAAACTTACCCAATGATTATTAGCGGTAGAAAAATCTGACTCCACACCGATGACACCGCAACGACTACACATTAATGCAAGACAAAACGAGAGTGGGGGCGGGGGAGGTGGAGGGATAGGGGGAAATAGGAAGAAAAGGAGAGAAGTAGTGGACTCTGACCTCCTTATCTCCTTCCTCACTAAGCTGCTGTATTACTCTTTGCCCTCAGTGTCAGTTTCAATATTGGAAGATGACCACGCAGGGCCTTTTTCAAAGTCCTCGTTGCCCTCGTCAAGACACAACTGTTTGCATCACATGGACACCTTGGGATTCTTGAACATGCGTGCGGGTCTTTGCCTGAACAGAACGTTTACCTTCAAAGCGAAACTCTTGACGTTGTCTATACCCGAGACTTTTTTTTTTTTTAAATAAAGTCTTGATCACAATGGGTTGATGATAATTTGTTTTCTTTCTTTTCGTGCTCTCGAGATTAGTCGCAAGACTTTCTTTTAAAACCCAAGTCACGAAAGGTTCATAATGATTTGTTTTTTCTTTCTTTTCGTGCTGTAGAAATTATTGCCTGTACCGCAAGACTTTCTTTCAAAAACCGTCACGAAAGGTTCATGATAATTTGTTTTCTTTCTTTTTGTGCTATTGATATTACTGTCCCTACCGCTAGACTTTTTTTGTCACGAAGGGTTTACCATGATGTGTATTCACTCTTTTTGTGTTATTGATATCATTGCCTGCAATGCAAGAGTTTCTTTTGAAATCCTAGTCACACAGGGTTCATGACAATTTGTTTTCTTTCTTTCATGTAGGGTCCGTTGGTTCAACGGGTGCCAATATCATAGCCTGTTGGTGACTTTATATTCTCTTTACACATCGAAAAAACGATTGTTAGTGCTTTGTGAAACGTATGTGTGCAACTAATACAAATGCTCTCGAAGGCGGAGTGTACCTGCTTTAATTGTGGGAGTAAAAACGGTCATATAAGCGAAAATATCACTGATAGTGAATCTTGTATTTGAGTTTTAGTCGAGTTACGAAGAAGAAGGAGAGGAGGAGGAGGAGATGACGACGACGACGACGACGACGACGACGACGACGACGATGATGATGATGATGATCATGATGGCAATGATGACGAAGAAGAAGACAAAGGAGGAGGAGGAGGAGGTGGGGGGAGGAGGAGGAGGGGGAGGACAATGGAAACAGTAACTGCTCTTTTATGATTACAGCTTTATAGCACACACCTTTTACATTTGTTAGTTCCCGAGTGGAAATAGTAGAGGTTCTCTTTTATGTGGTGTTTCCTGGTGGCGGTGATGTTTTGGGCTTTTGAAATTGACTCTTGTATGAGAAATCTTAACCAAAAGGAAACAAGGTCAATCCAGTAAGATTAATAGAGAGATGAAAAAAAAGGAAAAGAGCGATAGACTGGCAGATAAAACAAACAAACCAACAAAAATGTAACCGAAGGGCTGCACACCGTTTCCTTTCTGAAAAGTACACGGTTTAAAGTTGCACATGTGGACGTTTCACATGTACACACACGCATGCATACGTACGCACACACAACACGCACGCTGGCACAGATCACACACATGCACACACACACACACACACACACACACACACACACACACACACACACACACATGTCTCTCTCTCTCTCTCTCTCTCTCTCTCTCTCTCTCTCTCTCTCTCTCTCTGTCTCTCTCTCTCTCCTTTCCTTCCCCTTTCCCCTGTCCTCCCACATACAAAAAAACACACACGGACAATTGATTACTTGCGTCGAATCATTTCCACAACAGAATTCTTCGTTGTCGCTTTTTTTTTTTTTTTACTAGATCCGATTCAATGGCAGTTGATACAAATAAAGTAAGAAACGGGAACGAAGGGAGGTAAGAAGAAATAATTAAACGAAACAAAGAAAGGAGACAAAACAAAGGCAGCAAAGAAAAAAAATAGACACGAAAAGGTACACGAAGAAATGGCAGAAATAACAAAAAGAAAAATGAGGAAAAAAATAAAGAAAAACGGAACGAACAAAAGAAAACCGTAAAAACGGGGAGACAGTAAAATAATGAAGGGAATACGGAACAAAAAAGAGTAGGGACTGAAATGAAAGGGGAAGTAAAAAAAAAAAAAAAAAAAAAAAAAAGTGGCATGACAACTCTGACAACAAAAGCAGCATAGAATTAAAACAAAACGAAAAAGAAGTAGTAGATAAAAGAGTGAATGGAATTAAAAAGAAACGGAAATAAATAACAATTGAGATCGAGACCCCACGAATGAGACTAGCAGCAAAGACGGTCAACAGGCAGCAACCTTTTCAGTGAAAAACCTGAATATATTGGTTATAGCTTTGACAGCAAGATGTTAGTAACCCCCTTTCGCGTAGGCAGGTAAAGTGTTACGAGTTTTGCAAGTCCTTTCTCGGCTGAGACAAAGAACGCGGAAATGTTTACTCTCATAATGTCTAATGCCTTTTAATGCCTGATACTTGAGAAAAAAGGCGAACCTAAAAATAATAACAGGGTTTGAATAACAGGCAGATTTTTGTGAATGCAAATGTTCTGCTGTTACTCTGATTTCAGATGCCTTTGAATACCATACAACTGATTAAAAAAAAAACTAAAACAAAACAAAACAAAACAAAACAAAACAAAGCAAAACAAAACAAACACCACGAGCGAGGACAAGGGTCTGATTTCCGTACATAAATACAAATGTTTAGTTGTTATTCTATCATTTCTAGCACCATTCAAAGCTTTGTGACAAATGTTGACACAAAAGAGCCT
>JADBJO010001470.1:214177-244177 GCA_016801955.1 Conus betulinus | reverse complement strand
TCCCAATATTAATCTCTGCAGTCCACACCACCACCATTTCCTTACTAAAAGTTTACCCTGGTTGACAACATGAAACATGGACTTAAAAGTAAAGAAGCAAAACGAAATCTCGGTGTCTTATTTCCAAACCAAATGTTACAGTGCTACAACAGTATAGCTCCATTGTTGAGTGTATCAGCAGTGCACGAAAATCTCCTTCATGCATCAGTACTTCTTTGGCGGTGAAACAAGAAAATCGAGGAACCGTGTATCTGCCATAGTTTATTTCCGCTGCTAGTGCTACAAGGAAGAATGCTGTTTGTGGGTAGCTAGTTTCTGATCAGGTATTGCGGGTTCGAATCTCCGCCGGGCCGTTTCGGTATAGGGGGATTTTTCCCTCGGAGTGAACGTTGGTTCTGACTTCATTTCCCATACAGTTTCGAATGAGACTAGAAACCGAGGTTCCGTGTGTGAACGCACGCATAACATCTTGCACACACACGTACAATCCCATCACCAACTTTCGGAAGAGACGGCCAGTTTGGCCGTTGGTATGGATGACACGTTACACATAGCATGCACCTTCCCCGAAGTTGGAGTATGGCTGCCTTAATGGCGGGATTAAAAAAAAAAACGGGCATACACACAAAACTCCACTCCCTTTGTTGGGTAGATGGGATTAATACTTGCCTGTCTACGCATGGAGGGGCCGCGGGAGTATCGCCTGCGTACGCAGAAAGAAGCATTGCTAGGGGTTCAGAAACGGATTAGTTTCAGCGTAAGAGGATACTTTATGTATAGAGTTGAAAGGGCTACCACTGCTGTCTCATTATCAGATTACTTCCCTATGATATTTTTCATTTCTAGTTTAAAGCCGAGTTTCTCGTGGGTACGAATATGCTTTTAACAGTATGACAGCGATTAAATAATGTAAGCTGACTGGTAGATCTATTCAAACGAATGTGGGATCACAACTTCGTAATGCAAATACCACGAGCAGGAAAGAACACAGCTTTACCATGTGATTTCACCGGTGATCTTGGTTTCCAAATCATCAGCTTACACATCATCAGCAAGTGGAGTGTATGAGGCTGGCAAGCAAAAGTTTTAAGTCGTCCGATGTTTCATACTTTCACTTTGAGTACTGTCAGAATTCACAGCCGTTTCAGCTTCCTTGAAGACAAATCGAGCTTGCTTACGTAAACAGACTGTTCAGCTTGCAAAAAAAAAAAAAAAAAAAAAAAAAAAAAAAAAAAAAAAAAAAAAAAAAAAAGCAACTTTTCGACAGTGCATGCTGATGGGAAGACGTGGCTGTCTTGTTTATATGTCTCTTTATGCTCTTGCAGTTTCTGATTATGTATGAGCCTCTTTTGCTGATAGGAAAAAAATAGAGACAATCGACAGCACAAAGAGAAAATAGAAAGGGAAAACAACAGACGTATAGAGTTAAACAAAGGGAAAAAAAATACGGAAAGAAAGAATGGCAAATAGACAACAGACAGACAGACAGACAGCAAGAAAGAAATAACTGAAAGAGAGAAAGAAAGAAAGAAAGAAAGAAAAAAGAAAGAAAAAAAAACATATATACATACAGACAGAAAGTAAGACAGAGAGTGAGACTCAAAGAAGACGGGAAAGAAACGGCTGACAGAGACATAGGGAAAAAAGCCTTCTCTCTCTATCTGTCTGTCTGTCTGCATGTATGTATGTTTCTGTATGTCTCTCTCTCTCTCTCTCTCTCTCTCTCTCTCTCTCTCTCTCTCTCTCTCTCTGTGTGTGTGTGTGTGTGTGTGTGTGTGTGTGTGTGTGTGTGTGTGTGTGTGTGTGTGTTTGTGCGCGCGCTACTGTCGACAGTTGGTGAAGACAGGGTCAGTCTATAGGGAAATCACGTCTGCAAAAGATGCAACTTTCAGGAATGTTTCCCTTCTTTTCTTTAATGTTTTTTAAATGCATATTCGTCAGAAGGCCCATTGCTCGAGTGAGGAAAGTTTTAGTTGGAGAGAGAGAGAAAGAGCGGATATACGAATATTTATTCAGATTTAAGGCTATGGACCTATACTGAAGGGGGGCATTACACAATCATACAATGCAACTTACACCTATGACATTACACATTATAAACCTGTCCACAGCAATTCTGAAAATATACAAAGTCAAATAAAGTTAATGCACAACAGCACGCAGTCTTTTTTGTGCTTCATAAATAAACATAGTCCGATTGCAGATAATGTTTTCTTTTCTTGACCACAACAGTAAATATTACCTTGAAATGACATGGTTCGGAAAAATACTTAGGTTGAATAAGTTTGGTTCTAAGATCATGCAATACAGGACAAGCACAACAAAAAATGAACTTCATCCTCTTTAGCTAAACCCACAAACGGCATATAAATTCACCTTCGGCGAAGTTGTAGTATCTGAAACGATGACAAGCGATATCAGAAACACCAAGTCTAAGCTTTGATAATATGCTCATAACGTATCGATTCATTTTAACATTGGGCATATGGTTCTAACTCATGCGTTGTCTTAAAGAGTCTGTACTGTAAGAATCTATCAACATGATTAACATGATCATGCCAGTTTTGCCCATCTACAATCAATTATCCTGTCTTTAAAACATTTTAAAAAATCCGATATGTTTTGAACGCCCTGATTATCCCAAACAAACCCAAATCCATAAGAATTTAAACATTGTCGCACACTACAAGCCCATGTCTTCTTTCCTTTATTATCCAAGAACATCAACATTTCATACGTCTTAATGGGTAACCTATCTTCATGCATTCTAGTTAACTTCAGGCAATATTTAATACATTTTGCATAGGAATTCAGGTAAATTGAGAAAGAGAGAGAGAGAGAGAGAGAGAGAGAGAGAGAGAGAGAGAGAGAGAGAGAGGGAGAGAGAGAGAGAAAGACAGACAGACAGACGAGACAGAGAGAAGACGTGGCGGTGGGACGTGATGGAATGAGGGGGGAGGGCAGATAAACAGACAGGTATATCGATTGAAAAGAAATGGGCTGACTTCTTTCAGTTGATTATATTTCGTTCGCTGTAAAAACAAAACAAAAACTGCGCGTAACTGTCGACAGTGCATGCGAAATTTGAAAAGAAAAAGATGAATATAAAAAAGTGCCTAGAAGAAAACTTCCGCAATATCCTTTGCAACTCGAGCCGCCTCCTTTTTTCCTATCGAGGGATGAGAGACAGAGAGAGAGGAGAGGCGAGGAGGCGGGGAGAGGAGAGGAAGACGTAGAGAGAGAGATGAGGATGAGAGGAGGAGAGAGAGTGGTGAGAGGAGGAAGAGGAGAAGGATGGTAGGAAGAGACAGAGAGGAGGAGAGATGAGAGCTGAGACGGATTTGGAGAGAGGGAGAGAGAGAGAGGGGGGAGAGAGAGTGACGAGAGATGCAAGAGACTGAGAGAGAGAGAGAGAGAAGGAGGAGGCAGAGGAGAGAGGAGGAGGGGAGACGATTTGAGAAGAGAGGAGAGGGGAGGAGAGGGAGAGGAGGAGAGAGAGGAGGAGACGATTCAGAGAGAGAGAGGACGTAGCTAGAGAGTACAGAAGTGGGCGAGAGGAGAGAGAGAGAGATGTGGAGATGACGAGAGAGGAGGACAGAGGGAAAGACAGGATGAGAGAGGGGAGGAGAGAGACGAGCGGAGAGAGTGGATGAACAGAGAGACGAGGAGGAGAGAGGAAGTAGGAAGAGTGCAGAGTGCGAGAGAGGATTTTGAGACGGGAGGAAAAGAGATGTGGAGTAGGCGGGGGGAACAGATTTAAAAAGGGAGACGATGCTCTGAGAAGAGAGGGGAGGATGAACGAGAGAGAGACTGATAGACCAGAGTTGACATTGCTTGAATGTCTCATTTTCGAGAGTGATAATGAAAATGAAATAAATGAAATATCCAGCCCTTCCATCGTATGGGCGGGGGGGGGGGGATTTGGAAGTTTCAGTACTTTAAGAGCTTAACTCGACAATGAGAGAGAGAGAAGAGAGAAGAGAGAGAGATGAGAGTGAAGAGAGAGATGGAGAGGGAGGGGGAGGAGAAGGATATCGAGAGAGAGAGAGGGAGAGGGAGTGAGTAGGAGAGTGAGGAGAGACGGAGGAGGATGTAGAAGAGGAGAGGAGGAGAGGTGGACGGAGAGAGAGGAGAAGAGCGAGAGGATGAGGAGGAGTAGAGAGAGAGAGGAGGGAGAGGATGAGAGAGAGGATGAGGAGAGGAGAGAGGAGGTAGAGGGAGAGACGGGAGAGAGAGGCGAGAGAGGAGAGAGAGTTGGAGAAGAGATCGGAGACGAGAGACAGAGATTGGAGTGAGAGAAGGAGAGAGAGGGAGGTCGAGAGGGGAGACGAGAGAGGAGGAGAGAGGAGGGAGGAGGAGAGGCGAGAGAATGAGAGAGAGAGAGGGGATTGAGAGAGGGAGAGAGGAGGAGAGAGGAGGGCGAGGGAGAGAGAGGAGAGAGAGGACGAGGAGGAGGGCAGAGAGAGGAGAGGTGATGAGAGAGAAGAGGGAGGAGGGAGGGATGGAAGGAGCGACGGAGTTGAGGAGGAGAGGCTGGGAAGGGAGGAGAGGAAGAGAGAGAGAGAGAGGCGGAGGAGGAGCGGAGGGAGAGCAGAGAACGTGAGAGGAGAGAGGAGGGAGAGGACTCGAGCGGGAGAGCGAGAGAGAGGAGGAGGAAGAGAGAGGGAGGGAGGAGAGAGAAGGGGAGGAGAAAGAGCATGGAGCATTTTAGTGCTTGGCGATAGCAGAGATAGAGGAGGAGGAGAGAGAGAGAAGGGAGAAGAGAGATCTTGGAGGAAGAGCGGAGGGAGAAGATTATGAAGGGAGGAGAGGGGGGGACGGAGAGAGAGAAGGAGGGCGAGGGAGAGGAGGAGGATGGAGGAGATGGGAGAGAGCGAAGAAGAGGGGAGAGCGAGTGGGATGGAAGAGAGGGAGAGAAGAGAGACGGGGAGGAGGTTGAGAGAGACGAGGAGAATAGAGGGAGGAGAGGGGAGAGACCGAGAGAGATAGGTGAGCGAGGAGAGGAGGGGGAGAGAGGCGCTTCAACGTACTAACTTACACGCTTTAGATGACGGGCACAGTATCGGTTTGAAGCATCTTTAAAACCGCAGGTGCAGACCATATATATACACAACATGATATGAGTAGCAACAATCTTAAAACTTATCATGCTCTGGAAGATAACGGTACACAACCAGTTGACATGCTGGCTGCAGTTACAAAAATGTATCACATTTTTTGACATTTCATGCTTTAGAGCTTAAATATGAAGTGAAGAACTATAAAAGAAAATCAAAAAAGAGAAAAGTGTCAGTGCTGTGAAAACATTCAAAACCAGAATGAACCGTAAGAGAAGATGAGTATAAATGAAGGTAGATGTGGAGAAATAGACACCATTTATGCTGTTACTGATACGAGACGTCCACAGTTATTGGTGAGGGTGTTGATCAGTCTGTGTTCGTATGGATTTCATTGGTTAGAAGGTTTTGAAGAGGGGAGGGGAGGGGAGGGAGAGGAGTGGCTTCTGAACGGTTGCAGTTTTTATGCTTGGCGTTTTCTCCCTTCACAGTGAAATTCATCACGTGATCTCCTTACTAAGAGGGATCGAAGAGAGGTGAGAGACAGAGATACAGAAGAGTCTGAGACTGAATTGATCCCGAGAGAGATCGAGATTTTCAGTGTCTGAGGCACATTGGTTTGGAATAGTCTTGAGAGGAGCACATTATAAGAAGAGCACATTATTGATATTCAACACCTGCACGTACCTCCCCCCCCCCCCCCCCCTCTCCTCTCCTTTGAACACAGACACACATTCACATTTATAGCACAGATCTGCACGTTTCTCAACACATGATACGTTCCCTCCTATTTTCTTGTGCATCATTTGAAGTCCCTTCCATCCTACAAACCCCAGATCCATCATGTCGTCAGACTCAACGGCTTGACAAGATCATTCAACAGGCACTGAGAGAGAGAGAGAGAGAGAGAGAGAGAGAGAGAGAGAGAGAGAGAGAGAGAGAGAGACAGACAGACAGACAGACAGACAGAGATTAACATCACCACCATTACCTCAATATCACAATATAATGCAGCAGACAGGAGAAGGGGAGCAGGGAACCTACCAAACATTGCAAAAATACCACCACCAGAAATACACCACGTAAAATGGGCAGCAAAAATGGTACGTTCTTATCTTTTGCGCCTGGATTTCGAATGGGTAACTACTCAGTACATGATCTTTAATGTACACGGTCCGGCTGAGTGCCCATCGTTTCCCGTTCTTCCCACGTACTCCCTATCTATACAGTGAGCCAGGTCTGGCTTTTGATCACACCCACTACTGGGACAAGCTAATCCAGCAGGCACAAAGGATCAGACTGGAATGATGATGATAGAGCGCCGGAGTGGTAGAGCGCTGGACTCGTAATCTTGGTGATCCTGGGGTTACGGGTTCGAATCTCTGCCAGGCCCTTTCGGCACAGGGGGATTTTTCCTTCGGAGTTAACATTGGTTCTGACGCCATTCCCCATACTGTCCTTCGAATGAGACTATAAACCGAGGTTCCGTGTGTGAACGCACGCGTAACATCTTGCACACACGTAAAATCCCATGTTGGTACATCATCATGAGGACAGCATGAAAGAGGACTGCCAGTAGAAGAAGTTGCCGAGTTCTTTGTGAATCTGACAAGAATGACGAAGCGAATAGAGGTCATTTGACAGAAAAAGTTAACAGAGGAGACTTCAAGCTCCAGACCTACTCTACCCATCATTTCTAGGCAGTTTAATATTGATCATTGAGATTGCTATGTCATTCCATAGCAACTATGGATTGATAGCAACTACTGTTGCGTCATTCTTTAACCGCTGGGGACTGATCCTTTTAGATTGTAACGTTGTTTCTCAGCAGTGCAGGATAAATGATTAAACTGACGCTATTTTTTTCATAGCAGCTAAGGATTAATCATAAAGATTGCTACATCGTTCCGTCAATCAGGGATTATACTTAAAAAAAAAAAAAATCTGGTTTCAGATTTTTCATCTTTCTGTGTTATTGCTTTTCATGGTTATGATCTTCAGTCACCGTTTCAATCATCGTCATTCCCAAGATGATGACTGCGATCTCAGGCGGACTGTACTGTGCATTTTTTATGCGTGTTGTATGTGCTGTCGTGTCTACTTTGTATTGTATATTAAGCGTTATTTTGAACTTCGTTGTTCGTATTTTTGGCCAGTAACAAGAGGTTTCTGGGCAGGGATCATAGTGAGTTCAAGTCATCTTGACATTGCAACTGTTTGTGAAGTGGAATATTGATCTAGGAAATAACAAGAGTAGATGGAGAAGTGGACTGGAGTGATCTTGTAAGACAACTGAATCGGCAGAACCAATATGAAACACAGACGTTGATGGATAGGTAGATAGACAGAAAGATAAACAGACAGACAGACAGACAGACAGACATGATCTTGTAAGACAAGTGAATCAACAGAACCAATTTATGACAGAAACGTTGATAGATAGGTGGATAGACAGAAAGACAGACAGACAGATAAACAGCTAACTAGATAGATATATAGATAGGGTCTTTTTAGAGAGATCATTTTGTTTACGGGCCAGCTTTCTGCAAAGAGTCATATTAGGCATGTCATCTCACTGAAGACAACTTTTAAATATCTTAAAAAAAAGAAGAAAACAAACACTGTATGCACATAATTCGTTATAACGCATTTTCTAAACAAGAAAGAGTTTTCTTAACGTCTTTTTTTGTTGTAGATCAAATAGCTAGCTAGCTAGAGGTTGGTAGGTAGAGAGATACATAGATAGACTAACAGATAAGCAAACAAACACACAAACAAACGTGTGTGTGTGTGTGTGTGTGTGTGTGTGTGTGTGTGTGTGTGTGTGAGAGAGAGAGAGAGAGAGAGAGAGAGAGAGAGAGAGAGATGTCTTGGCTATATTTATCAAATTACATGACCATTTTAATACATGCTTCGATCATGGACCCAGTCTATCATTTCCTGATCTTTCCCATCTCGGCCGACACACAAAGACCCGTCTCTGGCCTTTGATCACACCCAGTACCAGGCCAAGTTGTACCAGCAGACACGCTGACATTAGTGGAGCTAGTCTGGAATGATGAAGGGTGTATTGTTGTAGCTCAGAATGATGCCGTCTGCGAGAAAGACAATCTGCCAAGAGCGAAGATGCATGGGATTTTGATTGATCCATAGAACTGATCCTGGGGAAGGGAATGGGTGGAAGGCGAGAGGGTCATGACAATAAGAGACTTGATCACTCGGTCTGCTCTGTCCGTGCTAGTCACCTGGGACAGGGCTGACAAGCAGAGGGTAGAGGGCCAAGACATTGAGTTGTTAGAAGACCGAAGGTGAAACATGAATGTCTTCTTCACTGCATTCAGATCGTGTTCAGACTGACGCATGTTCCCCCCCCCCCCCCCCCCCCTTTTCTGTCTATCTGGATCTTTGTCTGTCTCTCTTTCACACGTACAGTACACATGCAGAGATTTACGTACATGTACACAATCACTTAAAAAGCAAACTCATGACAAGTAAAGGATTATTGCTAGTCTGTTAAAGAGAATGCAAGAAGAGAATCAGCTGAAAATGCAATCCCTTCTTATCATAGCTGCATTTTGAGAGACAAGATGTATGACGATCAACAAAACGGATCTGATTACACAGGAGAAGCTAGTGATACAGACATTTTGTAATCTCCTGAGATCCCTCTCCTCCTTTGCCCTCTGCCAGTGGTGTTACTGGCATCATTCTCATTCTGATCATTCCAGCCTCCTCATGCACTGTCACGCTCTGACACTTCCTGTCACAGCCCTGATACCGCAGTCCATAGTCAATGGTCAGTCGTCATGAGACAACCCAGACAGGTTTTGCTCATCGCAGGGTCTGCTACTCCATGCCACTGCAGCATTGACAAGATGATGGCAGGGAATGCAATAAGATGTTTAGCTAGATTCTGAGAGAGCAGGTGAACAATTTGTGTTGCTATGGATTGTGTTCAGCTACATGGAGATGGGAATTTAATAAATGAGTAAGCTTAGATTGGCATTTAGATTGTTAGTCTAGTCTTCACTATAACGGATTGATAATTTGCACTGAAGCGCAGGTATTTATCAGAGAACATGATGATAGGTCATTCAGAATGTTGTTGCATCATCATTTTTCAACAACGAAGAACTGGTCATTAAGATTTCTGTGTGAGCGGTAAAGGAGTGATAACAAAGGTTGGTGTGTCATTTGTTGATTACTAAGGATTGGTAATTTATATCACTGCATCATTTTATGAGTAGTCAAGGGACGGCAATTTGAATTGTTGCAGTGCTCATTTCTTTGAAGTTAGTGACAGTTAATCGTTTAGATTGTTGCTTCATTTTCACAAGTTAATCATTGATCATTAAGACCTTTTAGTCATTTATCTATTGATCATTTAAGTCATTCATTTATTGATCATTACGACAGTTTAGTCATTTAGGTGAAGAAGTGAAAATTCAGGCTATCACAGCTAGGAATTAATCAACCACCGCCACCACCACCACCCACCCACCCAAAAAAAAAATCATGTTATTTTATTAACCAGGGATCTCCCTTAGAAGGCTGCTCTTTCTTGTTTACTCAGTTTCTTGTCTGTTTTGAATTGTGACCCCAGCAACAGGAATTTCGGTGTAAGGACCATATTCAGAACGCAGCTGGCATGTTGACATAGCACTGACTGTCATCTCAAATGATAGGCCTGTTGGAAAGCAGATATGGTAAGTAGATTAATATACCGGATTGATTGTTTCAAAATATCTGAACCAACAGAACCAACATAAAACATAGATAGCTAAATTGACAGATAGATGGATTAGATGGATGGCTTGCTAGATACACACATAGACTGACAGATAGCAAATAGATAGATAGATATCTAGATAGACAGACAGATAGATAAATAGACAGACATACAAATAAATGGGTAGATAAAGACATAGACAGACATACAGATAGACAGACAATCAGATATAGGCACACACACGAGAGAGAGAGAGAGAGAGAGAGAGAGAGAGAGAGAGAGAGAGAAGAGAGAGAGAAGAGAAGAGAACTGGATTGAATAAACTGTCAAACAGTACACTGACACCATCAGAACGACGTCATGTCAAATGAGTCGTGAGATGACAATTTTAGATGTTATGCATTCAGAATTGGAAACCCACTATGTTACCTTTCATTTACAAGAGCCACCCTGAGACTAGGTTCCCTTCGTTTCCCCGTTCTTTCAGCTCACTCCATGCCCATATAGAGAACCCAGGTCTAGCTTTTGATCACACCCAAGACCAGGACAAGCTGATTCAGTAGACACAATGAAAGAGAGGGATCAGACTACAATGATGATGATGATGGCTATATATATTGTCACCCAGAGTGCTGCTGTCTGTTAGACTGACAGCCTGTCAGACAGGGGATGTGTGGAATCCTGATTGATCCATGGAACTGATCTGTTAGGAAGGAAGGGAAGGGAATGTGTGTGTGTGTGTGTGTGTGTGGGGGGGGGGGGGGGGGGGGGTTGAAAGCAGGGGAGGGGGATATAATGACAACGACTAGACTTCGTCATCTTGGTTTGATCCCTTTGTGCTTATCAGCTGGGCCAGGATGAGGGGCGGAGGGTAGGGAGGCTGAAGAAGATGAGTGGTCGGAAGTCTGAAGGATGATGAATGAATGGCTGAAGTGCTACAGCTGGTTTGTTTTGAAGCTGGACGCGTCTCTTTTTCTTGTTTCTCTCAGTTTTCCTGTTTCTGGGTCTTTTGATTTCTGTGTTCGTGGCTTGGGCTTTTCCTCTCAATCTATCTTTGTCTGCCTTCGCCCGTCTGTCCACCTGCCACCGTCTCTCTCTCTCTCTCTCTCTCTCTCTCTCTCTCTCTCTCTCTCTCTCTCTCTCTCTCTCTCTCTCTCTCTCTCTCTCTCTCTGTGTCTGTCTCTCTCTCTCACACACACACCCCTCTCCATCCATTCACCAGTCCGTCTGTCTGTGTTTCTTTTTTTCTATCCATGTCTCTCTGTCTCCGTCTGTCTGTCTGTATGTATGTTCGTTCTGTCTGTCTGTATCCGTCTGTCTGTCTGTCCGTCTGAGTTCTGTCTCTCTCTTTTCATGCGGACATTTCACTCAAGCATCATTCAAGAATTTTGTGACTTTCAGTAGGAGGATACACTAAGAACAGCTTGACGGCAGAAGGTCCTCGGAGAAGAAGCTATCCTCAGACAAGTGTTTCCCACTTGAACTCGATAACCTCTAGAGGGACTGGGCCACATCCAGGTCATGACTTCAAGATGCTCTTCTACAGCCAGATCTTTTCCTGACACTGCCAGGACTGTTCACTCAAGCAATCCAAACCGTTGTTGATCCAGTTCTCTCTAGTTCCAGATCGTTCAACGGACCTATAGGTTTTCTTCAAGTCAAGGATTCTTTCTATGAAGGCCACCGAAAGATGAGGCCCTACAGGGAGCACAGCCTGGTCTGTGGCAAAGTTTCATATTGCCTCCATCAGTAGATTCTCATCCTTGGAGATTGAACATGTATGGACCTTCACTGATCCACAGCCTGGACCTGTTCGAGGCAAAGGACAGACACAGCTTTCATCCTTTATTGGACCTGCCACGGGTCTTCTTTGCGGCAAACGGAGACAGCACTGACCAGATGAGAACAATGGCAACGTACGATGCTTTGATTGATACTGGGGGTTATGAATGAATAATTTGTGTTCTGTGGATAGTACGCAGAAAGATTTGGATTCTGGAGTAGTACCCGTTCATGAGTGATTTCATCAGCTTACAATGTGTCATTTAATGTGTATGTGTGGTGTGCGTGTGCGCTTGTGCGTGCATCAGTGCGTGCGTTCGTGCGTGCATATGTCAGAGAGAGAGAGAGAGAGAGAGAGAGAGAGAGAGAGAGAGAGAGAGAGAGAGAGAGAGAGAGAGAGAGAGAGAGAGAGAGAGAGAGCAGTGTGTAGATCAGTCTGAAGATCATGTTGCAAAATATACAACTTAATTTTTTTTTCTTTTTCTTTTTTTTTTTAATAGAATATTTGTGTGAGAATAGTCATGACTCAGGTAAGAAACATTACACTTGGAGAGATAGAATTGGAAGAGAGAGATAGAGAGAGATACAGACAGACAAATAGACAAACAGATGAACAGACACATAGACAAACAGATAGACAGAGACAGGGACAGACAGATGGGTGAGGGCCGACAGAGGCAGACACGTATAACAATTTACATGAAATGTTGTATCTTGTTTTGAACGATCTTCCAGTGTTCACATTGAAACTAAACCATACTGCGCTCAACTGTATATCGTTTTGGGAAACAAACAAAAATGATGAATAATGACAGAGCATAGTATGGAACCCCGTAATATCGTCTCGAAGTGAATCTGCCCCTGATTCCATACAAGCAGTTTGCTGAAGCTGACAGAATAAAGCATGTATTAATACGTTTAGAAAGGGAGAAAAAGGAACACGCTTGGTGGAATGTAACAGGGGGGGGGGGGGGGGGGGGGGGGGGGGGGGGGGGGGACAAACAAACACAAGTATATCGATTTACAAGAAAAGGCCAACTCCATTTAAATAATCTGATTTTGTTCGCACCAAAAACGTAACAGAAACTGTGTTTGGCTGTCGATAGTCTATGAGAAATGGAAATGAATAGAAAAAGTGAATGTAAAATGTGCCTAGAAGGAATGTCCTATTTCTCTATTAGAAGTTCACAGAGACTGACAGAATAAAACAGGAATTAATACGTATGAGAGAGAGAGAGAGAGAGAGAGAGAGAGAGAGAGAGAGAGAGAGAGAGAGAGAGAGAAAACTTGAATGTTTCATTTCGAAACGAAATGAAATAAAATTTCCACCTTCCATCGTCTGTGGTGCCATTAATGTCTGGTTATATACCGCTTCCAGACGAGATCTATTGACAACTGAGTTTGAGAGAGAGAGAGAGAGAGAGAGAGAGAGAGAGAGAGAGAGAGAGAGAGAGAGAGAGAGAGAGAGAGAGAGAGAGAGTTGGGGGGGGGGAGGGGGGGGGGGAGGTGGCAGACAGCACGTCATGAAGACGAGGGCTGTATGGATTGTCGGGGGTCGACTCGTCATTTAACCGCACGGCTAAGCGTACTCGCTTATATATGGCCTGGATAATGGACACACTAGTTAAAACGCTTCTTTAATCACAGTTACAAAACATACATACACAATACGAAATGAACAGCAAACAACTTTAAATCTTTGTAGAATATTTTCGATGATAACCTGCACAACTCATTGACATGATGGTTGGAGTTATGAATATAATATATTAAATGTTAAGCTATGACTTCATGATCTTTGGAATGAGAGGGAGTTAGTTACCGCCAAGGACACAGACAAACAGAGCACAGGACTAGACACTGTGCATTTCGATCTTTTGGTATTTTTTCAGGTGAAAACAAATAACATTTAGGACAGTCACAAGAAGAACACGCAGCCAGATGTCACTGTCCTAAATGTTATTTCTTTTCGCATGAAGAAGACCCAAGAGGTCAAAATGCATTGTGTCTTGTCCTGTACTCTGTTTGTCTGTGTCCTTGACGGTAACTAACCCCCTCTCTTTCCAAATTTGGCTTCATTTTCCGCCCTCAGTCACCCATGTGTTGAAACTTCATGATCTTTGCTTTAGAACACATGTAAAGTAAAGAACTGGGATAAAATCATGTAAAGCAAAGAACTGGGATATAATCAAAATGAAGGGAAAAAAAATGTCAAAACTGTGAAAACATTCATGGCTGAAGTGAAGAAAGAGAAATGGAAACCAAGGGAGACAAGGAGAGAAAGAGACACCATTTATACCTGTACTGGTCTCATAAGACCACAAACTCGGAACAGATAAATATAATGGTAATATTTTCATTACAATCTTGCCAGACATGTCTGCAAACTTCAAACAGCAGTACCTTTTAACCAGTCCCTTTTCTGAGATACATTTGTGAACAGTTTTAGATATTGATTTGTTGCTGGCCATCTGCAGATCACAACTGTGCATTGGAAGAGTTTGAATATGTACAAATTGTAGCATAAAAAAAAATGTCGGTAACCGCACTCGATCTGTTCACAGACTAACTCTCAATAACATGAGCTTTCTCTCTCTCTTTCTCTCACGCACACATAAACACTGGGTCCAGTGTTTATCCCAAACGTATACACACCCACACACACACCATAGGAAGTCCGTTTTTAATTTTCTCTCAGACCTCTTTTTTTCTACTGCGCCTTGTCCGTCTTCTGCCAACTTACTAACTCAAAATTATTGAGGACATTTTCTTAACCAGAAACTGTAACGGGACCAGCTAGCTTTACAGAACGACCTGGCGTCCGTAAATACAGGAAGTGTACGGAGGAGCAGGCGGATTGACAGTCGCAATCATCATAACTCGTTTTTTTTAATATCTCTCCCGTAGCAGTGAAATTCATTCAACAGACTGAAAGAAAAGTTTCGGACTTGGATGATTATAATGATGATGATATTATTGTCACTCAAAGTGTTGCCATGTGGTTGACTGGCAGCCCACCACGTGTGGAGATGCCTGGGATATCAATTGATCCGAGGAACTGATCTGTTGCTAGGGAAGGGATGAGTAAGTAAGTATGATGACTATAAAACTAGACTTCATCATCTTGACAACCTTCTTGTTTGTCATCTGGGACAGCTCGACAGGCAGAGGGCACGGAAGCTAGACAAGATGAGTCGTCAGAAATCTGTTGAAAACAGTTCTGTCCAATTCGAAATCATTCTTAGGCTTTCTGTCAGTTAAGAATGATGTTGTTTTAACGAAGGCCATTAAAAGATGACACACAATAGTAGATACAACATGTCATCCTTTAGCTGCTTAAAATTCTCTCTCTGTCTCGGTCTGCCTCTTTTTCTCTCTGTCTGTCTGTCTCTCTCTCTCTCTCTCTCTCCTCTCTCTCTCTCTCTCTCTCTCTCTCTCTCTCTGTCCCCCTGTGTGTGTGTGTGTGTGTGTGTGAGAGCGTGCGTGTTTGCGAGTGTAAGCGTGGCTATATGTTGTTTGTGAGTGGGGGGGGGGGGGGGGGGGGGGGGGGTGGGGGGGGGGGGGGGTGGGGGGGGGGGGGGGGGGGGGGGGGGGGGGGGGGGGGGGGGGTGGTGGTGTGGGAAGGAACGTGTGTGTGTGTGTGCGTTCACAGACGAATTTTCACCAGTTCGGGAAGACAGGGCCAGTCTAAAGGGAAATCATCGCTGCCAAAGAATACACTTTTTTGGGAAATTCTTTTCTTCTTGTTCATTTTGTGGACATATTCGTCAGAATAGATATAACTCATGTAAGAAATGCACACTTAGATAGATAAAGAGAGTGACAGACAGACAGAGAGACAGACAGATAGATAGAGAGACAATCGAGTGAGAGCTGACAGAGAGGCAGACACGTGTAATAATTTACAAGAAAATCTGTACATTACTTTAAATGGTCTTCTGTTCGCACTTAAACAAAATCAAAACTACTTTCAACTGTCGATGTCTTGGAAAAATAATTAGTAAACAAAGGGTATGATACTAACCCCCCCCCCCCCCCCCCCCCCCCCCCCCCCCCCCCGGTATATCATCCACAGCCTAACCTGCCGGTGTTTCTCATAAAGTTTGCTAAGGTTGAGAAAATAAAACTTGTATTAATACGTTTAGAAAGGGGGGGGGGGGGGGGGGGATTGTTGAATGTCTTTTTTTTCTAACTGAAATAAAGTATGTGACTTCCATCGTCTGCGATGCCACTGATCGAACTCTTCTTCCAGATGAGATTATTGATAAGTAGTTTGAGAGACAGAGCCAAGTCCAAACAGCAAATTATTAAGATTAGGATTTCATGGATTGTCGAGGTCGACGCTTCACTCTGCCAGCGTACTAACTCATACACCCTGGATGATGGGCACATCAGTTTTGAATAATTTCTGAATCATGATTACGTACAATACATCTATGCAAAACAATATCAACCAACAATCGTAACGTTTTTAGAATGCTCCACACGATAACAGTACACAATCGGTGGACATGACGGCTACAATAACAAGTATACGATAAATCTTAAATAAATGTCAGCGAACCGCCCAGAGAAACGTGGTCAAACGAGTCACAAGACAACACACACAACGCGTTTCACCTCTTAGGTCTTCCTCAGGTGAAATAAAGACAGACAAAATAAACGAAAGTGCATTTTCGTTATTTTGTCTGTCTTTATTTCACCTGAGGAAGACCTAAGAGGTGAAACGCGTTGTGCGTTGTCTTGTGACTCGTTTGACCACGTTTCTCTCTGGGCGGTTCGCTGACATTTATTTAAGATTTGTTTAGATTTCCGCCTGCAGTCGTTTCACTTTGCAACTAGATCTAAGTATACGATACTTGTAACTATGACGTGACAATTCATGCTTTATGAAGTGAACAGCTGTAAAAGATAAAATGATGAAGAAAGACAGAAAATCCGAATTGAGAAAGCATCGTTAATTAAAATGAAGAATGAGAAAGGTAAATCAAGGGAGACAAAGAGAGAAAGACACCAACTATGTCGCTACTGATCTCCTAAGGCCATACAATGCAATAGGTGAAATAATGGTACAATTTTCATGAAGTATTTCTGGACAGGCCCACAAACTTCAAACTGCAATGCATATGAAACTGGTCACTTTCAGAGATGCATCTTTTTGGACAGTTTCAGATTCTGATGTGTTAGTATCCACCTGTAGATCGCAGTTACATCTTAGGAGAATTTGAACATGTCTATAGCTGGTGGAAGTTTAGAAACAATGACAATATTTGTTTGTGGTCGATTTACAGATGGGCGTGCAAGAACGTGAGCTTATAATCAGAAACATGTGCACATACTTATGCGTTCTGCCTGTCTCTCCGTCCGTCTGTCTGTCTGTCTGTCTCTGTCTCTGTCTCTGTCTCTCTCTCTCTCTCTCTCTCTCTCTCTCTCTCTCTCTCTCTCTCACACACACACACACACACACACACACACACACACACACACACACACACACACACACACACTGTGTGTGGTAAAGCATACCACATTTCACACCTGTCCACGTGACGTTTTTTTCTTCTTGGCTTAGAAGGAAGGACAGCCATTCAGTGTCCGTTCTATATTATATTATATATATATATATATATATATATATATATATATATATATATATATATATATATATATATATATGAAAACCCCTGGTAGTCAGTTCTGTATTTTAAAACCATTGGACGGCCCTTTCACATTTTCTCTTAGACCTCTTTTTCTACTGCAACCATTCTACCTCCTGGAACTACCTACTCCATCACCCAGTTCCAATAGGCCTTTGTAAAACGTTTGAACCAGACACTATCATTGGACGTAGCCAGCGGGACATAGCGGCCTGGTATCTTTGAATTGCCGCAGCCTATCAGACATGAGGTGCAAAAAATGTGGATCAGCCTCTGTTCTTATGGATTTCGTTGGTCAGAAGGACTTGGTAGGGGCGTTGAGTGGTTGTAAGAAATGGCAATGGCGATGATGGTTGTCTTAACAGTTACAATCATGTTTATATTTGGCTTTTTTTCTCCTTTGGTGATGAAATTTTTCTCTTTACATCTGATATTCTTTAGAAAGGATATGTTTCGGGTCAAACAAAACAACTTTACACTTGGAAAAAGAGGAGGGGGGGGGGGGGGGGGGGGGCACAAAGAGAGAGAGAGAGACAGACAGACAGACAGACAGACAGACCAACAGACAGATAGACATACAGATAGTAGAGATAGATAGATAGGACGGATGAGTGAGGGTTGACAGAGAGCAGCCATATGTAGTAATTGACAAGAAAACGTTATAAGTTGTCTTAAATGATCTGTTTGTATTTCCGCTGAATCAAAACCAAGTTGTGATATTTGGTCGGTAAAACAAAAGAGAAGTAAACCAAGTGCGGCATACGAATTCCCAAAATATCATTGCTAACCCAACCTACACATGATTCCCTGCAAAAATGTTGCTGAGGTTGACAAAATGAAACTTGTCTTATTACTTTTACAAAAAAGGAGAAATCGAACGAGCTGAGGTCGACAAAATGAAACTTGTCTTGATATGTTTAAAAAAAAAAAAGAAGAAGAAGCTTACAAATAAACTTAAATATCTTATTTCGAAATTAAATGAAATGAAATACCCGCTTTCCATCGTCTGCATTGCGATAGATGTCTGGTCTTTTACTGGTTCCAGACGAGATCTATCGACAGTTGAGTTTGAGAGACAGAGACAAAAAGAGACAGCACGCCATTAAGATGGGGACCGTATGGGTTGTCGGAATCGACTTGTCATTCAGTTGCACGCACCAGCGTACCAGCTTACAGGCCCTGGATAATAGGCAACTTGATTTTAACAATTCCCTAATCACAATTACATACCCACAGGCACAGTAAAATAAGAACGGCAAGACCCTTAAAGCTTTATAGAAATCTGTACAAGACAACAGTATGCCAGTGATTGGCACGATGTGGGCAGTAGCAAACATATCGTATTTTAAACTGTAACTTTTACAATATCTTTTGAAATTATATGAAGTAAACAAATGTGAAAAAAAGACAAAGAAGGAAGAATTGTGAAAACATTTAAAATCAAAACGAAGAAAGGGGAAAAGGAATTAAAGGGAGACAATCAGAGAAAGACACTGTAGATGCCATTACTAATCTACAAAAACCATGCTTACGATTGGTGAGATTATGGTAATATTTTCATTACTGTCTTGTTAGAAAAGCAAGAAAACTCCAGACAGCAAGATATTTGAAACCAGTTACGCCATGCGATGAATTTGTGGAGAGTTTCGCGTATTGATATTTTGCTATCCATCTGCAGATCACGATTAAGTTCGAACGATTATAGATATATATATATATATATATATATATATATATATATATATATATATATATATATATATATATGATGTGGTGGAAGACTGGAAATAGTAACTGTGTTTGCACAACGTGCATAATTTACAGACGAGTATGCCCCCCCCCCCCCCCCCCCCCCCCCCCCCCCACACACACACACACACACACACACACACACAACGTAGTATATCTTACAGACTTTCACGCATGTACTTTTGCTGACTTTTAAATTGACTACCATTTGAGTGTGATTGCAATTTTCCTCGAACTTCCCATTTCTACCGTATTCATCCTCCTTTCTCTCATGTCTATTCTTTTTCCAGTTTCTTGAAGACCTTCCTCACACATTTTTTGAAACCAGGCGCAAGAATTGGACCTAAAAATGGACAGAAGGCTGTGGGGTCTTCAAAACTCAAACTGCTAAAGGCTAACTGTTTTTCTTTTTCTTTTCTTTGCCTGTCCCAACCTCTGCGCCACCTCAGAGGCAGTGCACCCACGCCGCTCATTCCGACGCCCCCCCCCCCCCCCCCCCCCCCCCGTCTACAGCCACAACTCGCTCGGCCCGGCGCAGCCTCGGCACCAGCAATCCACAGGGAGCAGTCAATGTCAAGTCGTCAAAAGGCAACCCACCGGAGGAGACACTGCACTGCTGCCGAGTCACTTCGGTGGTGTTCAGTGGCGCCTGTTCTGATCTAACATACGCAGGACACCACCTACTAAGCCCCCTACTGACGACAATAATTGCTTAGTAGCGGAGCCGGGCGTGAGTGAGCTCTCCCTCCGGAGGGCGCCACCACGTCCGTCCAACGACAACCCCAATGGACTCGCCGATAAGTGACCCCGACGGAACCAAACCAAGGCCACAGACGTGGAGAGGACATGTATCGAAATCGAGGTCACCATGAAAGCAGGGCATGAAGGGCCACAGAATTTGAGACATCATTTTTTATGTTGATCAATGAGAATGAAGATGATTAAGATGATGATACGAATTTCCATTTCGATCTGAGACTACATGACAGGGCTGTACACTACGCTTCCTTTCATAAATATATCCCGGCGTCAACCAGGCCCGAGAGATACAGGCACCTGCAGTGTTGGTCAGAGAAACTCTCAGAAACGCATCCATTATGTGGATGAAACTCGACTGTGTGGTCCCAGTCTTTCCAGCTGAGTCCGCAGCAAACTCAACTCTGGGTAGGAGCCGCTCGGGGCAGAAAAACCCACATGACTGTGATGGGATTCGAACCCACGACTTCCCAGCCGGGAATCCGCGACGCTAACCACTTCGCCTCGGTGGCTGGTCGGTGCTAAAGGCTAATGGACAGAAGGGACGAGAGTGTTGACTAGACCATGTTCTTATGGATTTCATTGGTTAGAAGGTGTCGGCAGAGGGGATAGTAGAGGGGAGAGCGAGGAGTGGCAATGGGACAGAGGCAATCTTCACACTTGACGCTTTACCCCCTAGTAGTGAAATTAACCATATGCATAATCTCCTGATCAGAAAGAGACAGAAGCGAGGTGAGAGACAGAGCGAGAGGAGGCTGAGACTGAACAGATGCTGGGCGAGATTGAGATTTGTCAGCGTCTGAGGTCCATTAATGTGATCCTCGACAGAAGAAGAGTACATTGCTAATGTTCAACAAGCGTGTGTAGCACCCTACTCGCTTCTCTAAAGACACACAGAGACACACACACACACACACACACACACACACACACACACACACACACACACACACACACACACACACACACACACACACACACACACACACACACACACACACACACACACACACACACACACACACACACACACACACACACACACACACACACACACACACACACACACACACACACACACACACACACACACACCACACACACACACACTACGAATACGAATATTTTTTATTGAGGGAAAACGGATAAGCTACAAAGGCTTCTTTTCACCATGCCCTCACAAATGAAACAAAGAATGAACAACACAACAACACCAACAAAATAAAATACTACAACAAGAGAACGTGAACAAATGCCTCCTCCCACACTCGCCGCCGCCCCCCCCCCCCCCCCCACCAGAACACCAAAAAATACCACAACAAGAACATAAACAGATGCCCCCCCATCCCCATTCTCACACGATCACATTTCAACTCCGGAAAATTTAGAAGAAACAAATCATAGTTGTCCCATCAGGTACATATGGAAAGCATTTTTAAAGGACGATAAACTGGTTTTGTTTTTGATATTTGCAGGGATCTCGTTCCATAATTTCCCACCCGAGTATGTTAGGGATGACATGAAAAGATTGGTTCTTGGGCGGGGGATAAAAAAATAGTATTCTTATTACGGACATTTCTCATTAAGAAATGTTCATGTAAATAATCTGGTGCAAGGTTATTCAATCTTATACATGAATACTCCTTTGTTGAATAAAAAACATTTCTGATGGAATGGAAGAATGTTTAATTCCTTATAATGATTTAATTCTAGAGAAGATTTAGAAGTATAAGTTTAAGAGATCGTTTATATAGTCTCTCCAAAAGTTTTAAGGTACTTTTACAAGCTGAATCCCAGCAGGTTGAGGCATAGTCAAGATCAGTCTGAATGTAAGCATGAAAAAATAATTTACGAGTATGCTGATCCAAAAAATGTTTAATTCTACAGAGTTGAAAATTTTTTTTTGATATTTTCTTTGATAAAGTTGTAATATGATTCGACCAGGATAAATTATTGTCAATGGTTATACCAAGTAATTTATGTGAAGTTACATGTTCTATGGCTTGATCATAAACGGTCAATGTTTTTAATATACCTTTAATATCTGTCGCTTTTGACGTGTTGTAATTAACATAAATTTAGATTTCTTTGGATGAAGTGCCATATTATTAAGTTCTGTCCAGTCACTAAGTTTAATAATATCGCTCTGAAGGTCGTTTAATACAATGTATGTATTTGCACCTGTATTGTGGAGAGTAGTGTCGTCAGCAAAGAGTTCGCACGAAGAGGAGACATGCAACGGAATCGTTAATGTAAATTGTAAATAAAATAGGCCCAAGGACAGAGCCTTGGGGTACACCGGAATTTATTGGCATAGAGGTTGACGACGCAGAATCCTGAAAAACAATCTGTCTTCTATTTGTTAAGAAAGAAGAAATGAGAGAGCGACAGATTTTACAGATAGCCCATACAATTTTAGTTTTCTAAGGAGAAGAAGATCGTGGTCAATTACATCAAAAGCTTTAGCAAAATCAACGAAAACAGTACCTGTAAGTAGATTATTATTTATGTTAGAATGCCACTGCTCAATTAGGCTTGTTAGGACGGTGTGGCAGGAGTGATTTTCTCTGAAGCCACTTTGATTAGGATGAAGAAGATCATTTATAATGAAATGCGCCTGCATATTTCGTTTGAGATGTTTTTTTCAAAGGTTTAGATAAATTGGATAAAATTGATATGGGCCTGTAATTTGAAGGGTCGTTTGAGTCGCCTGATTTGAATAAAGGCAATACCTTTGCATTTTTGAACGAACGCTTGAGAGGGTAGTAACATTTCTCTATACACAAGTTGTAAATGTAAGTAAGACTGTCAGCAATGATAGGTGAGGAGATTTTCAAAATTTTGTTATCAATGTTATCTAAACCTCTGCATGAAGACTGTTTCAGTAAGTTGAGCTCTCTGTATACCTCATGCACACTAATGAATTTAAATTAAAATTGTTATCTAATCGTTTGGAGGCACAATATTCCTTTAGAGCCAACAGATCGTTGTCTTTCGAACGGTTAACCTTAACAGTTTTTTCTGCTATAGAAGTAAAATGTTTATTAAGATTTTCCGCAGATAAGTCTAATGATAAAGGAGCTGTTGGCTTAGACGATTTACCTGACAATTGGTGATAGCTTTCCAAATCTGTTTTGTATATCTTTCTTAGACGATATAAGATCAGAAAAATACTTCTTACGAGCATATCTTTTCATTGATGTTACCTTATTTCGTTGTTTCTTAAAGTTAGAATCTTTACCAGTTGACTCTAATAAGTTATCACGCAATTTGATTTCGGCGACAATGTCAGAGTTCAGCCATGGTGGCTTACCCTCGGGTTTAACACGCTTGGTCTTACAGGGAACATGTTTATCATAAACAGTATAAAAAGTATCATACCAAGCTTCAAGCGCTTTATCAGGGTCTGTATGCTGGAAAACATTAGAGAAATCTGCAATGCACAAATCACATAGGAAGTCATTAGAGACAAAACCTTTATAACTACGAAAGGATATATACTTATGTCTGAATTTGGGGATTTTAATACCTTTTTTAGACCACGTTAAAACATATTGGAAAGGTCACTTAAACCATAAACAGGAACGGAAGATTCGATAATATTCCCAGGGCTATTCACATAGATGTGATCAATGAGCGTTTCAGATAGCGAAGTTATTCTGGTCGGAGTATTAACTAACTGAACAAAGTTATAAGACTCGTAAATATCTCTCCATTTATCGTAAGGTTTGAGCAAGTCTATATTAAAGTCACCGAGCAAAATAATATCAGTTGAATGAATAGAAACCTCGTCCATCATGGACTGGAAGCGGTCAAACCACCCCACCCGTTCGTCTGGGTTCCTATATAGAAATCCTACTAGGATTGGCTTAGTTCCTTTTAAACGTATCTCTACCCATAAGCATTCGATGTTGTGTTTGTCAAAAGTATTAATATGTTTTATAGTTAATCGTATCATGAATGTAGCAAACTAGACCTGTATCTAATTTACTGTTGGCATCTTTCCTAATGAGACTATATCCCGGAATCATGAGTAAATCATCCGAGACTAAATTAGTTAAACGAGATTCCGAAAACCCGAAGCAGTGAAAATGGTCATCTGAGTTAAAAAGCATAGAAGGCACATCACACAGTTTATTAAGGAGATGACACGCATTAAGATAGCCAACTTTTAGTCCTGCTTTGAACAGCCATTTGTTACGACTGTGGACACCAGAATCGTTCGTCATACTATCGATGGGAAGACAGAAAAACCAAAGTTTACTTAAAGTCTATAAAGTTCGACTAATAAACAACAAAGTATGTACACAAACACCCTGGGTACACTGTAAATCAATTGGCAATCCGTGGCAAACAATAAAAAAAGTCTTAAAGGACGAAACAACAGCAATTAAGCCAACAAACCCGGGTACACAATATCGCAAAGATACAAATCTCACACAGCCAGAGAAAAGAACTATAACTATCTCCAACACTATGTGTACTAAATATCATTCAAAAGTTAATGTCCCGTCTCCGAGCAGACTGAGGGCCTAAGTTGACATACTCTCTCTCTATCTTTCTCTCCCATCCCCTCCCACCCTCCCTCTCTGCCTCTCTCACTCACTCCCCCCCCCCCCCCCCCCCCCCTCTCTCTCACTCTCTTTCTCAGGAAATAGGTCTGTGCTGGTCACGCTGGGTAATCAGTTGAGAGGCCAGGGTGATGAGTTGCTGGGCACAGTGACTAGCAGGGTTGACTGCGGACCAATAACGGCCATCCTCATGACTGCTCTTTGACGGAGGGAGGACAAAGGGAAGGGTTGAACCCAAGAGGAAAGGGGGCTGAGATTGACCTCCTGGGAACCGTTGGCCAGGCACTGGATAAGGAACAGGGGGAGCGGGGTAAGGGGGCACTAGAGAAGGGTCGTTGGGGTAGTTGGGGTATACGAGTGGGGAAGAAAGTTGGGGAGGAACTGGAGGAAAGATGGGAGGGGGACGTGAAGACATACCCTGATCTAAATGATTATGACCAGTGTATGGCATTTTGCCCCGGTCATTGGTTACATAATCTGGGGGTGATATTTGGTGATCAACACCTTGGCTTAGGGAGCTACCCTGGTTGTAAGTACGGGACGGTAATAGGGGGAACTCACTTGCTGATGATACAAGAGGGAAACCTGAATTTCTAAAAATAGCCATGATGTTTAGATGGTGTTTGAGCCATTGGGCCAGAATTTCTATATCCATTGTTGGGGGGACATCGCGGGATCTTAGAACATTTCTAGGGACATAATGGGCGTTATTAGAATGACCTAAATCATTGAAAACGCCTTCAGTGTTGCGGCGAGTCGTCTGAGGAAGAACCCGTTTGAAATTTGCTGCCAGGCATACTGTTCCTCTCATGCTTGGGTGGGTAGAGTCCCTATACAGGGCCTGGCGGGGAGCACCGTTTCGGGTCACGAAGGAGCTGGAATTGTCAATCAGATCCACCTGCATACTTGTACAGGGTGCATACAGAGTTTTGTTAGAAGGGACAATAGTATTGTTCAATTGGTGACGACCACGGGCAGGGATAATTGAACTTAGGGCTATGTAAGCTGCAGGGAAACACCTTTTACACAAGGAAATTAGGTCACGCCAGTCGTTTGCAGCGATGGGTCCTGCTGGGCAGTCGTTTACACCCACATGCACTATCAAAGTCTTCACGTGATCACGACTCGGTAAAACTTGCAGCCACTGGATAAGATGCACAAGGGACAGACCAGGCACACATATCTTAAACATAGGGTCACTGTGCGATTCTAGTTTCTTCGGATTGATGTGTCTGACTGCAGAGTCCCCGATAAGCAGAGAGGAACAGTGCTCAGGGATAGTAAGGTCATTCAATGTCTGTTCTGGAGAAAGGGTTTGTTGAGAGTCAGACACTTGTGCAGGATCATGATGGTGTGTATTAAGCGTCACACTGGGAGATGTGTGGGTCATGAAGGAATGGGGTCCAGGGCGTTGTGAAACAGGAGCATTATCACCTGGAGGGAGCTCTGACAGGACATGAAAGGAGTTTCTGGTGGACACAGCGGCGTCCACCACCTCTGCATCGCTCACATTGTGGGGTGGGGGTGGGAGGAGGAAAGTCAGTGTCTGTCTGGATATTCCTAGGGTCATCATGGAGAGGGGGAGTGGGAGGGGGACTGGAAGACACAGTAGTAGTAAAGGGAAAAGATGAGGAGGGGGGGATATCACCGGAAGGAAACACAGTGTGATAATGGTTGTCATCCGAGGGGTTTTTAGAACAGATCAAAGGAAAATCGCACTGTGTGGACACCGTCATAGTGATGGGGGAGGCTTTCTTCAGTTGTTTCAGTTCAGATTGGACAGAACCTAGTGTTGATTTTAACGACTTATTTTCCTTAACTAGAGTACTTAATGTTTTTTTTTTCACACTGTACACAACTGATTGCAGCTCTTGAAAAGCAGAGTATAAGTTTTCTACTTTAAAATCAATGTGCCTTTTTAGTCGTTTTTAATTAACACTTTGGTATCCTCTAGCTTGGACAACATGGTGTTATGGTGTTCAGTGAGGTCAGAGTGTAAGTTGACCAGCGTGATTTCTGCACTGTCCAGTTTGTTCGTCACTGTCTTGTCGACATGATTTAAAGGACAGAGTGTACGTCTCCGGAAGCGTTTTTTATGTTTCGTGAGTCTGGGAGTGCATGTTATAGAAGTTTCGTTCGGAGTAACGTTCATAGTCAGTTGCTGAGTCTCTGACCGTTCTGTGAGGTCAGTTAGCACTGACTGGGCAGAATCGAGGTCACAGTACTCCGAAGCAGAAGACACAGGGAGACAGTTGTAGGCGCCCTCTGTATGGTCGGTTTCCTCATAGGCTGGCTGTCCTCGGGCTGAACCAGAGGCCGGGGGCTGGGGAGAAGATGGGTCTCTGCAATCATCACTGGGTACGTCTTTAGGGGCACATAAAGGGAAGGCTGTTTCGTCTTCACTGAGGAAGGTCAGCGGAGAAGACAGTAGGGCAGATTTCAGGGCACGCTGGTCTCCGTTTGCGCACAAGTCGTTGACTATGCCCTTCAAAGCCTCACACTCCTCCGTGTCCCACCTGGAGCAGGAAATGCCCTGACACAGCAGGGTACCCTTTCCCTGACACGTGAAGTAGAGCGTCACAGTGATGTATTTCACGTCACCAGCATAGACACGCAAAACGGACTTCGCTAAATTCGACGGTATTGGTTCATTAATCCAGGCGGAAAGAGAGAGAACATTGTCTTTGGCATCAAAGTCATTTCTCTCCGTAATAATGTTGGTATCTTGAATTGACGAGTAACGGAAAAATAAGCTGTTCCTCCACGCCAATAACTCTTTCTCGGAACATGAAAACTGCTTTTGCAGGATATCGAGTGTAGGGTTTAATTTTCTTCTCCCTAGTGGTCGCGCTGGTATCCATGGCAGTCTACATAAACGAAGAATAACAACACACATAACGTCATGGCCAGTTCAAGGGTCACACAGCCGGAGACGGGACAACACTTGTCAGATTACATTATCATGATTTGTTTTCACGTACACACTGTATCAGGACCGTCAGCGTGAAAAAGGGCCAGGCAATTTCACGAGTTACATGGTAGAAAATTCACGTGCAGGTACAACTGTCTCAATCGTGTCGAAGCCGGTGAACAACTGTCAACAGTTGTTAATTCAACGTCTCTCACAAATATGTATTAATTAATGAAACGTTCATTACTAATCAATACGAATATATGAGAGCTACAACTTGAAACCTTTGAACTCACTGCATCAAGGCCGAATGGCATACAAAAAATTGGGAGATCCACACAGTCCAACACTCAAAATCTTCACTTTGAAACACAGAGCAAACTAGGAGCTTGCACCCCGCTCTCCAGCCAGACCTCTCTCAACAGAGAGAGAGAGAGAGAGAGAGAGAGAGAGGGGGCGAAGGAGGAATATGGGTGGGGAAGGACGTGGGGAGAGGGCAGGCAAGGGGTGGAGAGAGGATAAGGGCAGAGAGAGAGAGAGAGAGAGAGAGAGAGAGAGAGAGAGAGAGAGAGAGGGAGGGGGGAGGGGAGAGAGAGAGAGAGAGAGAGAGAGAGACATTACCATCACCATCAATACCTCCACACCACTATATCATGTAGCAGAAAGGAGAGTGGGGGTATGGAATCTATCACTACACTGGTACTATCAGAACGAAAAGCATACACAAATTGGCAGCAACAATGGTAAATTGTTTTATGTTGCTCACCAGGGATTCGAGAATCCGCTGCCCAATACATGATCTTTAACATCCATGATACGGCCTTGTCTCCATCGTTTCCCATTCTTTCATCTCATTCCCTGCCCATACAGTGAACCAGTCCTAGCTTTTGATCCCACCCAGTAATAGCACACGCTGATGGCATACACGCTGAAAGAAAGGGGATCAGACTAGAATGATGATGATGGCTATACTGTCGTCACTAAGAGT
Organism: Conus betulinus; assembly: GCA_016801955.1. NCBI lineage: Eukaryota > Metazoa > Mollusca > Gastropoda > Neogastropoda > Conidae > Conus > Conus betulinus. The sequence goes on along the minus strand of JADBJO010001470.1, from coordinate 215,977 downwards.
GCTGCCGTCTGTTAGAAAGCAGCCTGCCAGAGAGGGGATGTGTGGAATCTTGATTGATCCGTGGAACTGATCGGTTATGAGCGAAACGAAGAGGAGGGCAGGGAGGTGGGGGGATACGTGATGACAATGACTAGACTTCATCACCTCGGTCGGCTCTCTTCGTGCGTGCTTATCAGTGAGCCAGGGCGAGAGGCAGAAGGTAGGCAGGCTAGAGCAGATGAGTTGTCCGAAGTCTGAAGGATGATGGATGAATGGCTAAAGTGTGCTACAGCTTTGTTTGGTTTGAGATGGACTCGTTTGTTTGTTTCTTTGTTTCTTAGTTTTTTGTTATATTTATATTTGTCTTTCTATTTCTTTGCCTCTGAATATATGCACTCGTGATCTCGTGTTTTCCTCTACATCTGTCTTTGTCTCTTTTTGTCTGTCTGTCTGTCTGTCTAACTGACCACCCCTTCCCACATGCTTTCCCTCTGTCTCTATAATAAAGTATATCTCTGTCTCTGACTGCCCATCTGTCTGATGTCTTCCCTCCCTCCCCCCCCCCCCCCCCCCCCCCCCCTCTCTAATAATAACATCTCACCCAAACAGTTATACAAAAAATTGATAACTGTTTACTCAAGCCACCCAGTCGATCCAGGTCTCTCCAGTTCCAAATTAGTCAATGGACACTTAGACTTTCTCTCAGTCGAGTTTTTTTTTTTTATTTATAATGAAAGCCACTGACAGATGAAGACTGATAGAAAGCACAACCTCGTCTGAGCTAGGCGTTTAATTTTGTCTCCATCTGTAGGTTGTCCCCCTTGGAGGAGAGAAAGGAGATAACTAAGGTGCAAAGGAACGCCAGTCCTAATACACGATACAAAACAGGTGAAGCTGGTAGTAATACATGGTCATTCCAGTGCTGAGTGTAATCTTGGGAATACTGCTTTGGTGTATTTTTGCTCTATGTTGATTGTAACACCTGCAGGAGGTATGTTTGTAAACAAAAAAAAAACCACCTGTGTGCTCTGTACGGAGTTAAATAAGTTTTACTCTGCACATTGATTTGTGTGTTTGGATTTTGCCTCGCTTTCTGTAACGTTGTAGTCTCTTCTTGTTTTTTTTTTTTTTTTTTTTTTTTAAATCTGACTGACTAAAGATCAGGCACATGAACAATGACAGAAAGCTGAAAGAACCTAAACTCACAGCTTTGTAAGTGTTGCTCCCTAATTGCCGGAATAACGTAGACATCTTGATTATTATAATATTAGCTACTATGACATGATGCTTCTGTGGAGATAAGGATGACAGACAGGATTGATCATTACTGAACCTGCCAGACGTATTCTTTGCGCTGGAAAACTGGCTACACACTGACCAGAACAGGATAGGGGGCAGAGTCTGATGATTCGATAAATACTGAGGATGATGAATCAATACTTTGTGTTTCATGAATAATTTGTAGAAATATTTGGAGTTGAGATTAATGGAGGTAAGTGATCTCAGCAGCCTAGGATTGGCCATTCGATGTGTGTGTGTGTGTGTGTGTGTGTGTGTGCGTGTGTGTGTGTGTGTGTGTGTGTGTGTGTGTGTGTGTGTGTGTGTGTGTGTGTGTGTGTGTGTGTCTGTCTGTTGTTTGTGCGTGTGCATAAGTTTGTGGGCAGTTTTAGTTATTGATTTCTTGTCACCCATCTGCAGACAACGACTTTGAACATGTCTACAATTTGATGGAAGATTAGACGTGATGACGTTATTTGCTCACAGTCTATTCACATACAAACGTGCAAGAACATGAATTTAGAATCAGAAACATATGTACGC
>JADBJO010001470.1:206677-209177 GCA_016801955.1 Conus betulinus | reverse complement strand
GGTTGGCATACTGACAGACAGACAGATAGACAGACAGACAGACAGAAAGATATTAGATTTACAGACATATGGACACAGACAGATAGACAGACAAACAAGCAAAGAAAAACAAAAACTGAGAGAGAGAGAGAGAGAGAGAGAGAGAGAGAGAGAGAGAGAGAGAGAGAGAGTCTCATGATAGCTATATCTTTAATACGTAACATGACCATTTCTATAGACGGTCCGATCTGGGGCTCTCTCTCTATCATTTCCTGATCCTTCCCATCTCTCTCGGCCCACGCAGAGAACCCACCCCCTGGCCTTTGATCACACCCCAGTACCAGGCCAAGTTGTCCCAGCAGACACTTTGACATTAAGGAGCCAGTCTGGAATGATGAAGGGTGTATTGTTGTCGCTCAGAATGGTGCCGTCTGCCAGAAAGACAGCCTGCCACACGACTGAAGATGTGTGGGACTTTGATTGATCCATAGAACTAATACTGGAAGGAGAGGGAGGGAGGAAAGAAAAAAGGCGAGGGTCATGACAGAGACTTGATCACTCGGTCTGCTCTGTACATGCTAGTCCACTGGGCCAGGGCTGACAAGCAGAGGGTAGGGGGGCAAAGACACTGAGCTGTAAGAAGACTGAAGGATGATGGATAAAAATGTCTTGTGTACTACAAGCTGATCGTTTTGAGACTGACTCCTGTTTTTTTTTTTTTTCCTTTTCTCTCTGCTTTGGTGCCTATCTTTCATATATATACACATGCATAGATTCATATAGATATATACTCATAATAGCATAAGTGACAACTCATTTTTGAGTTCACATCAGCTTATTCAAGCAATCCAAAACTGTTGTTGATTCAGTTCTCTCTAATTCTCATCCATTCAGTATTCATTCAGGGCTTTCGTCACTAAAGGGTGGCTGCGGATCTGTTGAAGAGAATGAGAAGAAAGAGAGTCAGCAGAAAACACAGCCCCAGCTCATCACAGTTGACACAAATCTGACAGGCAGACATCCTTAGAGACAGAGCATGTATTGAGTTCACCGGTAGGGATCTGTTTGCAAAGGTGAAGCAGGAATTCCTTTTCATCTTCTACCACCCCCTGTCCCTTTCTCCCCCCCCCCCTCCTGCGCCACTCATGCTATTGGCATCATTTCCATGCCGCTCGTTCAAGCCTTCTCATACACAGTCATGGTCAAAACTTCCTGTCACAGCCCTGACACCGCAGTCCATAATCAATATTCAGTCGTCGTCATGAGAAAAGGCAGGCAGCTTTTTTCATTACTAGGCCTGCATGCTGTTCCCTGCAACTGCAACACTTACAAGAGGAAGGCTGGGAACAGAATAAGGCTGTTAGCTAGATTCTGAGATGAGGTAAATGATCTGTGTTGCAATGGACTATAGTCAGCTAAATGGGGGTCAGAATACGATAGATGAGTGATCTTTGCCACTTACGACTGGACATTAGACTGTGATATCAAGCCTGAACTATAACAGATTGATCATGTGAACTGAGGTGCTGGTTTTGATTAAAGAGAATGAAAATTGGTCAGTTAGATCGTTGTATCAATTGTTAGCCACAAGGGATTGATTGATTAGATAAGGTGTTTTTTTTTTTTTTTTTTTTTTTTTTTTTTTTTTGCGGTGAAGGATTGCTAACATAGGTTGGTGTGTCGTTTCTAGATCATTAAGGACTGCAACATTTATATTACTGCAACATTTGTGAGCAGTCAAGGGATTATCCTTCAAACTGTTGCATCATTTTCGAGCAGTTAATGATGAATCGTTTAGATAGCTGCGTCATTTTTCACTAGTTAATCAATGATCATTTAGACTGTTACATCACTTCTAAGCGTTAAAGCACTGAATAATTAGACTGTCGCATCATTACAGCAGATATGAATTAATCCCAAAAGGATTTTAAATGTCATTTCATTCATCAGGTGGTCACCCCCAAAAGGCTGTGATCTCTGTTTGTCTGAACTGTTGTCTGTTATCTGTGACCTAGTAGCAAGAGGGTTCAGTACAGGGATCACATTGATAATTTAGCTGCCATCTTGATTTTGCAACTGGCTTCATATCGAATGATGGTTTGAAAAATAAAATGGTAGGTAGATATGTGTATTAGGCTGATTTTTCAAAACATCTGAACCAATAGAACCAACATAAACGAAAGAGAAATGAATGGACAGATAGATTGATTGGATATATTAATAGATGCATAGACAAACAATCAGATTGCAGACGGGTGGTATATATATATATATATATATATATATATATATATATATATATATAGAGAGAGAGAGAGAGAGAGAGAGAGAGAGAGAGAAATGAGAGATAAATGGACAGATAGATGGATAAGGTAGATAAGGTATAGACAGACAGATAGATAATAATGGATGGTAGGTAGATCGATCGATAGGTAGATAAATAAATAGATAGCTAGACAGACAGACAGACAGACATACAGACCAACAAAAAACACAGACACAAAGACAGACACTAAGGCAG
>JADBJO010001470.1:199177-201677 GCA_016801955.1 Conus betulinus | reverse complement strand
AGTGCTGAACGGTTGAATGCACGTCTGGGCGCAGAGTCACCCATGACATTTGGATAAGAACTGATTTGTTGGATGGCTCTGTTTTTGGAGGGGAAGAAACTAAGTGAGACAGGCTTTCTTCATTATTGGGCCCTGCTAGTCCTTGCCAATAACTTAATCAGTATTACCGAGATACTGGTGGAAGGGGAGAAAAAGATAGCTATTTGCACGTAAACGATAATGGAAACAATACACATAACTTAGATTGGTAGGAAATGGCTCAAGGAAGACATGGGGTTCCTGGACTTATTTTCAGACATTTTTGAAGTGTTTGTGTAATAGTTAAATGATCTTAGCAGCTCAGGATTCGTTATTTTGGGTAGTTGCTTTCTGTCTTCATTTATCATTGATCATGTCGAGCTTCGCACTATTTCTTTGCTGCTATTAGAGATTGATTATTTTAGTTTGGTGCTCTATATACCAGCAGCAGCTGACATCTGATCATTCAGATCGTTTTATTATCATTTAGCAGCTATTGATTGGTCACGGAGATTATTCGCCATGTCTTGCCAAATTTAGGTTGGGTCCTTTTGATTTTTGTTGGCTAATGGTTGATCGTTTTAGCTGCTGCAGAATTCTTTATAACGAGCATCCCACAAAACAATAAAAATAACAATAAAAAATCCCCCACCCTCACCAGAAATTTCCGGATCTTTCAGGTTCTTGTTTGTCTGTGTGCATGCTTCTAGTCTTTGGTCAAACCAAGCAGCAAAACTGTCCTGAGCAAGACCCAAAGTAAGATGTCAGTTGGCGTCAGCTGGCATCTTGTGATTGTAACTGACTGTCTACAGTGGTGATTTGGAGAAAAAAAAATGGTGTGCTAGCCAATGAACTTGACTTACCTTCAAAGAAAAATGCACAAAGGGGAGAGAGAGAGAGAGAGAGAGAGAGAGAGAGAGAGAGAGAGAGAGAGAGAGAGAGAGAGAGAGACTACATTCCATACTTCACAGGATTCCACCATGGACTGCCCCCTCCCCCATCCCCCTTCATTTCCTGATCTTTCACCCACCTCCCTGCCCACACAGAGAACCCCATGTCTGACCTTTGATCACTGTCAGTCACAGGACAGATTGACCCCAGCAGACCTCCACTAAAAGGCAGGAGCGGACTGGAATGATGATGGCTGAATTGTTGTCACTCAGAGTGGGGCCTTCTCCTTGACAGACACTCTCCCAGACCGAAGATGTATGCAGCCTTGATTGGTCCATGGAAACTGAGTTTTGTTTTTTACTGAGGAGTGTGAGTGGGTATTGGGGAAGGGGTAGGGTTGAGGTGCGTGAAAGATGTGTGTGTCTGGAAAATGGGGGAAGGGGGTGAGGAGGGGGAGGGAAGTAGTGAGAGGGCATTAGAGGTAGTGATGGGATGGGATGGAGAGAGAGAGAGAGAGAGAGAGAGAGAGAGAGAGAGAGAGAGAGAGAGAGACAGAGACAGAGACAGAGAGACAAAAATGAGAGAGACGCAGAGACAGAGAGAGAATATGAATAAAATACGAATAAACTTATTTTCCATAGACCAAAGTCTGTAACTGAAGGGGTAAGATACAAATACACAAATATAAGTGAAAGTGTTATTAAACAAAAGAAAGGATTCAAAAGTATAACAAGAATTCATCATGCACTGTATCAAATGTCACGCGTACTTGCATAAGATGTATAGATGCCTCAATAACATGTATTGATAGGTATATACATACTGTGTGTAAGAGAGAGAGAGAGGAGGGAGGGGAGAGAGAGCGAGAGAGAGAGAGAGAGAGAGAGGGGGGGGGACAGACATATATATATACAGACAGACAGAGAATCAACTACCCACCCTCATCACCAAAGTGACCACACCTATGTGGCAGATCCAACATTCCATACATGATCCAGCCTTGGACTGCCCCCCATCCCCCCCTTCATTTCCTGATCTTTCACCCACCTCCCTGCCCACACACAGAACCCCACGTCTGGCCGTTGATCACTGTCAGTCACAGGACAAGTTGACCCAGCAGACCTCCACTAAAAGGCAGGGAGCGGACTGGAATGATGATGGCTGAATTGTTGTCACTCGGAGTGGGGCCTTCTGCTTGACAGACACTCTCCCCAGACCGAAGATGTATGCAGCCTTGATTGGTCGATGGAACTGATTTTTGTTTTTACTGAGGAGTGTGAGTGGGTGTTGGGGAAGGGGTAGGGTTGAGGTGCGTGAAAGATGTGTGGGTCGGGAAAATGGGAAGGGGTGAGGAGGGGGAGGGAGGTAATGAGAGGGCGTTAGAGGCAGTGATGGGAATGGGTTTGAGAGAGAGCGAGAGAGAGAGAGAGAGAGAGAGAGAGAGAGAGAGAGAGAGAGAGAGAGAGAGAGAGAGAGAGAGAGAATATGAATGGAATACGAATAAGTTTATTTTGCATAGACCAAAGTCTGTAACTAAAGGGGTAAGATACATAGCAAAGGAATCAAAGCATTACGATAATTATTTCTAGAA
>JADBJO010001470.1:162500-165000 GCA_016801955.1 Conus betulinus | reverse complement strand
CTTCGAATGAATTTTCTTTTTTTTTTGATTACTATTATCGTTTTCATTTTTTAGTTTGATCAGTCGTTGTTTTGAGCAGAATTGTGTCCCTTGGCATTACGGCGGTTTTAAAAAAGCAGACGCCAGCACAAAATGTCAGGTGTCAAGTGCTCTCTTGTGCCAGCGCGCTCGCACGCGCGTGTGCGTGCGTGTGTGTGATGCCATCACCACATTATGGTCTTCTCTTTTACGAAGGACAGGTTATTATTTCAAAAGTTTTAAAAAAGGGTCAAGTTCCCAAAACCTTTTGGCCGTAGGAGCAATAAAACTGGTAGAGAATCACCGTGTCTAGGGCGCGATATGATGGAAGGTAGTACTCATCCCTCTCTCTCTGCCTCTTTTACCCTTCCATCAACTGAAACAGATACACCCATTTACTGCTGGGTGGGTGGACAAAGAAGATTTTCCTTGCGAAAAAAAATTCTGCAGGCAAACACACACTTGGCTTTAACTGCATTGAGCTAGATGCAAGGTGCATAAAAGGCTGATTTGTGTTTACTTTTGTCTGTATGGTTGTTTTTTTTTATTTGTTGCTTGCTTGCTTGCTTTGGGCGAGGGTGGTGCAGAGGTAGGGGAGGAGAGGGGTGAAGGGCGGAAGTCTGAACAGATGTTGACTCTGAAGAGAGCATCTCTAATTGAGCTCCTCAGGCGGGGGCCGACCCCATGGCTCTTGGCTCAGAAGAATAAAGGCTTTGTCCGCTGAGCCACTCTGGCGCCAGTCAGACAGCTGCTGACGCTGGTCTGTGAACTCTGTCCTCTCAACTTTTTTTTCAATTTCTTTCTTTCTTTCTTTTTCTCTCTTCTTGTTCTTTTTGTCTTCTCTCCTTCTTTCTTTTTCGCTATCTTTTCTTATTCTATCTGTCAATCTGTTTGTCTGTCTATCTATCTATCAATCTATCTGACTGTATATCGATCTATCCATCCATCTATCTATCAATCTATTTATCTATCTATCTGTGTGTCTGTCTGTATATCTATCTATCTATCCATCCATCCATCCATCTATCTATCTATCTATCTATCTATCTGTCTGTCTGTCTGTCTGTCTGTCTGTCTGACTGTATATCTATCTATCTGTCTGTCTGTCTGTCTATCTATCTATCTATTCATATCTGTCTATCTATCTATCTATCTCTTTTCTCGTCATTTTTCTCTCTTCATTTTTTCTACTTTTCTTAGTATTTTCCATCCTTCCCTTCCTTTCTTTCTTTCTTTCTTACCCTTATTCATTCTTTCTTTCCTTTTCTTTCTTTCCTCTCTTTCTTTCTCCTTTCATTCATTCATTCATTCATTCGTTCGTTCGTTTCGTTCGTTCATCCATTCATTCATTCTTTCCATGTGGCTTTTTTTCTTTTTATCTTTCTTTCCTTCCTTCCGTCCTTCTTTCTTTCGTTATTTCTCGGTCTTTTCGTTTCTATCTTGCCTTCTGTCTTTCTTTCCTTCATTCGTTTGTTTTTCTTTTTCTTTCTTCCTTCATTGTACCTTTCTTTCTTTCTTTTATACCCCACCCCGACCCCGACCCCGATCCCTCTGCGCACTGTGCTCTTTGGCGAAACAGTCCTAGAAGGGTGAGACTGACGTCCTCTTAAGTCTACGAGTCTTAAAGGACTTGTTCGTCTAAATTCGTCGTCTGTGTTGGGTGGTATAGCCGCGCAGACGAGACTGCAGCGCAGTGTTTGAAAGTGAACATATTTCGATGTTTGAAAGACCAACACATCCAACAGTGAATGAGTGACATAAACAAAGATGAATCATTCTATGATTCTTGACCATTTAAGGATGTCTTTCAATCAGAACATGACCCATTTTGTTTGTTCGCAACAGTCACTGCTGACATTCATTACATTTTAAGACACTGAACTACAGACTATCGGTTCAAAAAGGCTGATTTTGATCTATACCAAGTGAAGAAGATATTGTCAGGTGTGCCATTTGTATGAATCATGAATTGACTTTCTGTAGCTTTTTTTTTTCTAATTGAATTGTAATTTCTTCATTGATCGCTCGCTATTACGGAACAAAGCGTCACGTGTTAAACATTCTTCGAAGGTTAAATACTTAGAGAAAGAATTGTTCACGAAACACTAACAAAAACAAACAAACAAACAACAGATAAACAAAACCTGGCAAGCAATATTAAACAGTACTTAGGACTTACGAATCCAAAGTATGAAAACTACAGCCAACATCAAGAATGGTAGAGTACAAGCGTGCGTGCGTGCGTGCGTGTGTGTGTATGTATGCTTGTGTGCGTGCGTGTATAGGTGTGTGTGTATGTGCGTGCGTGCGCGCGTGCGCGTGTGTGTGTGTATGTATGTTCGTGTGCGTACGTGGATATGTACGTGTGCGTGCGTGCGTGCGTGCGTTGGGTGTGTGCGCGTGTGTGTGTGAGTGTGTGTGTGCGCGCGCGCGTTTGTGTGTGTATGTGTATGTGTGTGTGCGCGTGCGTGCGTGCGTGCGT
>JADBJO010001470.1:157500-160000 GCA_016801955.1 Conus betulinus | reverse complement strand
CGTGTGCAGATACTATGCGGATGATACTACTAAAATGGTGACAATATTACAATGATAAAGATGACGACGACGACGACAACGACGACGAGGATGATGATGATGATGATGATGGTGGTGGTGGTGATGATGATGATGATGACGATGATGATGATGATGATGATGATGATGATGATGATGATGATGATGATGACGACGACGATGACGACAACGATGACATATATGTATGTTCTACATCAGCAGCAGATGTCTCATCACAACGACTGCCATCATCATCACCATCCTCCTCCGCCCGCCCACCTCCCTCCCTCCCCCCCCCCCCCCCCCCTCCCCCTCCTTTCTTCCTTCCTCCCCTACAACCCTTTCCTCCCTTTCCCTGTCCGTCACCAGCTCCCCAACCCCCACCACCCCACCCCCCACACCCCCACCTTCCACACACCCATACACTCCCCTACCAGTCTTTTCCCCCCACACTCACTCACTCACGAGTACACCCTATCATCACCACCACCATCACCACCACCACCACCACCACCACCACCGCCCTCATCCCTCCATTGTCCTGACCACTTTCACCCATCTTGTCTCTCCAATAGCGGCAAATGGGTTGAGGACGGGCACGGAGGGGTCGTCTGATTAAAAGCAGTAGATGAAGCAGAAGAAGAAAGGAAGAACTGAATAGAAAAGCGAGAGAGGGCGAGCGAGGGAAAAAAAAAGTGGAAGTAAAGATGGAGGAAAGAAAGAGGGTGAGAGAGGGTGGGAGGGAGCAACAGATATATGAAGGAAGGACAGAGGGGAAAAAAAAAGGTGGGGGGGGGGGGGGTGGAGGGGGTGAGTAGGGGAAGCGTAGGGTGGGGGTGGGGGGGGTGGGGGTGGGTTGGGGAGGGGAGCTTGGAGTGAAGGGTAGGGAAGGGAGAGGGACTTGGCCAGAAAAAAAAAAAGAAAAAGAACATAGAAAAAAATGAGAATGGAAGTGAAATCGATCAAGAAACAACGACGACAGAGAACAAGGTGAATATTTGCAGAAGATGAAAGTGAAAGATGTTTATGGCATAGGAACAAGAGGAGTGAAGGTGGTGGGTAGGGGAAGGAATGGGAAGATGTGGAAGAGGAGAGAAAACAGAAATAAGAAAATGGGGGGAAAAAAAGACACAAAGAGTATGAGGGGAAAAGGAGGCGTACGAAGAAGAAGAAGAGGAGGGAGGAAGGAGGAGGAGGAGGAGGAGGAAGGAGGAGGAGGAGAAGGAGGAGAAGAAGAAGAGAAGAAGAAGAAAGAAGGAGGAGGAGGAAGAGAAGAAGAAGAAGAAGAGAAGAAGAAGAAGAAAGAAGAAGAAGAAGGAAGAAGAAAGAGAAGAAGAAGAAGAAGAAGGAAGGAGGAAAGGAAAAGGAAGAAAAACAAGAGAAAAGAAGAAGGGAAGAAAGAAGGAAGGATGTGGGGGAAAAGAGATGAACGAAAATGAGAAGAAGAAGAAGAAGAAGAAGGAAGAAGAAGAAGGGAGGGGAGGAGGAAAAGAGAGGAGGAGGAGGAGGAGAAGAAGAGGAGGAAGAAGAGGAAGGAGGAGAAGAGGAGAAAGGAAAAGGGGGAATGGGAAAGAGGAGGAGGAGGAGAAGGAGAAGAAGAAGAAGAAGAAGAGGAGAAGAAGAAGGGGGAGGAGGGAGGAGGAGGAGGAGAAGGAGATAGAGAAGGAGGAGAGGATATAGAGAAGGAGAAGATGATAAAGAAGATACTAAAAGAAGAAGAAGAAGAAAAAAAGAAAAAGAAAGAAGAAGAAGATGATGATGATGATGAAAGAAGAAGAAGAAGAAGAAGAAGAAGAAAGAAGAAGAAGAAGAAGAAGAAGAAGAAGAAGAAAGAAGACAGCTTTCCAGGGTGCAAAAAAAATGAGAGTAGAAAACGCCATCATATTGACATCGCCATCGACGAACCTGGGGAGGTGGAGAGTTACAAAAAAAAGAGAAGGCGGAAATGAGAGAGAGAGAGAGAGAGAGAGAGAGAGAGAGAGAGAGAGAGAGAGAGAGAGAGAGAGAGAGAGAGAGAGAGAGAGGGAGAGAGAGAGAGAGAGAGACAGACAGACAGACAGACAGACAGACAGACAGACAGACAGCAGCAAAAAAGTGGCCATCTCGACGTCGTCATCGATCAAGAGATTGTCATGTTCCTCCAGCCCACCTCACCCTCCTCGCCATCCCCTTCCACCACCCTTACCTCTCCCCCCACCCCCAGGCCTTCTCTCCGCACCCCTCCCTCCCCGCTACACACACACACACACACACACACACACACACACACACACACACACACACACATGCACACACACACACACACACACACACACACACACACACAACACACACACACACACACACACACACACACACCTCACCTTCTTGCCTCCAATCCTTCCCTTTCCCCTACCCCACCACCCTCTCCTACTTTTTTTTCTTGGTCTTCTCTGTCGTGTCCTCTCTTTCCTCTCCATTTCTCTTCCGTTGATACTAGCTC
>JADBJO010001470.1:135000-142500 GCA_016801955.1 Conus betulinus | reverse complement strand
CAGAGAGAGAGAGAGAGGGGGGGGGGGGGCAGACAGACAGAGAAAAATCAAACGAAAAGATGAAAGGAACAAGAAAGAATCCATGCAATTAATGGGGAAAAAAACGTTTTTTTAAAAAACGAAAGAAAGAAAGAAAAGAAAAAAAAGAGAGGAAAAAATATAAAGAAAGAAAGAGTGAAAAGATAGAAAGAAAGGAAAAGATAGAGGTCGAAAGGGGAAAAGATGGAAAGAAAGGAAAGATAAAGGACGAAAAGGTGAAAAACAAAGCAATAGAATTAAACTTTTTTCACACCTTTCCCATTCTTTTGTAGAATTTTGTTTGTCTGGCTTTACTGTTTCGCCGCCAGACGTTATTTTGAAAATAATAAGCGGATTCTTGAGGTTGCAAATTACAATAAGAGCAGACGAAAACCGCTTTCTTTTCACATTCCACTGTTCTTAGTTATCATTGGATTCCCTCCAGACATCGTCATTTCACACACACACACACACACACACACACACACACACACACACACACACACACACACACACACACACTCTCTCTCTCTCTCTCTCTCTCTCTCTCTCTCTCTCTCACACACACACACACACATACACACACACACATGCACACACACACTTACGCACTTACGCACAGACGCACACACACACACACACACACACACACACACACACACACACACACACACACACATACACACACACACACACACACACACACACACACACACACACACACACACACACTACGCATATCACAGTTCATCTGCTTACGAAATTTTTGTCTGCATATGTTCCAGACTCGCTGTTTGGAATCTGTCAGGACGTCTTTGACGTATACCGACACGGAAGCCTGATCCCTGGCACCCGCGGAGGGGTCTTCCGCCTGGACCCCCTAGAGGTGAGGGAGCTGGAGGAGGTCATCTGGACCCTGATCCAGGGCGGCTTCACCTGGCAGGACGCCTACACTCAGTGCGCCTTGCAGAACCTTCTTCTGGCCTACCAGCGACGTCTCCGCTTCAATCCACGGCTGTGTGAGGACGCTCTCGGGGGGTCTCCTCGGAGTCTTGGGAGAAAGATGCCGAAGATGAAGTGGCCTACCTGCTCCGAAGCTTCTCCTTCAACGGGAGGGTTCTGGGAGGTCTTCGTTCAACCCGGATTCTCCCCCTTCTCTTCTGCCGTCGTCGTCTTCCTCCTTGTCTTTATTGTACCCGGCGTTGGACAAGCTGGCGGAGGAAAGAAACAGAATTCCAGAGAGACTGTTGATGGAAGAGGAGAAGTACCTTGACGAAACCGACCGAGGGAAATGTATCCGAGGTCCGACGCGTGGGGAAGCTCCGGATACGATGAAGAAGAGTACCCGGGAGATGCCGATCTTCTGAACTCCAGGAAACGGGACGAGTTCGTTCAGGTGCACAAATACTTTGACCAGTCCAAGGGCCAACTGAAGAGGGATCCTTACAACTTCTTCAATGCCTTCCGACGACCCGAGGAAGACGTTCAGCAACTCCAAGCAGTGATAGAGGACTAGGGAATGGCTTGGAGGAGGAGGAAGAGGAGGTGGAGGAGGGACAGCAGCTCGGACCCTATGGGCCACTGATGCTCCAGGGAGAACCTGTGCCCAACGTGGAGAGAGAGATGTTCGGCGAGTCAGCTCTCGGTGACGCGGCTGCCGCGGAGAGACCGAATGGGATGGAGCGATCGCTTGATGAAGGTGAGTCCAAGCCTGAATTTTTTTTGTTTTTCTCTTTTTTTTTTTCTGTCTGTCTTTCTTTCTTATTTGGGGTTTGAGGTGGGAGGGTGGCTCGGGCACTGTGTCGCTGAAGGAAGACCGTCTTGAATAGGTGGTTCAACATGCGGCTTCAGGACATGCATTGAAACGCACGTACATACACACACACACACACACACACACACACACACACACACACACACACACACACACACACACACACACACACACTCTCTCTCTCTCTCTCTCTCTCTTTCTCACTCACACACACACACACACACACACACACACACACACACACACACACACACACACACACACACACACACTCTCTCTCTCTCTCTCTCACACACACACACACACACACACACACACACACACACACACACACACACACACACAGACGCACAAATACAATCATAACATATGCACACATGCACAGTAACGCTCACATACACACTCACGTACACACACGCGCGCACACACACACACGCACGCACATACGCACGCATGCACGCACGCACGCACGCACGCACGCACGCACGCACACACACACACACACACGCGCGCGCGCGCGCGCGCGCGCACACACCACATAGATCTGAGTGAATGGATATGTGAACGTAATGGGTGGATAGATCGTTGTGTAGATGAATGCACGTGTGTTAACAAACGTATGTATGTGCGAATGGGATGGATGGGTGTGAGTAATTGGATTGATGTGTAGATAGATGGGTGGATAATGGGTGTATATAAACAAATGTATGGATGGATGAATGATGCTGTGTGAATATATGGATTGATGGTTGGATGAATGGATATGAGTAAATGTATGTCTAGATATGAGCGATTGTAAGTATACCTTGGTGGGCCTATGGTTTATGCTTGATTGTATGAATAGATGGATGTGAGTGTATGTTTGTATGTATTATTGATGGAAGGTTGGGAGAGACAGATTGATGGATATGTGTGTCTATAGATGGATGAATGGATGGATGGATGGATATATATATATATATATATATATATATATATATATATATATATATATGTGTGTGTGTGTGTGTGTGTGTGTGTGTGTGTGTGTGTGTGTGTGTGTGTGTGTACGGATTGACAGATAAACATATCTACTGATGTGGGGATAGATGGATACATTATTTCCTTTTTTCCCCTTTTTCTTATTTATTCATCCATCCATTGATTTATTCATCCACTAATCCATTCATTCTTTTCTTCCCTCATTCGGAAGATGTGAACACGGATGAGGATGGAGAGGAGAAAGTTCTGTCCCTCACACCACGTGACCAAATAACGCTGGAACAACTGCTGGAAGGTTAGTCTGCACACGCACACACAACATACGCTCGCACACAACACACGCGCGCGCACACACACACACACACACACACACACACACACACACACACACACACACACACACACACACACACACACACACACACACACACACACACATATATATATACACACGCGCGCGAGAGAGAGAAAGACAGAGACAGAGACAGACACAGACAGACAGACAGATTGACAGAAGACAGACAGATTGACAGAAGACAGACAGACAGATAGACAGAGATAAGATGAGATGAGATTAAAAAGAAGCAGACAAAGCAGGTGCATCATTTAGCAGAACAATGAGAGACAATGTAAAATAAAAGCTTCCCAGGTTGATGAATGAAGGGAAGAATGGGAGATGGAGTGATGGGGGAGGGGGGGGGGGGGGGAGAGAGAGAGAGAGAGAGAGAGAGAGAGAGAGAGAGAGAGAGAGAGAGAGAGAGAGAGAGAGAGAGAGAGAGAGAGAGAGACACACACACACACACACACACACACACACACACACACACACACACACACACACACACACGCCCTCCACACAGATCACAGACCTTCATTTCATCTTGCCAGTGACTGCACCTGATGAGTCGCTATGGAAACCGGGATGGACGGGAGAGGTTCGTCCACAACAGACCTGCTGGCACTGTGGTGTTGATACCTCTCCATCTCTAACCCTGCCTCCCTCCCTAACTCCCTACGTCCATACTTCACTCTCCACCTCTCACCCTCTCCCTGAAACCCCCCCCCCCCCCCCCCCCCCCCTCCTCTCTGTCTATGTATTTGTGCCCGTTGCAACTCCCACTGCCGCCACCTTCTGATACTCTCCCCGTCTGTCTTTCCTCTTTTTCTGTCTCTGTCCCCCCCCCCACCCCCCCCCCCCCCCCCCTCTCCCCCCCCCCCCCCCCCCCCCCCCTCATTTCCAACGCCAACCCGCTACACACGCTTCCTTCCCCTCTCGAACTCTCCTCCCAACCTCGCCCGAGGGCAGAACATGCCGAATTTCACATACAGAAATCTGTGCTGAAGATGATCCTATACAAAGACAAGACAAGAATAACATACGGCACATTATGCAGTGAAATGAGGAACAGTAGAGCGCAGTCAAAGTGCAGGCCAAAACAGAGCAGCATAGGACAGGACCTTAAAGACATGGGGGCTAGAAGAGCTCAGTGGTAGAGCGCCGGACTTCTGATCTTGGTGGGGTTGCGGGTTCGAATCTCCGCCGGCCCGTTCGGTACAATGTGATTTTTCCCTCGGAGTTAACATTGGTTCTGACTCCATTTCCCATTTTGTCCTTCGAATGAGACTATAAACCGAGGTTCCGTGTGTGAACGCACGCATAGCATCTTGAACATACGTAAAGTCCCATCACCCACTTTCGGAAGAGGACAGTTTGGCTGTTGGTATGGATGACACCTTACACCTAGCATGCACCCCGCGTGAGAAATGGCAAGAATGAAGGAAATAAGGAAATTGAAGTGAGCGATATTGGACAATATTGACTGGATGACACGGAAAACGACTGAACGAAGCGCCAGCTGGCAGCTCTTCAGTCGGCACTACCCAGGTAGGCAGTCCGTTGTGTAAACGAATGTGGATTGTAAAGCGCTTAGAGCTTGGTCTCTAGCCAAGAATAGGCGCTATATAAGTATCCATAATGATAATAAAAAAAAAATGATAAAGCAGTGCGGTACAATGCAGTCCATTGCCACGCAGTACGATGCAGCGCCATGCCTAGCAGTACAATACGCTGTAATGCTCAAATGCTCAAACCACCAAAACCAACTGCAAAGAGCACCCGAGATATCGCAGATCTATGCCAAGGTCATTGAGTCCTGGTCCTGGATCCAGTCTATGAGTGAACACGAGATTGTTTTATTCTGGAGCCAGGGGAGGTAATAGTTGGTACGGACTGAAGAAGTTACTTCCCTTGTACCATTTTTTCAAGGGATTTACGAAACGCGAAGACCTAACGTTTGGATCACTAGAAAATTTCAAGTCCCCTGAAAATGTACCACTGTGTACACGGTTCTCAGTTTCTCTAAGCGTAACTTCACAGCGTCCATCTTCAATGGAAAGTTGTGTGATGGTAATATCAAGGATGCCAAAGCGAATCCATGGATCCGTGTAGATCTCTATCACTAGTCTGTACCAAAGTGTTTAACTATGGACCATAATTTATTCTCTCCGTTGACCAAGTTTATTAAACAGAAGTTAGTAGTTTTGCATAGCCTTGCTCACCGACAAGTAGTCAGACAAACCATCCAACTCACCCCCATCCGCCAACCAACCAACGGTTACAGATGATGACATAACGGCGGAACTACACAAAATACACAATTTCAGTCTCCTCAAATCAGCTCCCACGAATATCCTACACTCTCATCCACAGCATCCCATCCCTTTTCTTCCCTCTTCCCACCCCACATACATCATTCATCAACATCCAGTCCCCACCATCCTGCACCCCATCATTTTATTTCAAGTTCTTCCCCGCCTCCCAAACAATCTTAGATAGTAAGCTGGTCCGACAAAGGCTTGGAACAGACTGTTGTTTTGCTGCAGGCTCTGTGGATCCTGATGACCTTCCCCTGGAACAGCAGCAGAGACTATCCAAGGCCATAGAGACCATGGTTTCCATGCTGAAGGTGCCCTCCTCCTCTGCCATTCGTGATGACCTGCAGGTCAGGGGCGCTGAAGAAGGTAAGGGATGCATATGATTGGTTGAAATCACTACACCTTAAAAAAACACAGAATAAGGCATTTTAAGTAAACCCGCCAGATAACAGGAACAAAGAATGTGCAAGAGAAAGCACGTCACTTTTCGATATCCTAGGTCATCATCTTCAGGCAATGTAAACAACATTGAGGACAATGAAAACGAAGAACGGGCAATTACTTATCTTCTCAAATTTAATTTGCGATTGCAGTCACCTCACTTTGGAATTAACAGAGTAATAATATAACGAGAGAAAACAAAAACATACTTTAATGCACTTAATTCCGAACACTAAAAAAAGTTATTGAGCATACTATATGAAAACTTTGAAACATTTCTGCGTATGAGCTGACATGTCCTTCAGGTTCTGTATCTCCCAGGCCTGGTTTTAACGCCAGGATATAGAGAAAAAGAGAATCATACAATCCATTTCTGTCATTTTCACCCAGACCAGAGTACACTGCTCCATAATATAACAACCATCATCTTCGTTGATCATCGTGACAAAATTACCTTGAATTCTGTTACCTCCCTGCTCTGCCTTGGTGGCGACTTCGGTTTTCTTTTTGTTCTCACATCGGTAGCCGTAATGCGTTCATGTTGAAGTTTCTGAGATCGGCAGGATTATGAGGACTTCATGGACGGATGTGGTGACATCCTTCAGACGGGGGGACGCTCTGCAGGCTCTGCGACTGAGCAGTTCTTAATTCTTAATTCTTTGTACGGGAGAAAGGGGTGAGGTGGGGGAGCTCAGTAGGTCGGGTCCTGCGTATTTCAGATAAAGCAGGCATCACGGACCACATAGAAGTGATTTAACAGCAGTACAGAGTCTACTCTGATGGGTTGCTTCATGATGACGTGAAACAGAATACACCCTGCGACTTCTGATGCTGAGGTGAGACAGGACGATCCAGGCTTTGCAGTGTACAGAGGGGTGGCAAGGGATGGGACATAAGCAAAATGGGAGCAGTACCACAGAACGAGCACCGAAGATGGCACACCTTAAAAGAAAAGAAAACCAGCGAAAGAATGTTTGTGTCTTAACAGTTGAAGGCCAAAGGTGTACATTAGAACTTGTGACGGGTCTCCGACGCTCCCCTTTGTTATTAAAATATGATTATCATATTCAGGGATGCAGGGGGTTATAGACAGAAGTATTTACGCTTTCACAACCAAAATGCGCTCTCGCATAGGCACACGCACTCTGTCACTCACATCTGGCCGCACAAAGGTGACGGGAAACCAACAAAATTTTCACAGAAAAATAATCAACTTTTATTTAACTTGACTCCGAGCCCCCACCCGTCACTACACAACACACAATTATCTGTATCATACAACAATGTAAACACCATACAGACAATCTCATAAATCGCATCCTCTGTTCTTCAGTGATTCTTCTTAACCAGGAAAGACAATATTTCACTATTACATTTGCACATTTATAAACTTAAGAACAAATAAAAACGTCCATAACTTGCCAGCATTCCTTGGTTGACCGTCAGTTTCTCTCATCACACTGTGCGACCACGAGCTGAAGCTGCCACACTGTTGTGTCCTCCCGATTGGCCAAATCCCAGTTGGGGAACACTGGCAACGTAGTAGCTTTAGTCGCACCCTCACACCGAGTCTTCCGGAATCCACCGCACTTCGCCCTCTCCACGGAAAGGGCTCCTGTCGGCCTCTCCCA
>JADBJO010001470.1:107500-130000 GCA_016801955.1 Conus betulinus | reverse complement strand
TCTGTCTGTCTCTGTCTGTCTGTCTGTCTCTGTTGTGTGTCGCTGTTACCAGATATTATCACGATGCCCCCATGCCAAAAGGGCTTTTTGCTTATGGCAATAAATTGTGTCAGTGTGTCAGTGTCAGTCTCTCTCTCTCACTCTTTTTTCTTGTTCGTCCTTCGATTTCGAAGATGACCATGACTTCAATCTCAGATGGAAGATCGCTGAGTGTGGGTCCGCAGGTGGCTGGTGAGGCCGATCTGGGCCCGGAAGGAACGCCCACAATGTGGGACACATGTGGGTGGGTGCTAAAGTGGAGGTGGAGGTAGCTCTGGCCTTGCGCGCGGCTCGCTTTCTCTCAGCTTCTGCCGTGCGTCTCCTCGCTGATGTACATGCACCCTTTGTGAACCTGCTTCGCCAGGCTGGGCGGTCCAGGGCAAGCTACTCCCAGATGTTGAGGTTGATGTTCAGGCCTTCGAGGGACACTTTGAGGCAGTCCTTGAAACGTTTCTTCTGTCCCCCCCTAACTTTGCGCTTGCCCTGACTCAGTTCAGCAGTACAGCAGTTGTTTCGGCAGTCGACTACCTGGCATTCTGGTAATGTGGCCAGCCCATCTGACTCGGGATTTCTGAAGGAGAGTGTAGGTGCTGGGGATGCTGGATCTTTCCAAGACCTCAGTGTCTGGGACTTTGTGCTGCCACTTGATGATGTGTAGGAGTCTGCAGAGACAGCTGAGGTGAAAATGGGCTAGCTGTTTGGCGTGTCTGCTGTAGACAGTCCAGGTCTCACTGGCATAGAGGAGAGTGGGTAGTACCACTGCATGGTAGACCTTTAGCCTGGTGGTAAGGCTTAGTCCTCTCCGCTTCCAGACATTTTCACGGAGTCTCCTAAACACAGACCTGGCTTTAGCAATCCTGTTCCTGACCTCTGGTTCCAGGCTCGTGAGAGGCAGTCCATTTCGTGCTGCATCATCTGCTCTGTGCTGGCATTGAGGGCGGAGTCATCAGCAAACAAGAAGTCCCCTGATGACGGTCTCTTTCACCTTTGTAACAGCCTGCAGTCGCCTGAGGTTGAACAGCCCACCGTCAGTTCTGTATCTGACGTGTATACCACCCTGGCAGTCACGGAAGGCATCAGTCAGCATGGCGGAAAAGACCATGCTGAAGAGTGTAGGGGCGAGAACGCAGCCTTGCTTTACGCCGTTGGTCACCATCATGCCGTCGTGGAACTGTCGGACGATGGTAATGAACCTGCTGGGACAGCCAAATTTCTCCATGATCTTCCACAAGCCATCTCTGCTGACCGTATCGAAGGCCTTGGTCAGATCGACAAAGGTCACCAACAGATCGCTCTGCTATGTTACTGACTCCCTCTGTCTCTGTCTGTCTGTCTGTCTGTCTTTCTGTCTGTCTGTCTGTCTGTCTGTCTGTCTGTCTGTCTCTGTCTCTCTCTCTCTCTCTCTCTCTCTCTCTCTCTCTCTCTCTCTCTCTCTCTCTCTCTCCCTCTCTCGGTGAGGTTGAAGGGAAAGTAGATGTGTAAATCAAGGAGACTGTAGGTGAAACCCTAATTCTTTTCTCTAGTTTGTTTTTATGAACTCCAGTTTTGTATGGAGGCAGAAAAAAACGGAACAGAACTATAATTGTAAGGGTTGTTAATATGTATTCTGATATCACGTTTCGTTCATGTACTGTTTGTCAATAGCTTCTTTACATATTTATCGCTCTGTTGCATGAAGGCAGTGTAGATGTTTAAAGCAGCTTGAAACTGCATACATATTGTCATCAATACTAGTTTGCTTGTTCTCCTCTCTCTCTCTCTCTCTCTCTCTCTCTCTCTCTCTCTCTCTCTCTCTCTCTCTCTCTCTCTCTCTCTTCCCCCTCCCTCTCTCTCCCCTCTCTCCTCCCTCCCTCCCTCCGCCTTGCTCCCCCTCCCTCCCTCTCTCTCCCTCTCTCCTCTCCCTCCCTCCGTTCCCCATTTCCTCCCTCCCTCCCTCCCCTCTCTAGGTCATGTAGAAGGGAGGACGGACGTGTAAATCAGGGAGTATGTGAGTGAAAGCATGTTTCTCTTCTTTTGAACTTTCGTTTTTTTTGTGAAGGGAGAGGAAAAAGAACCCTTTAACGGTTGTTAACACAATATGTTCTGATGTTACTTTTCCGTGCATGTTCTTTTCGTCAGCAGTTTCTTTATGTATTTGTGGTTCTGTTGTATGCAGGCTGTGTGTATGTTAAAGTGGATAGAATCTCTACGCATATTATCATCAATATTACGTTGACTTGACTTCTGTCTGTGTGTCTCTGTTTGCGTGTCTATTGTCTGTCTCTGTCTCTGTCATTCTCTCTCTCTCTCTCTCTCTCTCTCTCTCTCTCTCTCTCTCTCTCTCTCTCTCTCTCTCACTCTCTCTCTCTCTCGCTTTCTCTCTGTTGTCCTGCATTATATATATATATATATATATATATATATATATATATATGCTGGCCATCTGTCTGTCTATCTGTCCATCTGTATGCTCTCTGTCTGTCTATCTATCTGTGTCCCCTGTGTTTCTGTCTCTGTTTCTGCCTCTCTCTCTCTCTCTCTCTCTCTCTCTCTCTCTCTCTCTCTCTCTCTCTCTCTCTCTCTCTCTCTCCAAATTCCAATACCCAAACAACGTCTACTAAAGAAGTATCTTCTAGAAAAGCTAAATGTTCATTTTTT
Organism: Conus betulinus; assembly: GCA_016801955.1. Taxonomy (NCBI): domain Eukaryota; kingdom Metazoa; phylum Mollusca; class Gastropoda; order Neogastropoda; family Conidae; genus Conus; species Conus betulinus. The sequence continues at coordinate 127,324 of JADBJO010001470.1, read as the reverse complement.
TTTTTTTGTGCAGTTACTTAATCAACGATAACATCTGACAGGTTCATTCTAAATAATTCAACTGTTTTAAAAGCTTTCTGTGATTCTAAAAAAAAAAAAGCCTTCTGACCTGGTCATCGCAGTAATGGCTGTCCATAGAGTAAACAATTTTTCACTCCGTCTAAAAGAAACGTGTTCTTGTGAGCTGGATAACATTGATGGCAAAATTCTATTTAAAAAAAAAAAAAAAAAAAAAAATCGCATGGCCGGTTATTTCTGAAACACTCACACTTACAATCTTTGCATGAAACAAAAATCGGCCTCCAAAAGCTTACAGGATAGCCGAAGTCATTCCAGTGTTTACGTCAGTTAAGCCAACCAATACTTCAGATTGCGGAACTATTTCTATTTTATGATGTGCACTATCGAAACATTTAGAACACACAACGAAAAAGCCTACTCAACCCATTCTGAGCAATCTGATCTATTTCATCCGAATCAGTCAGGGTTGAGAAAGCGCCATTCGTGTCACACGGCACTGACCAGCCTAACGGATAAGTGGGTGTGTGAAATAAATGATGATAACAACATTAATGGTGTTCTTTCTGTACACCTTGCTGAAGCTTTTGATGTGTTAAACTATGCTCTATTCTTAAAAAACTTAGATTCTGTTGCCTATTAAACAAAGCATTAGAACTCACATCGTTGTTCTTAAACGACAGACATTAGTTTGTTTTCAGTTATGGACACAAACCTTCTCTATTATCCATGAGACATGGTGTTTTTCAAGGCTCTGTTCTGAAGCCTATCCTTTTCTAAATATATATAATATCCACCTTATTCTTACAAGCTTTCAAGCTTTGCTAGCAGATGACAAAACCTTCCATACTACCCATTCAAAGGTTGAAGACGTAGTGTCCGTGTTGCTAGAAAACACTAATCAGTTCATGGAATGATTTGTATGAAATCATATGTGTTTGATATCAAATATAAATAAATATATGATAATAACTTCGACACTACATTCTTCTGCTCCACTTACACGATTGACAAAAATATTCAGAAAGTGGATCAGCATGAAGTTGTAGTAATACTTATAGACAATGTAATGTATCTGGTGTGATCATGTTGGAAGTGTGTTTTTAAAACCAGTATCAAAATAGTATCAAAATCTATTTTGTGTGAAAGAGTACAAAAATATTTATATGCTGCCTGAAATAATTACTTCTTAACTATCCGCTTTCGCAAAGTTTTTTTTCAGTCCTTATACTGAATCTCATTTCAATGATGCATGTACAGTGAGGGAATCAGCGGGTGAGCATACCCTGAGACCACTTCTTGGTTTTCACAGTACAGCTCTGAAACTGATCCTGGTAAAATCGTCATCACCTTGTTACTCTGCCTATGCAGTCCTTTGCATTTCCTTACAAAGACTAAAACTGAAATATAATAAAGCAGCCTTCATCTTCAGAATTATCTCAGGGCTCTCTCTCTCTCTTCCGTGCTCATGGGTAGATTGTAGTTCGATGCGAATCGCCATGCTCACAAATTTATTTTTACAGCTTCCCAGATTAGAATTTTAAGATCAAGTCTTCAATATTCCAGGTAGTTTTCCGTGGAATCAGATCGACATATTTCTTAATGTTGGTGTCACTTTTAGTGGCTACAAGAAAGGATCACGATTAACGAGCGACTTCGCTAATTCATCGTAAGATAATTATCAATATAATGTTCTGACGACTCTCTCTCTCTCTCTCTCTCTCTCTCTCTCTCTCTCTCTCTCTCTCTCTCTCTCTCTCCATCCCTTCTCCATACCTCCCTTCCACATGTTACTATAATGCATTAATAAGTGAACATTGTATTTGTATAGATCGGGATGTGTGGTGCTCCAATACTTCATGTGTCTATATTCATTACATTCCTCGTGTCATTTTTCTGTTGTTTCCTCTATATTAAAGACAAAAACTCGTCGTCTCTCTCTCTCTCTCTCTCTCTCTCTCTCTCTCTCTCTCTCTCTCTCTCTCTTTCTCTCTTTGTCTCTTCTCTCTCTGTCTTCTCTCTCTCTCTCTCTCTCTCTCTCTCTCTCTCTCTCTCTCTCTCTCTCTCTGTGTACATCTGGTCGACAGACTGTCTTTATGTCTGTTTGTCTGTCTGTCTCTCTGAGTTAAATTGTTCTACCGAAACTAGTTTGCTGGTAGACGTTAACATAGATGACCTAAAACCTCATGACAAATAGAAAAAACACACGAATTATGTAGTTTTATCTAAACAATAAGTAACCCCAACAGGAAAGGTAGTATAACCGTATGATCTGAACTCTTACAAATCAGTCGATGTAATTAGGCCAGACAATATAATTGAAACTCCCATGCCAGTGTGCGGCATTAGGCTCATGTCCCAATATGTCCAGCTATGTCAAAGAAAGACCAAATGATACCTAGATGCAGTGATAAATGCATACCATTTCGTATTGAAAAAACAACAACACTACAACGTAGACTTCTGCCTGAGTTATGCAAAAGATTTCCCCCCGACATTCACCCTGAAAACGCACGTGAGGCTTGGAATAGGATTGCGCGCCCCGTCTTTGAAAAACATGTCTGTCTTAAGACTATGCGTTTTAAAACTTCTTGAGAAGACCCAATGACTAACCAACAAAAAAAAAAATTCTCAAATGCAAATACGTGAACATCGCAGACACAAGGTAAAGACACAAAAGACTCCATATTTAGGAAACAGCGTAACAAGAAAACAGCAATGAACGAGCCGCCCAAAACAAGAAGTCATTTCTTAACAAATTCATCGACTTATAGCTTAAATATCGACAAATTTTGTTCCTCTCAAGCCATGAAAGATGCGACGTTTCTGAGTTTGTTTATTTATGGTGATGTAAGTGATGCTGCGGGCCTACATTGCTATCATCGACGTAGTCCAAACCTCCTGTTAAAAAGCATATTAAGTAAAATATTGAATCTCAATCAACGAGTCCGAACTATCGAATAATTCTTGCCCCACCATTCCACAAAAGTCTTTCAGATGAACAGTATTTAAATGTCAACAATGAATAACTTACTGTTTGAAGGTTTGTAGATTTTGGCAAGTTATTTTTTTATACTATTGAACACAATGTTCTCTGTAAGAACTACCTATTCACTGATTAACTTCTGACTTCTATATTTTATGTCATTCTTTCTAAACAACATAAAGCAATTAGTGTTTTAAAAACCTGTACTACCATGTCTCATTTCTGGTGACTATGGTGTTTCACAGGGATCTGTATCCTGTTTTATCCTCGTTTACACGAATAATCCTTTTCATTTGGAAAGCTCTTGTGAACGCCGATAGTGAACTTTCCTTCATTGCAAAAAATATACTTTGCGCGTATATGCCGAATGATCTTGATGAAGTTCTTGCCAGGACGGAAGCAAATTATATGGTAAATTATACCAATAAAACTGTGTTTGTGTTGATTATAAGCCGACAAAAGAGCTGTTCACAGAAATTGAAGGTTAACAGAAAATTAACTGAGGAGGTCGGTTTTATAAAACGGCTAAGCGTCACTGTTGATGGCAATCTATCTCGGTCGAAACTGTTTCTGAACCCGACAAAAAGTTACACAAAATTCATATCAGTTGAGTAGAATAAAAACGTTTTCGTGTTCAGCATATGTGCAAGCTACTCAACCATGCATATATTCAACCAAATGCAGATTACACATCAGCTTGCTGGAATGTAGCGGGTATCAGTTGCCTCGAGCCATCTAAAGCTTATACAGGCGTTCTTTAAAACCAATTCTTCTTTAATCTTCTTTACTTTTTCCAGACGATTACAAACAGCTTATATTCTCCCTGTAAGTCTTACATGCTGCTTCGATAAAGCTGTTTTATGTACAAAGTCATGAACAATTTGAAAGCAGCCTATTTTCTCTGAAAATTCACAGAAATGAAGTCCCGTAGCAGGAGCACCATTTTATACCACCAGAACTAAAAAAACTAGTCTTTTTATGTCATCTCTCACTGATGCTCGTGAAAATTGTAGAACAGAATGCCGTAGGACCTCAAACACAAATCCAGCTTCATTTCTTTCAACAAAAAAAAACTTCATTAACAGCTAATAGGACAGTTATGAATACTAGAAGTGGCAAATTCATTTTTTTTAATGCAAAGTTAATAGGCCATGTATTGTCATTTATATCTAAAGATTAACTCTCTCTATCTGTCACTAACTCTTCTCTCTCTCTCTCTCCTCTCTCTCTCTCTCTCTCTCTCTCTCTCTCCCTCCCTCTCTCTCTCTCTCCCCTCTCTCTCATTGTGGTTTGTTTACACGCGCGTTTGTGTGTGTGTGTGTGTGTGTGTGTGTGTGTGTGTGTGTGTGGTGTGTGTTTGTGTGATGTGTGTATATTTGTGTTGCTGTTTCTCTCTCTCTCTCTCTCTCTCTCTCTCTCTCTCTCTCTCTGTCTCTCTCTCTGTCTCTCTCTGTTTCTGTCTGTCTGTCTGTGTCTGTGCCTGTGTCTCTGTGTCTGTTTGTGTGTGTTGTTGTTCTTCAGTTTAACGTTTTCCCACTAAAAGTGATATCAGACGATGTGAGTGTGCGCGCGCATGCATGCATGTGTGTGTGTGTGTGTGTGTGTGTGTGTGTGTGTGTGTGTGTGTGTGTGTGTGTGTGTGTGTGTAAGACGCACAACAAAAAAGTGGAAACGTTGTGTGGAAAGAGGACAGATTTCATTCGTTGTGCAAAACGATCTCCAGATCATCCTACAGTTTATGAGCTTTCTATTTCCTCCTCACTTTCAAGACTCTTTCTCTGTGTCTCTTCCTCTCTGTCTCTGCTCTCCTCTCTCTCTCTCTCTCTCTCTCTCTCTCTCTCTCCTCTCTCTCACTCTCTGTCTCTCTGTCTCTCTCTGCTTACCTTCGTTCCCCCTCCCCAGCTCTCTCTATTGGTCTTTTCCTACTGCCCATTTCTGTGTCTCTCTGGCACAGCGTACTGCTGCTGCTGCTGCTGCTGCTACTGCTGCTACTACTACTACTACTACTACTGCTACAGCTCTCTGCTGCTGCTGTTGCAAACTTTTACTACTATTTCTACTACTGCTTACTGCTACAATTGTGTACTACTACTACTACTACTACTACTTTGTACTGTCTACTACTACTACCACTACTACCACCACGACCGCACCACCACCATCTCCACTATAGTACCTTACTCCTTACTATACCCACTGCTTCTACTACTACTACTTCCACTACGTTGCTGCTGCTGCTGCCGCCGCCACCACCACCACTATGATTACTACTAAATAGTGTCCATTTGAAATGCGTCCCTGCTGCTACTACTCTTGCTACTGCTACTTACTACTACTACTACTACCACCACGCCGCACCACCACCATCTCCACTACTAGTACCTTACTCCTTACCCCCCCTACTACTACCCTTTCCCACCCCCCCCCCCCCCCCCCCCCTATTTTTTTTACTTCTTTTTTCCCCGTCTCCACCATATTATTTGACGTTAGGAGGGCGGGGGAGCGCGAGGGACGTGGAGTAAATGGAGTGTAGAGGCACTCTGTTGGCCTCCCGCCCAAATCAAAATGTTAACTGTTTGAATTTTCTTTCCTCTCCTTCATGCCTTTGTTAAGTAAAACCTGCCGACGAGTTCTATCACAGACTTTAAGAGTGCGTTCAGGAAAAATCTGGCAGTTGGAGCTATAGGCCACAAGAGAGAAAAAAAACTACACCGGTAAAAAAAACTAAAAGCTAACCAACACTATCCCGCAAAACGTCTAGTACACTGCCCATACAAGGTGCTATTGGAGAGTGGTTTATATTTCAGTTGGTGGTCGTCCGGGCTGCCTTCTACACCCCATACTTTTAACATATCACTGGAACGCATCATGACTGATGCACTTAAAAGTTTCATGTCAGCAAAGTCAGCGCTGGACGAAGAACCATCACAAGTCTTTGCTCTGCTAATGACGTCGATGGCCCGGTGGATGGTAAACAAAACCACGCCAAGCTTGTGAAACGACTAGGATGAAACATCATTCAGATAGGGCAAGGAAATCAGCACTCAGCAGACCAAGCTGATTACCAGCCACGTCACCATCAATGCTTACATAACGGTCCACAGGCAGAAAAAATAGTTATGGTTCAACAGATTACGAACCTGCGATGCCTCATTAGTAATGAGGTGTCCGAAGCAGAAATCCTCTCAAGGGCAGTAAAGTCAGTATTAGCACTGTCCAGAGCAAAATCTGTATGGAAGGATGTAACATCTCCCGGAAACACCAGGCCCTGTGTGCACTGGTGTTTTCCATTTTCCTGTATGTATGTGAGACATGAACCCTCATAGCAGAAGATGAATCCAAGTCAAGGAATTGAGCTATGATCACAAGACACTAACTATCAGGTATACTATTACATCACCAACGAGCAAGTGCGTAAAACCGTTAAGCAGCGCATCGGATCTTATGAAGAACTACTGATATGATAATATGGGTAGGGTGTACACATAGAGCAAGATCCAATGACCTTGTTAAAAAATCCTCCAAGCAGCTGTTGCAGGAGGGAAGTGGAGGGGAAGACAGACAAAAGACAGACTGAAAAAGATTGTAGACTGGGCAGGAAAAGCATTAGCTAAAATCCTAGCCTCTACACACAACCGATGAAACTGAAGAAACTTGATGAATTGTTCTTCAGAGTGGCGCTCCACTGACTACCCATGGAGTTACGGAAGAAGAAGAAGAAGAAGAAGAAGAGGAGGAGAGAAGAAGAAGAAGAAGAAGAAGAAGAAGATGAAAAAGAAGAAGAAGAAGACGACGATAGATGATGATATGATGTTGATGATGTTGACGATGATGATGATGATGATGATGATGATGATGATGATGATGATGATGATGATGCATATTCATATAGCACATTATTCTGGTGATCTGATCTAACTACTTTACAAAAGAAGCAACAGAAACGTAATCACTCACAATCTCTCCGCTATCACCCCCCCCATACCCACCCTCACTGCCTCCCTTCCTTCCTACCCCTCTCCCCTTCCTACGCTCTCATACGCCCATACCCATAGGATGTTAGGATGGTAAAAAAAACAGGTATGACTTATTTTAAGCCTGACTAGAAGGAAAGAACTGAAACGTGGTGTCATCGACTTACAGACAGTTTTGTATCATACTGAGGGAGCAAAATATGGACTGTGCTTCTGTCGTCTACATACAGATCTTTGACATTCGAACATTGGTTCCACCACGGGTGGGTCCTGCGAACGGGAATAATTCTTCCAGGAGAATGGAGGATGGAGGGATATATGACAATACACAGAACCACCAGAATGACAAACACATTAACATGGGCAGCGGAAATGGACATTTTCATGCTTGGCACCAATGGGATTTGAACTTGCGAACATCTGCCTGTGAACTTGGTGTTTTACCACTGGACCAGCCAGAGAGCCCACGTCTGTCATCGTTTGAGTCTTTTATACCCAGGAGGAGAGAGAAAGCCGGCGATAGGATGGAAAGAAAGGAAGGAGGTATGAAGAGGGAACACTACTTCATTGCGCGAACGATCCTCGTATCAACCTTGGAGTTTACGAGTCGGCGATGGCAGTGCCCACCTTGAAGACGCTTGAGTAAGTGGAGGGACAGAGGAGCCGTTAGCGTCAAAGAGCGCCAGGTGATGACAGCGTTGACGACACGGACCCGGAGGTGATGGCACGGTCCGTACGACCTCATCAAGGCTTCGCTATTCCTAGTGCTGCTTGACTTTCGTTTCTCTTCGCCATTTTTATCAGTAGGGCACGAATCCACAGTATGCGTTCGTGTGGCTGTGGCTTTAGTTGTAGAATACTGATATTGAAGATAGACCCTTCGAATCTTGCTGCTAGGCAGTGCAAACGTATGTGGTTTTGGTTGCAGTGTGAACACATTGTTCTGATGGTTTGAGGGTTGTATTGAATACACCCTCCTTTCCTGAGGTATTACCCACTCATCTGCCTTATTCCTTTCTGCTGGATGTGGACGTCTAAACAGAATGCAGCGTGATTCTTTTAGGCGACATCCATCGTATGGAAGAGAATTTCGATCTGCAGGTGCTGGTAACTTTCTATTATTTAGGGCAAACTCACCAATCCCAGCTTCTCCTCATCCTGTCATTCTGTTCCTTTCCTGTACCCACCCACACAGACTCTCACAGTCCCACCCCAAGTGACCCAGTGCAAGTTCAAAGAGCAGCTGGGGGGGGGGGGGGGGGGGGGGTAGAGATTCCAAGATTCCAGTCACTGTGTGTGTGTGTGTGTGTGTGTGTGTGTGTGTGTGGTGTGTGTGTGTGTGTGTGTGTGTGTGTGTGGTGTGTGTGTGTGTGTGTGTGTGTACCTGCCAATCTCTATCTTTAAGCCTTGTGTTGAACCTGAATGTAATTTATATTTGTTAGTTTCTTTCTTGTTTTTTCTTTCTTGTTTAACTCTTTTGCGAGCTTGCCGTTGTGCTCTTTTGTGTAACAATTGAGAGCAGACAGTTTCATGGTGTGTGGATACAGCCAATTATATGCATCCTTTTGGAACCTGAACATTTATTTCCGAGAACCATGACGAATATTCTGATCCATCTCTTGAATATCTGATCATTCGTATCTATAGCGGTCAAAAGCAGTCTTCTCTTATCCTGTTCACAGCCGCGTTTATATCCTTTTCCTAGTTTGTGTGTGTGTGTGTGTGTGTGTGTGTGTGTGTGTGTGTGTGTGTGTGTGTGTGTGTTGTGTGTGTGTTAAAATCGAAATTCCAGCGTGTTTTTAAAATCTGTTTTAATAAAGAGAGAGAGAGAGAGAGAGTGTGGAGTAAGTGTGTGAGTGTGTGTGGTGTGTGTGTGTGTGTGTGTGTGTGTGTGTGTGTGTGTGTGTGTGTGTGTGTGGTGTGGATGTGAGAGAGTGAGAGAGAGAGAGAGAGAGAGTCTTCAGTGGGATGAGAGCCCTGAGAGAGGCCCTTCGCGCGATCGGCTGAGCTATAGATAAACCATGCTTTGTGTTATCCTTCCCTACTTTTTTGTCCGATATTTCCTGCTGTTTCAACATTTTTCATGTATGGTCTTGCTAACAATCTCTAAAGGCTGCCTGAATAATACCATAACCTTCCTCTGTTCTTAGTTTAAAAAAAAAAAGGCCCTGCATGATCGATACTTTCGTGAAAAAAAAAAATTAGAGATGTTATAAGAAACTACAACAAAGGACTACATAAAAACTCATTTCCAACCTTGTTCCATATCTGTTATATTCTCATCATTATGTTGATTATGTTGTGTGCCATGAATGGAAACATCCGGATTAAAACTACGATGCCATCGCCATTTTTATTGTCTTATTGTCTTGAAAAATACGCTTTAGAAAACATTTGTATTCTTTTTTTCTCTGTGTCCCTCGCTTGTACATAAAAGTCTTCTGCTGCATCAGCTGCGTGGTTTAGCCGCTGTGGGCATACAGGAACCTAAGACGCATATTCTTTACCATCCTTTTTTATGGCTGCTTCACCGTGTGTGTGCCTTCACTGCATAATAATATATGTATAGTCTTTGGCGTGTTGTGCACGGCTATAGCGGCACCCTTCCTCTCCGTCCAAAGACTACGACTGTGTTTTGCTGTTCAGCCTGTTGATCTTGTTAGTGAGAGCTTTTTGCTCTAAGATAACCTCGGCTCAGTCGTCGTCATTGTCACGTCGTCACGAGCGTATGTCTCGAATAATTCGTCTCTATGGCATTTACGTCGTTACTTCTTTGATCATGTTGTGTCTTCATCGTCTGCGTAATGGATATACAATGTGAAACCAGGGGTAATGGTGAGGTGAAAACATTTCCCAGTGACATAAATCAGTCTGGTTGTCATGGGAATTTTTTTTTTGCGACGTCTTATACATCAGATCCGCCTTTTTTTTTTTTGTAATGGAACTGGCGACAGTTATATTTTTTCTTTTCCCTTCATTCTGTGGGGATCGCACTAGGGCACCACGCATAAGTTACCAGCTTCTTTCAGTTCTGTCAGTAGTGTTCCAAGACTTGGGTCACTGCTGTTGGTTTCCCTGTCCACTCCAGTGTTACTGATCTATCGTTTTATCTGTTTATTTTTTCTTCTTCCCCATCAGTCTCCCTCTTTCAAAAGTTCCCAAAAGGGTTCTTTTAACAAGGTGATTGGATCATGTCTTAAGGCCGTTGCAACGAAGTGTGTTTTTTTTTTCCAGCTGATTCCAGAAGATCTTCATATGTTCTGATGGGATGCTTGTTGGGTTGACGCACTTGTCCTTTGGAGCGGTGATCAATATATCTGATGTTTAGTATTAGCAGTAACGCCTCATTTCCATGGCTTGGACTTTCCTTTCCAGGTACACTTTGAGGGTCCATATCTCGTATGCGTAGAGGAAGATGGAATTTACTGGTGCACGCAGTCAGAAAGGCAATGTGACTGAAAGACACATGTCAGACAATGTAGCAAATGTAGTGGAAAACGCAGTGGTAACTGAAAGACACAGGTGATACAACGTAGTAAAATGTAGTTGAAAAGCAATGATGAGAGAAAAGACAAGTGCGAGTTAGCGTAGTAAAACGTAGCTGAAAAGATCTAGTGACTGACAAGCACGTGTAATAAAGTAGACGAACAATGGTGACTAATAGATGCATGTAATAAATGTAGTAAGATTAGTAGAAAAGCAATAATGAATGAAAGACATTTGCGATACAACAAAGTAAAAGCAAGTGAAAATGCAATTGTTACTAAAAAACACGTGTTTCTTATAGATAAAATAAAAAAAAAGGATGATGTTATGGCAGATAAATGACACTCATAATATATTGCAAGAAAAGGCACCAGAAAAATAATGGTGGCTAAACGACGCATGTTGTGTATGTAATGAAAAATAGGAAACAGTAATGGTTTTTGAACGGCAAATGTAGTATAGTGCTGTAAAATGTAGGGGAAAAGTAATGTTGGCTTAAAAAATCCATGTGCACTATAATATAACCAATGGAGTAAGGCAATAGGCCAACACAGGTATATAATGCTTAAAACACAGGGAAAGGTATAGTAGCTGAACGGCGGTTACTGTTCTGCAAAAGGTAGGTAGGAAAACGTAATGTTGGCAAAAACACGTGTTGAATAAAAGCCAGTTATTATTTTTTTTTTTAAAGGTTAGCAGAGCAGCACATGTAGTACATTGCAGTAAAAGGTCGTCAAGAAATAATGGTAACTGAACCACACACACTGTAAAGCATAGTAAAAGAGATAAAAAAAAAAAATGTGACACATATCTTAAGAAAGGGAAGGTAATAATGGTTGGACAACACACGCAGTAAGACATGCTAAAAGATTAAGGAACGGGGTGGGAGAGTAACACAATGGCGTAACAGTACATGTAAGAAAACGTACTAAAAAAACGGGGGAAGAGGGGGGGGGGTGAGCATAATAATAAATGGCAGAACAATATGTAGTAAGATTTGCAAAAACATTGGGGGAAGGGGGTAATAATGGTCCGAAAATTCATACAGTAACATGCTTAAAAGGCAGGAGCAAATAACAAGAGCCTGAACGACTTAAGTAATAAAAGATACTAGGAAAAACTGTGGTCGCTTCACCATGGATTCAGCAAACCGCAGTAAACTGTACAGGAACAGTGAGAGAGCGGATAACAGCTTCATGTTCAAACGACACGCGCCGTAACGTCGTTTCGAGAAAAGCGTGAGGGTGAGGATGATGGTAATTGAACGTGCACCCTCACGTCATCAGCTCGCGCGAGAGGTTGATGACCTCATGTCAATAACATGTTTAAGGCCACGTGATGCAGCCCCGTCCCCCCCCCCCCCCCCCCCCCACCCCACACACACACACACACCCGCCTCCGCCCCCTCCTTCTTGCTGCCCTGCTGTCGCCTTCCCCTCTCCTATTTTTTTGCTACAAGGTCTCTCACAAGAGAGCCCCATCACTCTCTCTCTTCGCTCTTCCATTCCCTCCATTCCCAAACCCCTCAACTTTCTGTATTCTTCCCACCCCCACCCTTCATCCACCCACCGACTCCCAACCTCCTCCAGCACCCTTTCTCCATCTCTTGGCAGTAAGGCTGTCTGTCAACTGGGCTGCCGTGATTGTTCGGTCTTGTGGTTTGGCTTGGTCCTCTTTTGTTTTTCAAACCATTTCCGTGGTCAGACCTGTAAGAAGCGTGTGATCTTTGGCAAGGGTTGATTGCCTCCTTCTATCTTTCTGTCTATCTTTCTTCCATTCTTTCTTTTTACTTGCTTTCTTTTACATTCATTCATTCATGTTTGTAGAACAATCATCTCCACTCAAGGAACTAGCAACAGGGGATTTCTGACAACTCTCCCTATCAATCAGAAGGAAGTTTACACATCTCGTCGAGTAACCTGGCGCCTTATATGAATGTGTACCTATGAAAGAGACAGAGATAGAAATAATAAAATAATAGTTAAAAACAATGCAGTCTCCATTTTAGCTTTTTACCCATTCACATCAATTTCAACTTCCAGGTAACAAAAATGTTCTTGAGTCATGTTCAGCCATTATTGTACACCTCATTCTACCCCATGCACTAAAAAAAATGATTAAAGTTTTTCTGATTGGTAGGAAGAAACAGTCGGCATTTTCCTAGTTGTGTTTTAGGCTCGTCAGATGTCCAGAACCACCTCTTCAAAGAAACTGTGAGGGGAGGCTTATGGTGATGTGTCATCACTGGTAGATTCTTCTTTATAGGCCTACTGCCACGAAATGTCGTTGTTGAACTAGGGTTTGATCAGAATTTACCGGTACACTTGGTGCTGAAAACTGCACGAAAGCGAAAGGGGTGCCAGCAGAGTGTGAAGGTAAGAGTGTGGGGGTGGGGAGATTAGAACTTATTACCATTAAAGAAACTTAATACTGTTAAAAAAAAAAAAAAAAAAAACTAGCGCAGTTCCTTATGACATGCGTGTGTAACGATCGAAGCACTCCCACCCTCACCCCCACCCCACCCTACCCCTCAGCCTTTCCTTTTCCGAACGCCGGATGTTAGGGAATTTCTAACTGTAAAATGTTGAAGTGGGACGGGTAGTATCGAAGGGTTTGGAGGAGGAGCGAAGGGAAGCGATTGAGAAGAGAGGCAGGGTCCAGTGCCCGTAGAAATACCCTCCTTCCCCCTCCTCCCCATCATCCGAGTCGTTAGCTTGTTTGATTTTGTTTGGCCCCACTTTTGTTTTAGTTGGTCTTTATTTGAATTTGTTGGTGTTTCATATATAAAAGTCACACACGTTACACACACACACACACACACACACACACACACACACACACACACCACACACACACTCACTCACTCACTCAAGCACTCAAGCACTCACTCACACACGCTTGAGTGGCATTGAGCGCGGGAAAAGAGATATAGAGGCGACTGATTTTTTGTGTTTTTGTTGGTTTTGTTGTTGTCATCGTCGTCGTTGTTGTTGTTGCGTTGTTGTTATTATTGCTTCTGCTACTGCTACCGCTGTTGTTGATGTTGTTGTTGTCAAAAAAGTACGCTGTCAAGGCACAGAAGTTGTAGTGAGACAAAGTCAGACACATGTTTCATCCTTAATACACATACATGTCTTCTTCGTACCGTCTTCCGTCATCTGTTGACTCTTGCTAGCTCAGCGCCCTCATTTTCCTCCGAGCGGGTCCATCTTGGGCGAGCACAGCATCGATCTGGAGCTGCAGATTACTTCCTGTCATTTGGGCAGGCTACTTGCCGGAGGCTTCCTCTCCCCCCCCCCCCCCCCCCCCCCCCCCCCCCCCCTCCAGATACATACCTTCCAATCCCGCCACACTCCTTCCCCCATCCCATCTCCATCCTCCCTCTTCTCCCTAGAATTATGTTGTAAAATAATGTAGATATCTGAATCTTGACGTTGAAGATCAAAAAATCAACGTTTTACGAGTAAACTTTCGAACAATCGAACACAAAGAAATATGTCACTGAAAGTAAAAAACTAATAGTCGTTATAAATCATTCTAGTTTTGCTTAGATTAAGGTATTAGTTTTTGAAATGGCATATATAGACTTTGCATTCTTTCTGTATACGATGAACTTCTTACAAATTGTTTGAAAATTCCATAAACCCAATTTTTGGGCTGTAAACGTAGACTGAGTGAAAGAGAGAGAGAGAGAGAGAGAGAGAGAGAGAGAGAGGCGAGAGAGAGAGAGAGAGAGAGAGAGAGAGAGAGGAGGAGAGAGAGAGAGAGAGCGTATGTGTACGTGTGTGTGTGTGGTACGTTCGTGTGTGTGCGTGTACGTACGTGCGTATGTGCGTGCGTGCGTGCGTGCGTGCGTATGTGTGGTATGTGCGTTGCGTGTGTGTGTGTGTGTGTGTGTGTGTGTGTGTGTGTGTGTGTGTGTGTGTGTGTGTGTGTGTGTGTTGTGTGTGTTCACAACCTACAAAGTGAGTTTATCACCTGGTCAAAACACCTGGAATGTTTTTTTCAACCGACATTTCTGTAAACCTGGATTGTTGTTGCATAGACTCTGACATGGTTTCTTTTTTACCGTCGGGAACATTTTCGAAATAATCTAAATCTATCAAAGAGTTGATTTATGAAATCAAAGTCAGCACTTCACATTTCGATTTACAAAATATTCGACTTTTGAAAACGCGTGGAAAACATTGTTTAATGTCATCATAAGACATTCTAGTGCTGCGTATAATAAGACATTCTAGTGTCGCGTATAATAAGACATTCTAGTGTCGCGTAAATTACGGGAATTAGTCTCCAAATTTCATATCAAAACCACCGTGCACTATTCTGCAAATTAAAACGGTTTACTTACAAACGTGAAAAATTAAAGTCAATAAAACTGTTTGGATTCTGTGTACGTGACGTGATGTGTTTGTGTGTGTGTGTGTGTGAGTGTGTGTGTGTGTGTGTGTGTGTGTGTGTGTGTGTGTGTGTGCGTGCGTGCGTGTGTGGTGTGTGTGTGTGCGTGCGTACGTGCGTGTGCATGTGCGTGCGTGCGTGTGTTGTGTGTGTGTGTGTGTGTGTGTGTGTGTGTGTGTGTGTGTGTGTGTGTGTGTGTGTCTGTTTGCTTATGTGGGTGAGCATATATGTAAACATCATATTCAAAGCAGTTAGTAAAACATGATTCTACTCCGAATACCATGCATACATGAAAAGTTGTTTTTCGATTTAAAAAGCATTAACCACTGAGTCGTGAAGACACATGACACAACCCTTAATAACGCAAAAAAAAAAAAAAAAAAAAAAATAAAAATAACCCGTAAGCCTGAGCGAATTTCCAATTCTGTAATGGAATGCCGAAAATGTGCTGAATTTTAATGGTTTCCATTTCTTTAAAGACAACAGGATTGTCAGAGTGAGAGGGGAAAGGTATAAAGGCGAGGGGGGATGCAGGGGGCGGATAGAGGCTAAAAGGCAGTGTGGAATTCCTCAGCTTTGTTTGTGTACTGCTGTCTGTGACAAATAAAGTCTTTTTTCCAATTTGAATACGTGTCTACTTCTTTTCAAATCGAAAGCAGATTAGACGATACTGATTCTTTTTTTTTTTTTTTTTTTTTTTTTTTTGGGGGGGGGGGGGGGTCTAGTGTTGAAAGTGCAATTACAACGGGGTGTGTGCACATGCACACATGAACGCTTGCGAGCGCTTGCGCGTGCCACACACACAAACACACACACACACACACACACACACACACACACAACACACACACACACAAACACGCGCGCGCGCGCGCGCGCACGCACACACACATATACACACACACTCTCTCTCTCAAACAGAGAGAGAGAGAGAGAGAGAGGACTTCGAGAGGAGACGAGAGAGAGGAGAGAGAGGGAGAGAGAGAGGAGAGAGAGGAGAGAGAGAGAGAGAGAGAGAGAGAGAGAGTAGAGGCAGTATGGACTTCGAAGTTAGGCACTGATTCGACCGAGGAAACGAGAGAGAGAGAGAGAGAGAGAGAGAGAGGAGAGAGGGGGGAGGAGAGGAGAGAGAGAGAGAGACAGACAGACAGACAGACAGACAGACAGACAGACAGACAGACAGACGGATACGGATGATCTATTCATTAAAGGTCATGGTCCGTTGTGATTGGGGGGGGGGGGGGGGGGGGGGGGGGGGGGGGAGATGAAACATAGAGAATAAATTTAAACATATTTAACAAAATGAAAACAGCACATAATCAAAAACACGTTATGCTCCGCGCAAGGCAAGAGCTTTTCGTAAGTATAAAACAAACTTTCTAACAACATCCTCTTTGGTACAAGCCATAGGTAAGATGATTCTAAACACAGATGGTTGTGTAAATAATGTATAGGAGGAATGAAATCATCTCCCAAGACCATTAAAGGCAGCGCACTTCAATGTAAAAATGACTTCATTTTCATACACATTTTTGCGTGATGGACAAGTAAAAATCAGAATTACAATATTGCCTATAACGAAAATGATGAACTAAGATATTCCCGATTTCAAGTCTCAGTCTTGTCACTATAATGTTCAGATGTCTATCCATTTTCATTGATAAGTAAGTCGGAATACACTGCGAGGAGGTATATTGTCTACACAGATCAAATCTAGCAGTATTATTTATGTGGGAGTTCCATTCTTGACATCTGCGATCAAACAACAATCTGGTATGGAATACGCGAACAAAGTCAGTTCGTCTACTACACCCTGATTGAAGCAGACATATCCGGAACCCAGTTCATAATATTGAACTCTCAAATTCGTAAACTAACTCATTTTTCCCTGGCATCAGATTACACAACATGTTGTAAGCTTTCTTTCGGTATATACAACTATTCGTTTGTATCAGTTTTAACTAGTACCGAAGACATATAACTGCAAAAAAAAATCAGGCATACTGGGTATCAATTAGTTTCGCAAAACCCCAAAATATTGGAGATTTGCTTTGAAACCCCGAGAAACTTCTTTAGGACAAATAAGTGAATTTTATCACATCTGACGGCACTCTATGCAGACCCCAAATTTCAGAACGGTGTTCTTCATTGGGCTGATTTTTTTGTTTGTTGCGTGTTGTTTTTTTAGGGTAAAACAGTTTTACTAAATACTTCGAATGACTGATTTCCCAAATTCACAGGTTCCTATTATCGGGTTGAAAAATAGATCCGGGATATTTGCAAATTGTACGTTCACCAGAGAGAAAAGAGAGAGAGAGTGGGTAGAGACCAGAGAGAGAGAGAGAGAAGAGAGAGGAGGGAGGGAGGAGAGAGAGAGAGGAGAGAGAGGAGGGAGGTATGAGAGCTTGGAGGGAGGGAGAGATAGACGCCATTTTATTGAGGCTTGAGAGAGAGCGAGAGAGAGAGAGAGAGAGAGAGAGAGAGAGAGAGAGAGACTTCCAGAGAGACGAGAGATTGAGAGAGAGAGAGAGAGAGAGAGGAGAGATGAACATAGATACCACTTTATTGAGGTTTGAGAGAGATGAAACAGAGAGACAGAAAGAGAGAGAGGAGAGAGAGAGAGAGAGAGAGAGAGAGAGACAGACAGACAGACAGACAGACAGACAGACGGGCACAGAGGGACAGACAGACAGACAGAAAAAACAGAGAGAGTTTCCCAGCCGGAACAAATTACAAGCTTCCGCTAGCTCCATATCCCAGCTAGAACAAATTACAAACTATCGTCAGTGTGCATCTGACCTCCTGTCTGACTGTGTTCCCTCTTTGAAATCTTCTGTCTTCGTCCAAGGGTTTCTTCAGACCCCTCACGTAAAGGCCAAGGGCTGGGTTATCGGTCCTGTTTGCTTAGTGTAGACTTCTCTTTCATATCAAATGTGTGATGGTTCTTCCCCTGACTTTAGGACATCACGAAAGGTTACTTTGTCTCGCGTTAGAATGATTTTAGCTTTTTCTCTTCCCTCGGCTCTCTCTTCGGCTTTTTCGATCTGCGTTTGTCGCTCTCTCTCTCTTCTCTCTCTCTCTCTCTCTCTCTCTCTCTCTCTCTCTCTCTCTGTGTGTGTGTGTGTGTGTGTGTGTGTGTGTGTGTGTGTGTGTGTGTGTGCACGTGCTTGCGTGCGTGTGTGTGTGTGCGTGCGTGCGTGCATATGTGTGTTTGTTGGTGTATGTGTGTGTGTGTGTGTGTGTGTGTGTGTGTGTGTGTGTGTGTTGTGTGCGCGCGCGCGCGCGCGCGCGTGATGCGTGCAGGAGTGAAGGAATGGATGACTTACACGGGAATGTTGATGGAAGCGGTTATTAGATGAAGCTTGTGGTGTGAACTTGCCGCTGGAATTTGAATCGGTCGATTGTTTTGTTAAGTATTTGTAAAAGCTCTAAGTAAGTGCTTATTTCGCAGCTGAATGACCTGTCTAAATCCAGTAGTCGTTAAGTATTTGTATGTTCTGCGCAAATTGTTGTAGAAGTCTGGACTTGCATAATAACCCCCCCCCCCCCCCCCCCCCCCCCCCCCCGCAATTAGGATCAGAATAATTTTTTCCAGCTTCACAAACGATAATATGAAAACAGTCGTGATGACATAAATCTTGAGACGACAGAGAGATAGATCATTGAGCATATATCTGTCACAGTAGGATACAGCCTTGATTTGAAGCATGTTATGCAAACGTGCGCCGACCTGTTAACACTCCTCCTTCTTTTTCTTCTTTAAGTTTCTGAGGTACTGTTTTTTGTGTTTTGTTCTGCTCTTTCCTATATAAACTTAAAGAGGTAAATGCATTTGTACTTCACAAGTTTGTAATTTTTTGTTCGCGGTGGGGGGGTTTTTTTCTTTATTATTTTGGGTAAAGCGCAAAGAACTCTGTTTAATTCTGGAGGTGTTCTGCAATATGAGAGCTTCTTCTTTTTTCTCCTTCTTCTTCTTCAAATGATGATCATGATGACCTCTTTATTTATTTGTTAATTCATGTATTCATTTATTTATTTATTATCATAATAACGATGACAATAAACGCGGAAAAGGAGAGTGCCGTGGCGAGGTGGTTAGCGTCGCGGACTCCCGGCTGGGAGGTCGTGGGTTCGAATCCCATCAGAAGTCATGTGGGTTTTTCTGCCCCGACGGCTCCTACCCAGAGTTGAGTTGCTGCGGACTCAGTTGGGAAGACTGGGACCACACAGTCGAGTTTCATCCACTAAATGGATGCGTTTCTGAGAGTGTTGCTCAAATTTCCTGACCAACACTGCAGGTGTCTGTATCTCTCGGGCCTGGTTGACGCCGGGATATATTATGAAAGGAAGCGTAGAGTACAGCCCTGTCATGTAGTCTCAGACCGAAATGGAAATCCGTAGCATCATCATAATCATCCTCATTCTCATCGATCAGCATAAAAAAAAGTCTCAAATTCTGTGGCCCTTCATGCCCTGCTCTCATGGTGACCTCAGTTTCGATGTCCTCTCCACGTCTGTGGCCTTGGTTTGGTTCCGTCGGGGTCACCGGTATCGGCGGGTCCATGGGGGCTGTCGTTGGACGGACGTGGCCTCTTGACGACTTGACATTGACTGCTCCCTGTGGATTGCCGGTGCCGGGGCTGCGGCGGGGCCGACCGGGCTGTGGCTGTGGACAGGGGGTCGGAATGAGCGGCGTGGGTGCACTGCCTCTGAGGTGGCGCAGAGGTTGCGACAGCAAAAAAAAAAAAAAAAAAAAAAAAAAAAAAAAAAAGACTAAAAAAACTACCGGTCACCATAATGGTCTCTGTTGTCGCGGAACACAAGTGAACGTAAAAGCTCGATAAATAGTGGAGGCAAGGCGGCCAAGAACCACCACCACAATTTATCTAATTGATAATCTACCGAGAGGACTAGCGTCATAGTATTGGACTGCTAACGGTTAACTACTATGACCTTTCGGTC
>JADBJO010001470.1:92500-102500 GCA_016801955.1 Conus betulinus | reverse complement strand
AAGCCCAAGCATTGGCACACAACCGACAAAGCTGAAGGAACTTGGTGAATTTTCTTCAGTGTGGTCCCCCCAATGATTCCTCGCAAAGTTAAGGGATATATAAGAAGAAGAAGAAGAAGAGGAAGATGATGATGATGATGATGATGATGATGATGATGATGATGATGATGATTTATAGAGCACATTATTGGGTAATCTTCTGCAAGTACTTTACAAAAGAGGCATGAACACTCTCCAGCTATCAACGCCATACCCATCCCACCCCCACTTATCCCAATGCCTACATCCACTCCTTCCCCTCTTCCCCTCCTACGTTCTCATACGCCTATACCCATAGCAAATTAGACTGGTTGTTGAAATTGGTATGACTAATTTTTAAGCCTGATTGAAAGGAAAGAACTGAATCATTGTGTCGTCAAGTTACAGGTAGTTTGCACCATACTGAGGAAGGAGGATGTACACAATGCCAAGTACGTGCCTCTGTCAGCAAGATACAGATCTTTAACATTCGTACTTTGCGTATCTTGTTAAGTAATTCAAGTTAAATGCCTGAACCCACCTCAGCTGGTTCTACAAACCAGGATAACCATTTAAGGAGAATGGGGAAAAGACGACTGTCTGACAATACGCAGCATCACCAGAACGACAACACATTAATGTTGGCAGAAAAAACGACCTTTTTGCATTGAGCGCCAATAGGATTTGAACTTTCAAACATCTCTCTGTGAACTTAGTATTTTACCACTGGGCCAGCCAGACAGCCCACATCTTCCGTCGTTTGGGTACTTTATTCCCAGGAGAGAGAAAGTTGGCGTTGGAAAGGAAGAAAGGAAGGAGGGATGAAGAGGGAGCACTCCATTGCGCAAACGACCCCCCGTATCAACCTTGGAGTTTACGAGTCGGCGATCGCCGTGCCCACCTTGAAGACGCTTGGGCAAATGGCGGCAAGCGGAAGCCGTTAGCGTCAAAGAGCGCGAGGTGATGACCGTGATGACGGCACGGGCCGGGAGATGATGGCACGGTCCCTACGACCTCATCAAGCCCTCGCTCTTCCTCGCGCGGCTTGACTTTCGCCTCTCTTCGCCATTTTTATCAGTAGGGCACGAATCCATAGTGTGCGTTTTTTTTGGCCGTGCCCCCGTCGTAGAGTACCAAGACTGAAATCAGACATTTTGAATCTTGCGGGCAGGCAATACTAAATGTGTATTATTTTTGCCGCCTGTCTTAACATGTTGTACTGGGTGGTATGAGGGTTGTGTGGGACAGGCCTTCCTAGCCTTGGTACCTCTGACTCATCTGCCATATCACTGTTGTTTTTGCTGGGTGGGGATGTCAAACCAGAATGCAGCATGACTCTGTTGGGCGGCACCCATCCTGAGGAAAGAGTTTCGATCTGCAAATGCAGATGACTTCCAGTTATTTAGGCAAACCCACCCTCCCCAGCCTTTCCCCATCCCGCCATTCTGTTCTCTTCTCTCTATCCACCCCCACGCACACTCTCAGTCCCACTCCAGATGATGTGGTTCTAGCCCAGAGAATGAATTGAGGGGAGTTACAGATTCCACAGTTCACTGTCACTGTGTGTGTATGTGTGTGTACGTGTACGCGTCTCTCTCTCTCTCTCTCTCTCTCTCTCTCTCTCTCTCTCTCTCTCTCTCTCTCTGTGTGTGTGTGTGTGTGTGTGTGTGTGTGTGTGTGTGTGTGTGTGTGTGTGTGTCTGTATTTTCAGATGGTATAAACATTAAACCTGAATGTCATTCATTTGAAGTACAATCAAGCGGTACAACACGACAAGGCAATCGATGGGTAGGAGAAAGCACGGAAGGGGAGGGGAAAGAGGGCGTGCAGCAGTAAGTGGCACAGAGCTGTAAAGGGAATCCATAGCAGGTGCAGCGATTTGTTTCCACCCAGAACTGCTTGCTTTCTCTGATCATTGGAAAAGAACAGTCACGTGCTTTGTGAACAGGACAAGAATGAGCATTGATTGTTTCAGCTCATTCCAACACTCGAATTGTTTGGGTTTTGCTCCTTACTTAAAAATACCAGGATCTGTGCTGTCCTCCGGAAAATTCAGAGATATTATCAGAACTTACAGCGGACACCATCAAAAGTCAGAGCCAAACTGTTCAACACATGTGTGTCTTTGTAGCTATGCTGAATGTTTTAAATGATACACGTCAACGTAGGAAATAAGGCGCGATCCTGATCGTTCTTGACGTTTCTCCCAGAAAATGACTTTCGAAGCTGCATTTTTTTCCTTGTTTGATTTTTTCTTTGCCTTTTTTTTTTTTTTTTTTTTTTTTAGCTTTTTAGCTTACGCGTAGTCTTCTACTTCTGTGCTTTCTTGTTGTTGCCACCCCAGACTTATGGAACTTAACATTCTTCAAATTCGATTTTTACCACTTCTGCGTCGCCTGCGCTCGCGACTTGTGTACATACCTTTAAACCTTTGTCGTGTTTCTGCAAGCCAGAAACTGCAACCTTCTTCTCCATCCTGCTGAACGTTTGTGCTCTGAGATTCAGCGGGTTGATTTTGCTGTTTGCATGAGCTCTGTGCTACATGAAAACATCGGCTCGGCTGTCCTCATTCTCAAGTCGGCACGCATCTAGGTCTTGTATAATTCGTCTCTACGGTCGTTATGTCCTTAGATTCTTGTTCATCCGTGTCTGTGTTGTCTTAATAGTAGATAAAGAATGTGAAGCCAGACGTGATAATGAAGTGAACGCATTTACATTGATATAAATCAGCCTGGATGTATTGGGGATTTATTTATCAGAAGAGGATATCACTGGAGGTGGAGTGTTTTTGCCTTAGTTTGCTAGATTATATGTGTTTATTTGTTTGTTTGTTTTTTGTGTGTGTTTGCCAGTTTACCATGGTGCTCTTCAATAGCAACTGACAGGGAGACCGTGTGATCAGTTTTCAGAGTTCATGATTTGTGGATATGGCTGTTTCCACGTATGTTTTCGGATCCTACCCTTCGCACAATCATGATGAATGAATTGATGATCTTTTGAATGAGCGATTGCACGTATCATTATAGTCATCAGCAATTTCACGTGATCCTACCTTCAGCAATCTCCATATTTTGAGTTGCCTACTTTCCCCCTATCTCCTAACCCTAATTTGAACCTTTTTCTATATTTTCCTGCTAAAAGTTGTTCGTGGATTATTTCTGAATTATACCAATATATTATCCTGTTGATAGTTAAAAATACCAGGATTCATATTTTCCTCGGTTTGTTCAAAGTTCAAAGCCAGTCCAGTTTAGTATCTGTTATATTATTGTCAAGATGTCAAGTGTACTAAATGGTAACTATTTAGATGGACCTTAAAAGGCATGATCTCTATCGATGTAAACCCATACAAAAAATGTTTTGCATCAGATTATTTCTTACACTTTTTTTTTTTTTTTGTCATGTCTTTATTGTTTTCTTTTTCTTCGCTCATGCCTAGAGCCTCCTGTTGTTTCGTCTTCATGTTGTGGCCACTCAGAGGTAGAAGCGAAGAAGCACATTCCCTGCTGTGGCAAATTTCACCGACAGTAATAGATAGAACCGTTCTTCTCACTCCCAGGGTGGTGGTGTATCTTTGGAGCAGGTTTCTCTTGCTTGCAAATGGTCTTTTCAAGGGAATCCTCAGCTTGGCTCTCGTCACTATCGTGTTGCCATGAGTCTATGTCACGAACGATTTCTCTCTACTGTCGGTACGCTGGTAGTCCTTTGATTATATGTGCTTCAGTAGAGGATATAGAGAGAGTGAAACAAAGTTGTGGTGATACAATCGATATATCTACTATGTTACAGATCAGTGTACTTGGCCTGGATTTTTCCTTTCTTTTCTTTGTTCTTCTTTTTGTCGCTTCGTCCTATATATCTGATCAGCATTTTTTTTTTGTTGGGAAAGGGCGACAATGCACAGTGCACAAGGCATGAGGGTGATTTCTCTTTGTTTTGTGTTTAAGTCAACATTACTCTTTGTAGTGTTTTTATATGTTTGCCAGTGTGCCTAACAGATCTGTTGTGACTACTAATAAAAGACAGTGTGGTCATCTCTATGGTTTTCAGGGTTTGTGGATAGGTCCTTTGTGATAGATTCTTTTGAATGACGTACTTTTTGCCTCCTACACTTTCACATCTGAATCTGATGACGAATGAGCTGACATGTCTTATGAATATCTGATCACAGATGCTGTTGTAGACAACACCGTTCTATCTATGATCATTCCGACACTAAAGTTTATATTGTTTGTTTTCGTAGTTTCTCTTCGGCTTTTCACTTATTTTCCTGCTCATGTTCAGCCTGTTCCTGAACTCATCAGCCAAAAGAAACAAGTCAGCTGCCTGAATTATACCAATATTTCGCCCTTTTGTTAGATTAAAGTATCATGACCCATACTTTCCATCGGAACATTCAGAGACACTATCCGAACTTACAGCCAAACTGCCAGCTAGTCCTATGTGATAAGTGCTGTGTACTCGTCATTAGGTCCAGTGAAGTAAGTGGTGAAGAGCTCGATTGGAAATGAGATGTAGTGTTGGTCTTTATTATCCTTTTGCTGTTGCAAAAGATGTTTTGCAGTACCGTTTTCTTTCTTTTGTATTCTGTCTCTCTCTGTCTCTGTCTCTCTGTCTCTCTCTCTCTCTCTCTCTCTCTCTCTCTCTCTATCTATCTATATATCTATATATATATATATATATATATATATATATATATATATATATATATATAAAAGCATGGCATCCCATGCTGCCTAGCATTCTTCTTGTGGTCGCTGCAGGTACATACAAACTAAGACACAAATCTTTTCCATCCTAATGTTCACCACTACCACGTTGCCTCCACGTGCACCTCATGAATACTCACCGCTAGATCTTCATTGTAGCGTGTCGTGAGACAGTAACAGCAGCCGTATTGTCCATCCATCTGCAAGTCTGTGCATTCCAGCAGCTCAGAGAGCTGATCTTGTCGTTAGTTAAGAGGCCTTTGTCACGAGAAAACCTCGGCTTAGCTGTAGACATGCTCGTGTCGTCACGAGTCAGTGTCTCAGGTCATCGCTATGATCGTCACGTTGTTAGATCTTTGACCATTGGTGTCTCCGTCACCGTGGTGGCAGATAAGAAGGTGTAAGCAGTGATACAGATGAAGTATAACATCGCCAATGATATAAATCAGTCTGGTTGTCTTGGGATTCTTTCTAGTGTTCCCTATGTCATCAGGTCAGCGTTTTTTTTTTTTTTTCTGTTGGGAAATGGCAACAGTGGTATGTAATGTTTGTTTGTTTTAACGGAGGGGGGGGGGGGGGGGGGGGGGGGGGGGGGGGGGGGGGGGGGGGGGGGGGGGGGGGGGGGGGGGGGGGGGGAGTAGGGGCGGTGGCGAGGCAGAAGGATGGGCCTTTTCTTTTCGTTGTTTGTATATTTGATAATATTTCTTCTTTTTCTTTTTACAAGCTTTCTACGTGCTCTTTTGTAACCATTGAAAGGGATTATTTGGTCAGCCTTTTGGTTCTTGTGGTTTTTTGATATAGCCATTTGTATGCATACTTTTTGATTCTGAACATTAATGTCTAAAACCTTTGAAGAATGTGCTGAGGCATCTCTTAAGTAACTGATCATGCACATTCACTGCAGTCAGAAGCAGTGTGTCTCTGATCCTGACAACAGCAACATTCATATCGTCCTGTTCCTAGTTTTTCACCACGAAGTCCCGGCGTAATTTTAGAACATCTATTCTAGTAATTCGAGTGTGTGTGTGTGTGTGTGTGTGTGTGTGTGTGTGTGTGTGTGTGTGTGTGTGTGTGTGTGTGTGTGTAAATTAAAATTTAATTTTTAATTTTCAGTACAGTTAAGATGTAATTTTGTTTTATTATTACAATTTCTGATTTCATTATTTTTTACTTGTAAACGTTAATTGTTTCCCTGTTGAGTTTCCTTTATGAATTTATGTCATTTGGATGCTACTTGCATTATTTTCGTTTCTCATTATTTATAAAGTTTTTTTAAATGTCAAAACAACAATATGTTAACCTGACAGTAAATGGTTTCAATCAGTCAGTCAGTGTGTGTGTGTGGGTGTGGGTATGGGTGTGTGCGTGCGTGCGTGCGGGCATGTGCGTGCGTGCGTGCGTGCGTGTGTGTGTGTGTGTGTGTGTGTGTGTGTGTGTGTGTGTGTGTGTGTGTGTGTGTGTGTGTAATAGATGTCGAGATGTCAATGGGACGACAGGCCTGACATGGCTCTTAGCGGTCGTCTGGCAGCCTATAAACAACTTGAATGTTGTTGTAACCTTTCCCTACTTTTTCTCCTACTTTTCCAGCTCTCTTTCAACCTTCGCCCTGTATGTTCTCACTGAAAGTCTGTGGGGCTGCCTGGATAACACCAACACTTTTCCCAGTCCTTGGTTACAAATGCCATGATCCATGCTTTCCTCTTGAATATTCAGAGATGTGATCAGACCATGCAACAAAGGAATAATCAAAGCACAAATCCAGTACTTTTCAGTATCTGCTATATTCTCGTCATCAAGCTGAATGTAATAAACAGAGACATTCAGATAGAAAATAAGATGTCATCCCCATCCTTATTGTCTTTTTCTCTTGAACAAAGTGTATTTAAGGACAGCATTTTGTTCTCTTTCTCTTTACTTCCTCCCTTGTTTTTTTTTTTTTTTTCATGAAGTCTTCAGCTACCTCAGCTTAAGGTCTTTGCCGCTTTAGGCAGCTAGAGACTTGAGACGTACATTCTTTACCATCCTGATATTTATGGCTGCTTCACCGTCTGTTCCTTTACAGCGTCATAACATATCCGTAGTCTTGGCCGTGTTTTGCACGGCGAAAACAGCACCCTGTCTCTCTATCCAAGTGGTATGTTTGTGTTTCGCAGTTCTGCGGGTTGATCTTCTTGTTTATAAGAACTCTTTGTTATAAAAAAAAAAAAAAAAAACGAACCTGGGTTTGGTTCTCCTCACCGTCGTATCGTCTCGAGTGTACGTCTCGGACAATGTGTCTCTATGGTCTTCACGTCGTTACTTCTTCTTTGATCATCGTGTCTTCATTGTCTTCATAATGGATACAGAATGTGAAACCAGGGGTAACGATGAGGTGACAACACTTCCAATGACATAAATCAGTCTGGTTGTCATGGGAATTCTTTGCAAAGTCTTGTACTTCAGAGCAGCGTGTTGGCAGGGAATGGCGACAGTTATAATCTCTTTCTTCTCTCTTCACTCTGTTGGGGGTCGTTTGGGCACCACGTAAAGCGATACTTTATCAGATTCTCTAGGTTACTGTCTGCTGCTGCCAAGACTTGCTTCACTAACTAATGCTTACCCTGTCCATTCTGTAATGCTGTTGATCTATCTATTTTTTTTTTTTTTTTTCTCTTTCCTCCTCCGTTTTCTCTTTCTTTTTCTTTTCCCCTCCCACTCTTTTAAAAGTTCCTTGGAGGATTGTTTTAGTAAGGCAACTGGATTGTGTTTAAGGGCCATTCCAACGGAGTTTTCTCCCCTTTTTTTCTGGACAGCTGATGTCGGATCTTCACATGGTTTATGGGTTTGCTGGATGGTTTGATGCACTTGTTCTTGGGTGACATGATAAGTATACCTGATGTGAGTATCTTGCAGTTATGCCTCATTTTCGTGGCTAGGAGTCTTTACGTTGAGGATGCAAGTCTCATGTGCCATTAGGAAAATGGAATTTACCAATGCATCCTGGAGCACATCTCTTTGTCTTGTGGCCACCACACTGCTCTGTCTTACACATTACACACGCAGTAAACGACAGTTTAAGAAAAAATAATTGCTGAACAACACTTGTGATATGGTGCAGTAAAAGTTGTAAAAAGTAATGGTAACTGAACACAGGTTGTAAAACATAGCGAAACGATGAAAATGCAGGCTGCTTCAAAGACAGGTTCAATGTTTCATAATGGAGGTGTTGGAAAGTTATAATCGCTGAACAACTCATGCCGTAAGAAGTGCTGAAAGCATGGGTGGGGGTTAAGGGGGAGAAGGGGGGGGGGGGGTTGTCATGGCGAGACAACACATGCCATAAGACATGTTTAAAGATCAGGGAAAGTAATAGTGACTGAACATCATGTGCAGTAGAACATGTTGACAGGTAGACTGGGGGGGGGGGGGGGGGGGGGGGGGGGGGGGGGGGGGGGGGGGGGGGGGGGGGGGGGGGGGGGGGGGGGGGGGGGGGGGGGGGGGGGGGGGGGGTAAGGTTGGCACAACACATGCAATAACAACGTGCTTGAATATAAGGGGAAAATAATGGTAGTGGGAAAACACATGCAGTAATAATACGTGCTAAAATTTAAGGGGAGGAGGGAGGTAATATTGGCAGAACTACCTATGTAATAAAACATGTTAAAAGACAGAGTAAATGATACACATAATAACATGCTGAAAAGACAGAAAAAATATAACAGAGCCCGAACGATTCATGTAATAACAGATACTGGCAAAACTGCGGTAGTTTGATGATGCATGTCGTAAGCTGCAGAAAACCAGAGGAACAGTGACAGAGGCTGAACAGGCTTCAGGTTCAGACGGCACACGCCCTAACGTCGTTTTCTGGAAAGCGTGAGAATGAGGATGATCGTAACTGAACGTGGCCCCTCGCATCATCAGCTCGCGCAAGAGGGTGATGACCTCATGTCAGTGACATAATTAAGGCCACGTGATGTAGCCCCCACCCCTACCCCCACCCCCACTTGCCCCTGATCCTCCACTGCACCACGTGTCCCATTCTTTTTATGCAAGGCCACTTGCAAGAAAGAGCCCCCACACCACCCTCGCTAACCTTTCTATTCCCAGCCACTCCAGTGCCCTGAACCCTAACCCACCCTACTACCACCACCACCCTTCTCCATCTTCCTTCGTCTTCTGGGGGTGGCAGCGGGGCTTGCGTGTCATCTCAGCTGCCAAGATTGGTGTTTGGTCCTGTGGTTTGGTTTCATCGACTTTTGTTTTCAAACCGTCTTTGTTGTCAGTCCTGGAGGCAGCGTGTTATCAATGGCAAAGGTTGTTTTTTTTCTGTCTATTTGTCTGTCTGTCTGTCTGTCTGTCTCTCTGTCTCTCTCTCTCTCTGTCCTGATCTAATTGTCTATCTATCTATCTATTTATATATCTGTCTACATATCTATGTCAGTCTGTCTGTATTTCTGTCCGTCTGACTGAATGTCTATCAATTTTTCTCTGTATCTCTACGTATTTACATATCTTTCTATCTATCTGTCTGTCTATCTTGCTATGTATCTATCAGTTTTTTTTTTCTCTTTTTTTTTTCTTTCTTTCCGTCCTTTTCATTCATTCATTCATTCATTCATTCATTCATTCATTCATTCATTCGTTCATTCATTCATTCGTTCCTTCATTCATTCGTTCATTCATTCATTCATTCATTCATTCATGTTTGTAGCACAGCCACCCCCACTCCAGGACCAGCAACAGGGGAAATCGGACAGCTCTGCCTGTCAGTCAGAAGAAAGTGTACACATGTTGACGAATAACGCAGCCCGTTATAATTATGAATGTGCACATCTGAAAGACACAGAGATGGATTTTTTTTTAAAAAGCAATTAAAAGCAGTTCAGTTTCTCGTTTAGCTTTTTACCCCTTTACTAACCGTCATCACTTGCTATACAGACAGGATAAATGTTGTCTTGAAGACCGAGAGGCCCGGAACAGAATTCTTTGTGAACCCATATCATCCATCATATTACCACTTACCTTCCCCCCCTTCCCCTCCCCATCCTATGCAGCGTAAAACCAAGAAAGCCCTCTGGGTGGATGGAAGAACCACTGGTATTTTTCGAGCCGAGTATTGGATTCATGGAATGGCGCCAACTACTTTTTTTTTCCAAATGAGCTGCGAGGGAAGGCATCACTGGTGGAGTCTTCATTGCAGGACTAAGGCTGTTGCAACTGCTGCACTTGCTACTGCTTGCACTTATTTTGTCACCAGCCCACAGAACAGAATTCTTGTGAACCATATTCAT
>JADBJO010001470.1:42500-50000 GCA_016801955.1 Conus betulinus | reverse complement strand
GTTTCTAGATACAAGTGGGGGCCGAAGATTTTCGTTAAGTCTGGAATCTAAAATCCTTCTGGCATGGAATGGGAAGACAGCCGCTCGTTATCTGCGTTGTGTGATGCCTGGGCTCTAATAGCCTCCATCTTCCTCACCGGAGGATTTAGGGGATTGTAGGTTCCTCCTTCAGTTGCAGACGAGGGTGGAGTTTGAAGAAAGACAGATGTAGAAAAAGCACAGTTACACACTTGCAGTGATCCCCTACCCAAAGGTCACACCTGTAGAACTCTCAAGAAACGATTGGGTATCTTGTCTTCTCCGGAAGACAAAACAAGCTCTGTAATGGTGACATTTTTTGTTCTTGGAGGCTGTAAGGACGAGTTTGTTTGTTTGTTTGTATGTTTTAGTTCTGTTTTTAAAATGAACATTGACTGCTTCTCAAGAAGGTCAACTTTGTGTGGTGCCGGTTTTTTTTTTGTTTTTTTTTTTGTGTGTGTGTGTTGAAATGGGCAGACAAGTTGGGGAAAGTTAATCCTACCATGGCGTCCTTTCGCCTTTCATGACTTCTTCTCAGCATGTCTTGTTAATTACCGATGCCCCCTTAATGTCTTTTGTTTACCTTGATTTCTTTTTTTCTCTCCCCTTTTTAATCTGGTATTTGTTGCCAACTCACTTCCCCTCTTTTTCTTCCATTTGTTTTTTTGTTCCGTTTGTCGTTTTCTCTCTCTCCCTTGGTTTGTGGTTGGGCCGGAAATTTCAGTTCTGATAAGGCTTCAACAGTCGGATTCAATTAAACATCTCCTCGGTTCATAAAATCAATGGACAGGGGAATAAAACTTTGTTTAATCTGACACTTCTGCATTTAACCGATCGATATCTTCGTCCTGACTGAAGAAGGTCATACTGATTTGCAAGAACGTGGGTCTGGTCACACGCAATCTTCTTCGCTTTTACAAACAACACGGCACCTGTACAGCTCACTCAGACTTTTTTTTGTCTCTCTCACCAACGATTTTTCCTCCCACGTTTCACCACTTTCTCAAGCACATTTCTACTCTTCACAGTCAACCCACCATACCAACACACATAAATGAGAAAGTTAAACAGATTCCAAGAAGCATGAAAAAATGTCCGAAGAATGTCAGTATTCACATGAAATGATCGCAGCTTGCGAAGACAATATAATCTGGTTTGACATTTTTTTGTGGACATACTCAACATGGGATTTAAATTCAGCTTATTATCTATAAAAAGTTCCTAAATATTTGTATGATTCAACACGTTCTACTTCAGCACCTTTGATAAAAAGTGGTGGTACAGCTTTTGGATTCTTTCTAAAATCAATCAACATTTCTTTCGTTTTTGTGTTACATTCAGATCAAGATAGTTATGATCGCACCAGTCAACAAATCTTTGAACCTCCTTGATAAACAGAATCAGAGTTGGAGAGATCCACAAGTGCTGAGTCATCTGAATATTTAATGTACAAAGTTGAATCACTTCCTGAACAATCATTTGTGTACAGAGTAAAAAAGCACTGGTGATAAAACAGTACCCTGGGGTGCGCCAGTTGAAATGACTCTGGAAGACGAAACAACACTTTGATATCGAACAGACTGTGTCCTCTGTGTAAGAAAATCAATTATCCAAAGAATGAGCTTGTTACCCACATTTATGTTAATGAGTTTCTTTGCCATCAGATGTGTTGTATGGTGTTGAATGCTGATGAGAAATCAATAAAGAGAATGCGTACAAAGGAGGCAGGTTTTTTCGAGGTGTGAAAAAGCATGATGGAGAAGTGTGAGTGTGGCATCATCTGTTGATCTGTTCTGTTGGTATGCGAACTGAAACGGGTCTTGGTACTGTGTAGTATCTTTTTAAAAAGAACAGAGGACAATTCTTTCAAGACATTTCATTGCAACAGATGTGAGGGCACTGGTCGGTAATCATTTAAACAGCTTGGGTTGCGTTTTTTGGGAACAGGACATACAGTGGCATTTTTCCATAAAACAGGAATTATACATTCTCTAAGTGACCAGGTAAACAAACGACTGTAAACATAGGAGAGCTGAGAAGCACACACCTTCAACAATTTTCCACAGATATTATCAGGGCCCATTGCCTTTCTCACATTTAAACGTTTGAAAAAAAGACTGAACATCATTTTCCTCAATCACAACAGAATCACTTCCATCAACATCGTTTTTTAACATTTGCTTTGGGAGTCTTCCTTCACTTCCTTTAATCTTTTACTAAAATCTTTATCATCAAATCTACAGTAAAAATCGTTCAGCTTTTCTGCAAATTGCTTCTGTTCTTTTGCTGTTTTTTTGTTACTAATATTTTGGTTTGAACATTTTCCTGAACCTGATAAACCCTTTATTCCTTTCCATGCATCTCGCATATTTCCCATTCTGGAACATGTTTTCGACTTTTCTCTTGTAAGCTCTCTTTGATTCTTCAATCTCTGTTTGCAGTTTCTTTTGTACAACCTTACGATCGCTTTTATTGCCTGATTGAAAAGCTATTTTTTTCTCATTTTAGAGTTACTTTCAGAGATTTTGTAACCCAAGGTTTGTTGTTGGGAAATATTTTGATAGTTTTAGTGGGTACAATCATGTGTTCACAGAAAGAAATGTAGCTGGAAATAACATCGGTGGCTTCGTTAATGTCAAAACAGGGCAGTGCTAGAATATTGCGCACTCCGTACGTCTCGTCTGAAGTCATGGATTCCCGCACCGCAGGCTTAGTTCCCTGTGCCCTTGAGCAGAGAGGCAGGGATAGGTGAAGGAGGAGGGGGTGGCGGTGGGGTTTTCAACCCTTTCTCGTATTCCGTTCATTTCAAACGAGACTTGCTCGTGCCGGATATGTAAAGAGTGGAACTTTACTTTTATACTTTTTATTAACCAAAAATTCGCGATAAGGAATCAGATCATTTTTTCTTCGCTACTAGTAACAGATTTTTGATCTCCAAAAGTGAGGGAATGAAGTTGACGAGATACGAAAACCAGCTGTTATAATATTGTTTGAAAATAAACAGCGTTATCTGGAATAAGTGTATCATTTTTTTCAGTTTAAATTTGTTGAGACTACCTCGTCCCTCCCCCCCAACCCCAACCCACTCCACCCTTCCCCCCACCCTCCCCACCCTGCCGCCAAAAAAGTGGTGAACAACAGGTGTGCCGAGAGGTAGAAGGAACAGGGGAGAACAGGTCAGGATTGGCACACAGTCACACACATTTTATAGCGAGTGACGGATTGAGAGTTTAACGTGTCCATGTGTCAACATGTGAATAAGACAATGTCTGTTTCTTTGCATACACACATACGCGCGTACACACACACGCACGCACACAAACACACACACCCACATACACACACACACACACACACACACACACACACACACACACACACACACACACACACACACATACATACACACACACGCACGCATGCACACACACACGCACACGCACGCGCACACGCATACACGTACTCACACACGCACGTTCGCTCGCTCACACGCACGCACGCACACACATATACACGCGAGCGAGCGAGCGAGCGAGAGAGAGAGAGAGAGAGAGAGAGAGAGAGAGAGAGAGAGTTGGAAAGGAGTGAGAGAGAGGTAAGAAGGAGGGAGAGTAGGAGGTGGAGGAAGAGAGAGAGAGAGAGAGATCTGAATGTAAGTGTGTGAGTGTGTGTGTGTGTGTGTGTGTGTGTGGTGTGTGTGTGTGTGTGTGTGTGTGTGCGTGCGTGCGTGCGTGCGCGCACGCGCGCGCGTGTGTGTGTGTCTGTGTGTCTGTGTGTGTGCGCGCGCGCGCGCGCGCATGTGTGTTTACGTGTGCTTTTACATGTAGTGATCTTAGTGAAAAGGTTAACAAAACAAGAAACACACACAACAAGCATAACAACACTGGGATGCACAATAGCAGTTTAACGGTAAGCAGATAAATATAAGCATTATAGAATATCGCTCGTGTGTGTGTGTGTGTGTGTGTGTGTGTGTGTGTGTGTGTGTGTGTGTGTGTGTGTGTGTGTGTTGAATATAAGGAGTACATAATGATACTGTTGTATAATTTTGCACGTGGTTGACTTTTAAGCTGAAAGATGTTTCCAAGATGAATTAGACAGCACAGTTTTGATTGTTTTTCTTCTTTTTTTTTGCCATGTCTACATGTTATACTTAAAAAAAAACAACATAGTTTTAAAAGCATTTAACTGTAGCAGTCTGTCTCAAAGATGAATTGAACGGCACGGCTTTTTTGTGTGTTTTTACTTTTTTTTTTTTTGTTTTTGTTTTTGTTTTCTTTTGTGTTTGCTTGTTTTCAATGAGAAAAATAGATGAAATCGTGTGAAGTTTCGTTCCATGAATGCAAGCTTTACTGTATAAATTAAATTCATTGTTCAAAGCATTCAGTCTGAACCTGTAACTAGTCAAAGAAATTACCGTCCTTTAAAAAATGTTTAAGGCAAACGTTCAGAAAGTTGCGGACCCCATTCCCAAAATGTGTGTGTGTGTGTGTGTGTGTGTGCGTGTGCGTGCGTGAGTGCGTGCGTGCGTGCGTGCGTGCGTGGGGTGCGTGCGTGCGTGCGTGCGTGCTTGCATGCGTGCATGTGTGCGTGCGTGCGTGCGCGCGCGCGCGCGGGCGTGTGTGTGTGTGTGTGTGTGTGTGTGTGTGTGTGTGTGTGTGTGTGTGTGCACGCGTGCGCGCGTCCAACTCGAAAAAAAAGCACTTGATTTATTCGGCCAGTAATTGTCTAGACATGAAACAAGAAAATTGTCGCAGTTTGTTGTTCCCACTTCATTTCCTTGGAAGTGAAATTGTTCGTAATATTTCAAAACAAATCATTAATTTAAAGGAGAATGGAATTAAACCTGGACAAAGGGGAAATGAAACTAGACAAAGGTGTGGAGACAGTGGAAAGAGGAAGAGAGGGATGTGGAGGAGGGAGAAGAGAAAGTGACGTTTAAACCGTAACAACTTTTTGTTTTCATATGTAAGCATCGTTTATTGTCCAGTTCTTTTAATATCAGTGTCTACCCTATTTCTGTGTCACATATATGCGTTCATTCTAAATGTTAATGTTAAATAAGTTGTTGTGCTGTATTTTCTATAGCGATAAAAAGCTCTTTCTGTAACTGAAAAAGTTCACAAAGCTCTCTCTGTTACAAAACATATAGACAAATATATGACTGTATGCATTGTGAAATCCGAGAAGAGCAATCTAGATGTTCTTCTGGGAAAGAAAAACGGAGAAAAAAAGGTTTACAGCATTAACTCTAGCCGTTGACAGCAGCAACTTCATGAAGAAATGTCTTAGTGAACGGAGTAGTATTCCAGCAACAGAGAATTCTGACCTGGAAACCTCATTTAGTATGGAATGTGACTACCTGAATTGTGGGATTAAGAATGATACACATAAATCTCTCGCCTATAAATCTTTTTTCCACTACACTTTGATTTTTATGCCATGTTGTTCTTGTCCACTTCGTCAGTGTGAGAGTGCATGTGTATACGTCTGGGTGGGACAACTGTTACCTCTATAACCATGGTGGCGTTTTGCTGGCGCAGCCAGTGTTACCAGGTTCTGACCAGCGCATGGGCTAATACGTAGGTCACACATCCGCTAAGTCGTAGCCACGAGACCCTCTTCTGAAATTCTCTCATCTTAGTCATCAGTTCGTTTATCCATCAGCTTTAAGTCATGCGCAGCGTGGTCTCCAAACTTCGCTGATGTGGTGTAATGTATGTGAACTTGTCCGCACGCAGTGATAACTCCTTGATGAAACTGAAACTGAAATTGATATCCAAGGGGCATTCATATCTGTTTATATCAATTCAAATTTCTTATGTTTGCTTTCGGTCAGGTTTACATATGAGTCAAAGTATGTCGAAATATTCTTTTGTTATTCTGTTAGGCTCCACGCACCTGGAGAATAGTCTGGACACGATGCGCTATAAACTTATCTATTGGATATTGTTATTTCTCAAAGATACAGAAATTAAAACCTATAGTGACAGCGCTCCTGTAACAGAGAGTGATTATTCGCAGTTCTGTTAAAAAAAAAAAATCAAGATAATATCTCCCTGTTTGATCACTTTACAGAATATGGTCAATGATTTGCAGCAACTGGTTGTCGACACACCCACGGCTGTAGATCCAGTAAATGACTATTTGGACACAGACAGTACGCCCAGTGTCAATGCTCCTGTCTTACTGACTGTTCTGATTGTGTGTGTGTGTGTGTGTGTGTGTGTGTGTGTGTGTGTGTGTGGTGTGTGTGTGTGTGGTGTGTGTGTGTGTGTTGTGAAGGAGAGAGAGAGAGAGAGAGAGGAGAGAGAGAGAGAGAGAGAGAGAGAGAGAGAGAGAGAGAGGTGGAAAGAGGAGTCAGCTAAGAGTCTAAAAATGGTAACAGTGCAGACGAAGATTTCGTTCACAGCCAAAAAAGATACATTGAAAGGAATTTCTTTACTGACGTAAATGTACGGAACATTGAGAGACAAAAATACTCGACCAAATACTGGCGCCAGTCTTAGAATAGGGCGACAAATTTGATACTTCCTTGACACACAGGTCACTGTGGTGCAGCGTGACCTTATAAGGTTAGGGAGACAATTTGGTGAAGCCTTATGGGACTGCTGTTTTTTCTCCGTCTTAAGAATGAAAAACGGACAAAAATTGCTGTGATTCATATATTTGTTCAAAAGAAAACAAAAATGAAACTTCAACAGACTAATGTCTCCGACTGATTTGGGTTTGGGCTCAGTGAAGAGATATGAGCTTTCGAGGCGTACTAAAACACCGATAATGATAGTGGGCGTGCATGTATGTATGCGGGGCAGGGGGGGGGGGGGAGGAAGTGGAGTAAAGAACGAGGAGGGAAAGGGAAAGGTGAAGTTTGGGGGCGGGTGTGTGTGTGTGTGTGTGTGTGAGGGGGGCGGGGGGGGGGGGGGGGGGGGGGGGGGGGGGGGGGGGGGGGGGGGGGGGGGGGGGCGGCGAGCGACGCTTTTATCCTTACACGGTGAAAAGCTTAACACCAGGGTTGACAAATTGCATGCCATCACACTTTGTTTTTGCTTTGATTGCTTGATTTGAAGAAAATGAACGACCTAAATTGAAAGCTAAACCTTTTTTTTTAATGAAAAATACATGGATTTTCCCCCAAAGGTACAAGCAGCATGTGGACGATTGCAGTGTGCATCAGACTAGGCACTGCATGCTCTCTCTCTCCTCCCTCCTCCTCTTTCTCTCCCACTCTCTCTCTCTCTCTCTCTCACTCCCCTCTCTCTCTCTCTCTCTCTCTCTCTCTCTCTCTCAATGAGCGTGCGCAAGAGCCCGCACGCGAGCGTGTGTACGTGCGTGCCTGCATACGAATATGCATGCTTGTGTGTGAGTGTTTGAGTGAGTGAGTGTGTGTGTGGTGTGTGTGTGTGTGTGTGTGTGTGTGTGTGTGTGCGTGCGCGCGCGCGTGTATGTGTGTGTGTGTGTGTGTCACTCTGTGTGTGTGCG
>JADBJO010001470.1:37500-40000 GCA_016801955.1 Conus betulinus | reverse complement strand
ATATCAACGGGAAGCTTCTAAAGCAACGCAAGTCTTCATCATAGGCCATCAAAGATCCGCTGCAAGGTCATCGCTGAAACGTCAGAGATTCTAGACACATGGAGATGGAGGATTTTCTTTGCGTTTGGAATCCTGAATCCGCATTGCTGTGAATCAGAGGGACAGGTGCTCGTCATCTGTCATCGGATGCCTGGGCTGCAATGGCTCTTTCTTCCCCAGTGGAGGATTCGGGGGATTGTAGGGTTTCTGCTCCACATGGAGAGGATGGTGCAGATTGACCAAAGACAATGGTGAACGTTTGTAGCTAGATACTCAGAGTGCTCTCTTGTCAAAAGGTCACACGAGAAGATTCCGAAAAACGGATCAGGATTCTAGTCCGAACTGGAAGATTAAACGAGTGAATTGATGATAATACGTTTTCTTCTTCGAGGTGAAAAGACTGAAGTTGTTTGTTTATTTGTTTTATTTTCACTTTATGTGTTGTTTCGTTTTCGATAAACATTGATTAGTTCTCGTGAAGGGCAAGTTGGTGTAATGCATTCTTGTGTGGTACAAGCTTGGCCAGCTGGAACTCCAC
The DNA here is from genome assembly GCA_016801955.1 of Conus betulinus. NCBI lineage: Eukaryota > Metazoa > Mollusca > Gastropoda > Neogastropoda > Conidae > Conus > Conus betulinus. Next base: position 39,423 of record JADBJO010001470.1, on the reverse strand, counting down.
GGCTGTCTGTCCTTAGTCATGGGCAGTGTGTGTGTGTGTGTGTGTGTGTGTGTGTGTGTGTGTGTGTGTGTGTGTGTGTGTGTGTGTTCGTGTGAAAATGAGCGAATCGTTTGGAGAAGTTAATCCTGCCATGGTATCCCTTCTCCTTGTACGTGTTCCTCTTTTCAGCATGTTTTGTTGATTAGCAGGGTCCCCCATTGATCTTACGTTTTCATTCTTTCTGTGATTTGTTTTTTCTCCCTCTCAATTCCAACTGGCCCATGTTTTTTTTATCCTCTTTCTTCCTGTGTTTTCCATTTTCATCGTTACTTTTTATAACATGCTTTGTTCGTTTGTCTGCTCCATACTCTTTAACTGAACTGGAAATCTTTAAGTCCTGACTGTTGAGCCTTAGCCAGCCTTAGCCATATCTATATGAACAGACTCCTAGATGGTTGTAATTAGGCTTTCTCTGCATATCTACATGAACAGACTCCTAGATGGTTGTAATTAGGCTTTCTCTGCATATCTACATGAACAGACTCCTAGATGGTTGTAATTAGGCTTTCTCTGCATATCTACATGAACAGACTCCTAGATGGGTTGTAATTAGGCTTTCTCTGCATATCTACATGAACAGACTCCTAGGTGGTTGTAATTAGGCTTTCTCTGCATATCTACATGGACAGACTCCTAGGTGGTTGTAATTTAGGCTTTCTCTGCATATCTACATGAACAGACTCCTAGGTGATTGTAAATAGGCTTTCTCTTCATATCTACATGAACAGACTCCTAGGTGGTTGTAATTAGCCTTCTCTTCATATCTACATGAACAGACTCCTAGGTGATTGTAAATAGGCTTTCTCTTCAAATCTACATGAACAGACTCCTAGGTGGTTGTAATTAGGCTTTCTCTTCATATCTACATGAACAGACTCCTAGGTAGTTGTGATTTTCCTTTTTCTTCATATCTAAATTGAACTAATAATAATAATATAATGAATACTTATATAGCGCCTATTCTCGGCTAGAGCCCAAGCTCTAAGCGCTTTACAATCAACACTCGTTTACACAACGGGCTGCCTACCTGGGTAGTGCCGACTGAAGAGCTGCCAGCTGGCGCTTCATTCAGTCGTTTCCGTGTCATCCAGTCAATATCGTTCACTCAGTTTTCCTTACTTCCTTCATTCTTTCCATTTCTCACGCAGGTGCATGCTATGTGTAACGTGTCATCCACACCAACGGCCAAACTGGCCTTCTCTTCCGAAAGTTGGTGATGGGATTTTACGTGTGTGCAAGATATATATGCGTGCGTTCACACACGGAACCTCGGTTTATAGTCTCATTCGAAGGACTGTATGGGAAATTCATCCCTCACATTCCCTGCCTCTCTTCCCATTACAACCACCTCTACCCCTCCCCCACATGTACAGCTCCTCTTACTTCAGTTGTAAGGGTGTGGATTGTTGGGTGTGGATTGAAACGTTCAGGGATCGGGGTTGGATTCCATGAATTGGTTTATGTCAGCTCGTAATTTGACCAGTGCATCGCTTCTCTTTACCGTGATCATCGTCGTTGTGTCGGAGTTCATTCAGCCAGTGCACCACAGGATTATACCCCCCTCTCTCACTTTTGTCTGGGATTGTGGATCACTCGCTATGCAAGGGGCTCGTGTGCCTTACACACACATACGCACGCACGCACGCTCGCACACACACCACACACACACACACACACACACACACACACACACACACACACACACACACACACACACACACACACACACACACATTTTTTTTAAATCCATTAATACGCCTACACTCCTCATCATAGGCCATCCAAGATCTGCTGGAAGTTCATCGCTAAAACGTCAGACATTCTAAACACATGGAGGCGGAACATATTCGTTGGATTTGGAATCCAGAATCCGCGTTGCTGTGA
>JADBJO010001470.1:27500-32500 GCA_016801955.1 Conus betulinus | reverse complement strand
GGGGTATGGGAGGTTGTTGGAGGGGTGGGGTGAGGAGTGTTGTTTTCTTTAAACTTTCCTTGTATCTTTCCTGTCTCTGCAGAGAGACAGACAGACAGGAACAGAGATAGAGGCAGACAGACAGACAGAGAGGTTGGGAAGGGAGAGAGATATTTGTATGTGTGTGTGTGTTTGTGTACGAAACTAACTCTCTCTCTCTCTCTCTCTCTCTCTCTCTCTCTCTCTCTCTCTCTCTCTCTCTCTCTCAAGACGAGAGAGAGAGAGTGCGCACGTGTGTGTGTGTGTGTGTGTGTGTGTGTGTGTGTGTGTGTGTGTGTGTGTGTGTGTTCATGGATTTGGGGGTATTACTTTCATCTACACATATATAAAAATGGGTTCACGAAAAATAATGAGTTTACAGTTTTGGACCGCAATGTTGTAATACTTGGAATGAAGAGTAGAGGGGCTAGAAAGGGGAAAAATTCATTTCCGCAGTATTTCCTCAAAATGACAGATTTTCTGATTTCGAGTGTTAAGGTAGTTAACACTCCAATGTGTGTGTCTTCGACCGTGATTTAAAGCAAAACCAGCCATAGCTCGTTTGCAACATTTTAACACAGGCTTTGAAATACAAAAATGAATTAGCCTCCTAACTGTCGGATAATTTTGTCCATTAGAAACTGAGAAACCCATAATGACAAGAGGAGCAAACAAAGATGTTGTGACATAAATACACGTACGTTTGTGTGGTGTGTGTGTTTGTGTGTGTGTGTGTGGGGGGGGGGGGGGGGGGGGGGGATCTGTGTGTCTATGTTTGTCTATGTCTCTTCGTGTACATTTCAAGTCTCTCCACTTTAAGTTAAGCAGACAAATTGGGGACACGACAAATCAGAAATAGGTACAATAAAAATAACAACAGTAAAGTATGCAGCATCAGTTTAATAGAAAACAATTAAGGTAAGTATAGGATGAGTTGAATGTCTTTTCCTATTTGAAAGGATAACATATTGACACTTGTGACACAATGAATTGGAACAGTGTGTTTTCTCATTTCTCTTCTACAAAATTAATTAAATAGCAATGGCAGAAAAGTCTTAACTGCTTACAGTAAAAAGCATGTGACATACAATTTGTAAATTCGTAGCCAACAGTGCGTGTTTGTTGTCGTTGTCGTTGTTGTTGTTGTTGTTGTTGTTGTTCGTGGTGGTGGTATTAGTAGGTGGTGGTGGTGGTGGTGGTGGTGTGTGTGTGTGTGTGTTTGTTGTTGTTGTTGTTCTTGTTTGTTTTTGTGTTAAACAACCAAGTTTTCTTTTAAAAGCTTTCATTTTTGAAATGTTTATCAAAGAGATTATCATCCTTAAAGAAGACATTCACATCAGCCAGTGTACATAAACATTCAATATATTGTTGGGATTGTCGCAATAAAAACATATAGGGTGTAGTATTTTCACTGAAATGTGTGTGCGTGCGTGCGTGTATGTGTGTGTGTGTGTGTGTGTGTGTGTGTGTGTGTGTGTGTGTGTGTGTGTGTGTGTGTGTGTGTTATCCAACTTTTAGGAAGAAAGTGCGTGTCTAGACATAAAGCATGAATAAAATGTTGCTGATTCAAAACTAACAAAGATCATACTTTTGATGAAAAGAAAATGAAAGTAAAGAAGAGAGTGGAGACGAGGGAGAGAGGGGAGGTAGGGAATAGGAGGAGGTAATTCGGTAGAGACTGAGCATTTTTCTTTGAACTTTTTTTTTTTATCTTATCCATTTAAATATTCTTACATCCAGATTGCTAACTTATGGTTTGTGTCTACTTTCTGTATTACAATTATTCCATACATAAAGGTGCAGATGTTGAATGTGATGTGTATGATGTACTGTATAAGACTTTGTGAAACTTTTGATAAAAAAAAGAAAATATTGCAAATCTGTTTCTGTTACAGAAAAAAAAATCAAATAATGTACAGATTTGTGAAAGTTGCAAACAGAATTTAGCAACCTTCTTAGAAAGAAATCGAACGCAGAGGTTTAGCCCATTAATTTGGTCATTGAAAGCAACTTGATAAGAAAATGTTCACTGAGAAAGGGGCAGAACTCCAGTGACAAATTTTCTGACGGGAAGTGTTCGCGAGTGGTGCGATTAAAAATGGACACACAGTTAAAAAACTCTCACCAATGGTATTCCACGGAGGTCTAGCCTAGGAGCCTTCTTCTGCTATGCTCTGATTTGTATGCCGTTTTGTGATCGCCAACTTCGTTGTGATGAAATTGTATAGATATATGTCCGTAGGAGACAGCTGTTAAATACACACATTGCGATGTCTTATTGCCCTTAATGCATGTATGTCCGCTTGTATCAATTCATGGCTTGAGTAGAAAGAAACTCGTGGAGAGCGTGGCAGCAGAGTGTCCTCAGAAGAGAAGCCCTCTTCAAGCAAGTGTTTCGGCCCTTATCTCCTCACAGTCTATGGGGGTTGGGACACACCCGGTTCATGACTCCGGATGTCCCTCTGCTGCCTCTTTTTTTCTTCCGTCTGGGGACGAGTCATGGCTGGGATTTGAACCATGACCGTCTGGACATGCTCATTTTAGGGATTGTCCACTTAATGTCTCGCACTCTAACCACTGAGGCACTGGGGCACCTGATATTTGTAGGGAAGTTTAAGCCTTATGAAGTTCACTTTTGTTCCTCCTTGACTTTTGATCCAGCATGAACACCTCTCTCTCCGCTTCTGCCATTACTTTCAGGGCTCTGGTTTTTTTTTTCCGTTCCTGCAATTGAGAGCTGTTTCATGAGGCTGTATGCAGAAGTTCCTACAAACCAATTTCTGCAGTGAGGACTTTGACCTGATAGCCTTCTCTCCTATTATTATTCTACATAAGATTTCGATATGTGTACACATGTTGAAATTTTTTGCTCTTTAGTATTTTCTGTGACTTTAAAGTGCCAAAGGCCGATAAATTGTTTGGCTGGGACTCAATATAGATCTGTCCGTTGTTATTGTCATCACGTCAGACGACACACAGAAAGTCACACCTAAAGACTGAAAGAAATTATTGTTCGTGATAAGAAAGAAAAACTCAAGAGAAACTCTTCTTGTCTCCTCAGATCACAGAATATGTTCAATCATTTCCGACAACTGGATGTCGACACGTCCATAACGATCCGGCTGTAGATCTAGTAATGGACAATTTGGATTCAGAGAGAAAAACACCCAAAGTTTTCAATGAGCTTGTCGTTCAGAGGTCTTTTTGCGGGAAGAAAAAGGTAACAGCGCAGACGAAGATGTGATTCGCAGCAAAAATATTTCTTGTTAATGTTTTTCTTTTACTCTCTTACAGACACCGTAATCTTAGCTACAAAAGCGATCGAGGACAACTCATACAGACTAAAAATGGGGCGACGAATTTGATACTTTCTCTGTAAAAAGGTCAATGCGGTACTGTCGGAACTGGTCATGTTGGAGGGATAACTTAAGACGCAATGAAGTGCAGTTGTTTGCCCTCACTTTCGACATATAAACAGGGAAATTTGATCACGTCAATTCATGTTCTGTACAAAAGTAAAGGGGGAGGAAGTGGGGGAGGGGAAGGTAAGGGCACGCATCGGTGTGTGTGTGTGTGCGTGTGTGTGTGAGTGTGTGTGTGTGTGAGTGTGTGTGTGTGTGTGTGTACGCGTGCGTGCGTGCGTGCGTATGTACGTGCGTGTGTGTGTGTGTGTGTGTGTGTGTGTGTGTGTGTGTGTGTGTGTGTGTGTGTGTGTGTGTGTGTTTGAGGGGGCTGGTTGCGGGGACGTATGTGTGTCCTTGTTTGTCTGGGTGTGGTTGTGTATATGAGTTTGGTTAAGATCGGATATATGCGTGAGGGATCTTTTTATTATTAAACTCTTGGACGTTTTCAAAATGTGATTCTAGATGTATATTCTGTACATCAGTACACTTTTCTGTTATAGTCATTCAGTGAATATGTTCCAGAAACGCCGACTGTAGATGCACCTCCAAAGCATAATCATAGTCGAGGCTGTCTTTATGCAGCCCACAATAAAAACTGTATTTGTCATTTATCAACACCCCAGTTTCCTTTAAAATGATATTTGTTTCCGACTATCGGTGAAATATTCGAAGGTGTGTAACAAGTTTGGCTGTTTACCCGTTATTTCACAATAATAATAATAATAATAATAATAACAATGAATACTTATATAACACCTGTTCTCGGCTAGAGACCAAGCTCTAAGCGCTTTACAATCCACACTCGTTATCAGGAGCATGCAAGAAACACGACTCCTAATCGTGAGCTTGTGGCAGTTTCAAATCCCATTTATCGCAGCATGGGGTGCTCAAATCAATCGATACATCATAGTTCACCTTTGAACCTTTGTATTATCAGTGGCAAACAGTTTGTTAAAGAAGAGTTAAGAATTGATGTATGTTTTGCTTTGGCCATTTAGTCCAGATGTATTTATACGATTATTTATTGCCAGCTTATTCCTGGCAGTTTTGCACCAGTATGTAATAGAAGTGTCTACAAGCTTCAAACACGTCTGCTTAGAACCGGCCATAGCTTGTACATTTTCAAACTACTCTGGAGCATGCTTATTGATCAAAAACCATTAATAACATACTGAGTAGAATATTATTCCATCTACGATTTGACCTTTCACTTCTGTGGATCCAAGACAGTTTCAGAGAAAGTTTGTTTTTTTTTTTTTTAACTCTTGAAGACTGATGTCTCTTTTTTTAACATTTGTATGCAATTTTTTCGATTTTTTTGTCTTTTGTGACTGATTTTATGTGGGTTTTTTTTTTTATCCACAGAGATTTATCAACAAATTTATTACCATGATTGGAAAAAAAAACTTTTTTAGCGGATTTGACAGAAGCAACCAGAAATGGACCAAAAATATAAACAGATTTTAGAACTGCTCACCTATCATAGTGACTTGTCTGGCATTTTAAACCCATATTTGAAACAAGTATTTTATGTCTGCTAAGCTTTTTACATTATTCAGTTCTACATTTTAAAAAACC
>JADBJO010001470.1:10000-12500 GCA_016801955.1 Conus betulinus | reverse complement strand
CAGACAAAACTACTAGGCTGATCTTTCTGAAGAATTGTAGGTATGTTCATTATGGGTCACGAATGATGCCCGATGTTTTAGTTTACCGTTATAGCCGTTATTAAGGGCTATAACGGCCCGCAACGGTTTTTTCTTCTTTATGGAATATCTCAGAAAGTACTTAGCCGATCTTTCTGGAAATGTGTAGGTATTTTCAGTATGGGTCATGGATGATGGCCGATGTTTACCAGAATAGCTGTTACTAACGGCTATAACGGCCTAAAACGGTTCTTCTTATTTCATATAGAATATCTTAGAATATGGAATATCTCATGCATATTCACGATATACTGGGAGTACTTTTATATGCTTTACATTTTTTTTTTTTTTGGGGGGGGGGGGGGGGGGGGGATTCTAGTGGTTTCTACAGTAATGCACTTTGGTTTGAGTGAAAATGAGCAGAAAGGTTGGGAAACTTAATCCTGCCATGGTGTCTTTTCCCTTTTAATTGAATTCCTCTCCTTTATATGTCTGTCTGTGTCTTGTTCTTTATCTGTATCCCCTTGATCTTACTCTGGTCCTTGCTCGCTATCTTCTTTCTTCCAGAGTTTCCCCCCTTCTATCTTTCTTCTCCTTTCTTCGTTTGGTCATTTCTCTGTCCCAATCTTTGCGACCGAGCTGGAAATCTCAGTGCAAATTCAGCCTCCTCCTCCGCTGGGTTACAAACCCCTGAAACTGACTTGAGCAAAAGAGAAAATATTTCCCTTTGGTGGGATTAAAGATTTCCTGAAGTAAACAAACAAGAACCTTTTGTTGTGCTCTACTGTTTACATCATTTGTAGTCGTCAACTTTCTAAGCATGAAATTGCATGTGTGTGTGTGTGTGTGTGTGTGTGTGTGTGTGTGTGTGTGTGTGTGTGTGTGTGTGTGTGTGTGTGTCTGTACGTCTGTCTGTCTGTGAGAATGGAGTGGACAACATGGTGGTTCTTTTACATACTGTCAAAGTGAAAACCTTTGAACCCGTAAATGGTTGACAGATTCATCCGTTTTGGGGAACTTGTGCTCTATGGTTTGATTCTTTTTAATGTGAAAAATATATTCAAAAGAAAGTTACAAGTGTGTCTCCTTTTGTAACAATGTGTGATCTACTTACAGAGGTACGGGCCGCTTTAGACAAACATTCTATCTTAGATCATGCATTTGTTTCAAAACTCACTCTCTCTCCGTCTCTCTCTCTCTCTCTCCTCTCTCTCTCTCTCTCTCTCTCTCTCTCTCTCTCTCCCCCCCCCCCCCCCCCCCAATGCCTTTTATATAAAAAGAATAATGCTGTTTTATTCTGTTGAAAACAACTATCAGCGACAAACAAACACAGTGCCATGTTCAGAATAGTGAACGGTCACACGATGCTGTATAACCGCAGACAGTAACAAAGGGAAATATCAACAGGCAGACCTTCATGAACAAACGTAACTGAAGGCTGCCGTGCACCAGTCTATAAATGAAATAGAAACACAAAATGTAGTTGAAACTCGCCTCATACAAACATATGCAATGAACATGCACCCCTGGGTGTAGGTTTAGCATGGAAATCAGCGTATGTTGGAACTAGGTAGGTTGTGTGTGTGTGTGTGTGTGTGTGTGTGTGTGTGTGTGTGTGTGTGTGTGTGTGTGTGTGTGTGTGTTATTTACAGAAAAATTTCCGCACTTGATTATATGGAAAGTGATTGTCTAGACATGAAACATGAAGAAAATTGTTGGTGTTGTCATTTACTTCCTCGTACACAAAATTGCTTAGAATATTTCTAAAGAAAACAATGTTTCGAGCTAATTGACTCGATGGAGAATACCGATTATCACTGGAGAAAAAGACAATGACAGTGCAGAAGAGACGAGAGACATAGTGTCCTGTTTTTTGTTCAAACATATACATATTTAGCCTTCCAGTTTGTTAAAAAGTAAACAGCATTTGCCTTCTATATCTATCACATATATGTGATACGAATGAACTGAAATGTAGTTTTGAAGACCAGTTTTAAGCTATCGTTTAGAAAATGAACTCTTACAAAGCTCCTTCTGTTAAAGGAAAACAGAAAAAAGCCCGAATGAACAAATGACATCAGATTCATGGCATCTGAAAGGCGCAGTTCAGGCGCCTAGTGGGCGGAAGAAACCAGAAATAAGAGGTTTATAGCATTACGTAAGAAGAATGTTGATACAGTACTGGGGTAAAAATCCAGTAACAGGCGATGTTTTTTTGCAAAATATATCCCTCAGGATGTAACGAAACTTCCGGAAACAGATCACAATGCAAAACTCTCAGCAATGGTATTCCTTGGAATTCTAACCTGGGATCCTTTCTTTCCGGTATCTTCTGATTTTCATTTCATTTCCAGTCGCTAAATTGGTAGTGCTAGGAATGAATATGCCTAGGTCTGTATACGACAATCGTTGAGTTTTCATTACTGTAGTGTTTTGCGTTCATAATGTACGTATGCCTGTTAATATTAGTTCATATCTTTAT
>JADBJO010001470.1:0-5000 GCA_016801955.1 Conus betulinus | reverse complement strand
GAGGCAGCTTTGGAAGTTAATGAATAGCAAGGTTGAAAAAAAAATGGCCGCACATTTAGACTGAAAGAAAGACCCAGAACCATCACAGGTTAGTGAACCAAATAATCGGCATAATTACCAGATTAAAACCGCGAAGATGTTTTGGAAGGGGGGGGGGGGGGGGGGGGGGGGGGGGGGGGGGGGGGGGGGGGCAGATTCATGTTAGGTCTTTTCTAGCGGGAGATACAAATGGCCGAATACCTGTGTCAACTGCGATTGTATACTGATGCTCTCATTAGCATTCCTGCTCAGCGGATGTAAATGTATATGAATGGTGGGCGGCTGTACGGTACACCAGTGAGAAGGACTTTAGTGTGTGTGTGTGTGTGTGTGTGTGTGTGTGTGTGTGTGTGCGTGCGTGCGTGCGTGCGTGCGTGTGTGTGTGTGTGTGTGTGTGTGTGTGTGTGTGTGTGTGTGTGTGTGTGTGTGTTTGAGTCTAATTTCACAGTTTGTTTACCTGGATGGAGTGGGGTAAAGGGTAAAGAGGTAAGGCTAAATGCAATAGATGCACTTTTGGCAGCTGCAAACGACTGAACAAACATTTCCACTGAGATCGTAAACACTGAAAGTATCAGGACGCCAGCTTTCTGCAAATGTAGAATGTTTGTGTACATGTTATTGATGAATTTCATGTGTGTGTGTGTGTGTGTGGGGGGGGGGGTGGAGAGGATCAAATTATTGTTCATAGGATCAAATTATTGTTCAAATAACATGATATATTCCATTGTCCTCCACAAATAACCCCCCCCCCCCCCCCCCCCCCCCCCCCCCCCCCCCCCCCCCCACCTCAGCGTGCCCCCCCCCCCCCCCCCCCCCCCCCCCCCCCCCCCCCCCCCCCCCCCCCCCCCCCCCCCCCCCCCCCCCCCCCCCCCCCCCCCCCCCCCCCCCCCACCCCCCCCCCCCCCCCCCCCCCCCCCCCCCCCCCCCCCCCCCCCCCCCCCCCCCCCCCCCCCCCCCCCGTCCGTCCTCTGTCCCTCTTGTACCCCCCCCCCTCTGTAGAGGGACCCCGCGCGTTGATGACACAGCCCCCCCCCCCCCCCCCCCCCCCCCCCCCCCCTCCCTCTGTCCGTCCGTCTTTACCTTTTAAAATCTGGATCACTATAGTCAACTCCTCTTGCCTCCAACCCGCCCCCCCCCCCCCCTCCTCCCCCCCCCTCACTGCATGTCTCCCGCCTCCATTTTTGTTTTCCCTTTCCCCACCCATAAAGTTTATATGTGTAATAAGATAAGATGTCCGTTTGGCGTAGAATATTCACGCACACATTATTGATTGATCTATTTCAGTGTACTAGTTAGCATGTGTGCACGCTTCTATGTTTTCTTAATAGGTGCACGTACATTGTGGAAGAATATTCATTGTCGTTTTCTAGTCATGTTGCAACTGCAGTTTTATATGGTTTTGTTATGTTCTTTATTATTGATTGGGTGGAAATTAAGATTTCGACGCGGACACACACATACGTGCGCGAGCGCGCGCGCGCGGGCGCGCACACACACACACACACACACACACAAATCCCGACAAAATGCCTGTTTTCAAAATGAATGGAATAGTTCTTAATTATGCTTCACAGATCAAGTTTTTGGGCGTTAACCTCACATCGAAAATGTCTTGGAATCAACACATAGATTATTTGCTGACAAAAGTAAGGAAAACTTTAAATTTTCTCAAAATTGTGAGTACACAGAGATGGGGACAAGACACGTCCACTCTAATTTATCTATGTAAATGTCTAATAAGATCAAAATTAACATACGCGCAAGAAGTGTTTTTTTTAGTGCACCAAAATATCTGTTAAAGAAGCTTCAAAGCATAGAATGTAAAGCGCTCAAACTTGCAATGGGTCTTCCCACCCATGCATCTTGTCTTCGAACATATAATGAGCTCAAATTTTACCCTTAGATGATCAGAGGGAAGTGGCTGCCACGAAATTGTGATAAGAAGTGTTCCAGTTAAGAATGATGTGAAAAATGAAATTAAAATTAGATCAGATATCGACTTTCCTACACGTGCAAAAAAAAAATCCTATCCTCTCAGATTACTCTGGCAACGTATACATCTGAGCTTAGGCAAGCCACGGGCATTACTGTTGACGAAAAGTCTGTATCTGCAAGGCCGTCTTTCTTCCCTACACCACCCTGGGAACTTCAAAGGGCCCAATTTGATATTGACCACACTGATTTAAAAAAAAAGGACAATATAAATATAGTGGCAAGCAATGCTAAATTTCATATTGAAGAGAAATATCCAAATCATTTAAAAGTATACACAGATGGGTCATTAATTCAAAAAAATGCGGGCTCTGCTTATTTGATACCTGATTTAAAAGTAGAGAAATTTTTTTCACTGGGGAAAAATAAATCGGTTTTTACTGCGGAACTTACTGCAATATTAATGGCGTTAAATTATCTTCTAAATTTCCCACGATCTATATTTCAAGTACTTTTTGTGTGATTCAAAGTCTGTGCTTCAGGCACTGAAATCATTAAAACTGAAGAATAGATCAGAAATGATAATTGAAATTAGCTGTTTAATTCATGCTCTCTCTATACAAGGCACGGCAATTACTTTCTGCTGGATACCGTCACACTGTTCATTTTATTATAATACGACAAAGTAGACAGAGCTGCGAAACAAGGTGCAAAATGTAGCTCAGAGTCTCTCAGGATGGATTTTCCACTTACGGTTCAAGAACAATATAGTATAGTGGAATCATTTGCTTGGAACCATTTCCAGAATTCCTTCAAAAAGTCTCACAAAAAGCTATTTACACAGATTTTAGTATTGCAAACTTAAAAACACACTCCCACATTAGCAGGAAGTTATCGTCCCTTATGTATAGGTGGAAAGTCGATGCTTTTACAACAAAATTTAGTAAAAATGCCCTCATGTGTTTGTGGACAGAGCATCACAGTTGAACATATTATCTCATGTGCCGCTATCAAACAATTTATACCCATACTTTCTTTCTATATACTATTACAAATATTTTCGAATCACCAGCTTTAACCTATGAATTCTTTCTTTCTTTATCAAAGAGTCCAATAAGTAAGTACTTATAGTTTCTTACATTTATTTACTCATACTTATGAGGTTACTTTTAAGTGAGTCAATCATTAACCTACTACTAAATTTACATAATATATACGAAAGTTTTTCCCGTCTAATATCACCTAGAGTGGATAGACGTTAAATTTGAAACTAACACACACACACACACACACACACACACACACACACACACACACACACACACACACAAACGCACGCACGCAGACAGACACACACCCACACACACACGCGCGCGCGCACACATACACACACACACACACACACACACACGCACGCACGCACGCACGCACGCACGCACGCACGCACGCACACACACACACACACACACACACACACACACACACACACATTGTGTTATGATTCAAATAGTAATTTAAAGTGGGCTTTTTCCATACCTTTTTTTTTCATTGTATCGTAAAGATTGTAAAGATGCTTTCTTTCTTTTTTTTGTATTTGATTGCAAGATAACCCACCCACCCACCTCCTCCTCATGCTCCCCCTCTCCAAATCCTTCGCTCTCGTCAGGATGGTTTTGGGGCGCCTACTGCCGGTGTTATATGGCCTGATGTCACTGTTTGCACGTGCGGATGCTGCACGTATTGTTCGTTTTTTTTTTTGGGGTTGTTTACAGTTCAGGGTGCGTTTGCTGACAACGATTTCCATTTGTGCCTGCAGTTGTTTACTATTTCTACTTTAGTATTTAGGGTTGCTAAGTATGGTTTGCATAGTATTAACCATTTTTCTGTTGAACATAGGTTGCATCTTTTTGAAATGTTGTTGTATGGTGATGCCCTTTTTTATGATTTTCCAGGATATGTTATAGTTTATTTTTTTTGTCTTTAAGTCTCCAAATATATTTGCTCAGTTCTGTTTGGTTTTTGTATTTTTTTTTTTGTTGAATGACTTTATGGTTTGTATCTGGTTTTGAAGTGATTTTCAGTGATCCCTATGTATGTTTCTTTTTTCATTTTCTGATGTCACAGTGGCTTGGTATACAATGTTGTTATAGAGGCATTTGTTGCTTAAGGGACACTGTTCTTTTTTAGCACAATTGCAGGATTTCCTTTCTTCACCCTTCTTTGCTGTGTTGCTTTTCATTTTGTTGGATGAATCAATTATATTTTAAAGGTTAGGCATGCATGAATATGATAGTTTGATGGTGTTCTTGTTGATATTTTTTGGACAATTTGTGTTCTTTTGGGAAGGATGCTGTCAAAATTTTGAAAAATTCTTTTCCTACGTTTGTTTTTACTCGTCCATCATATGGAGGGTTGTACCATGTGATTTTCCTTTTCCTGCTTTTTTTTTGTTTTTTTTGTTCATGTTGTTATCTGGGTTGTATTGTAGTTTGTAGCTGTAACCACTTTTTTGCAATGCCTCTTGGTATTCTGCTGCTGCATTGTTGAATACTCTTTCATTATGTGACAGATTAGATAATCTCTTGTTTATGCCATTGGGTATGGTTTTTAGTATAGATGGTGGGGGTGGTTGCTATTGATGTTTACATAAATGGGTGTGTCATTAGGTTTCTTGTATGGTTTATATATGTGGTTGTTGAGGTCAAGTGTTATGTCTAAGTAGTTCACTACCTTTTTGTTTGCTTCGATGGTGATTTTTAAGTTATGGTTTTGGAAAATTTTGCATAGTTCTTTTTTCTTGTTTTCAATGGTTCTTGGATTGTTGTTTAGCGCGGCGAGGCCGTCGTCTCTGTACAGTCCGACTTGTTTTCCGAGTTGCTTTTGGATGTTGGATAGTATAAACAGTCCGACTAGTTCACATGTTTCGGCACCGTCATACGATCCCATGGTCACATCAATGTTGAGTTTTTATTCGTTTTCTTGATCCATGTATCATTTCTGCTGTAGAGTAAAGTTTTCTTGGTGTGAAA
>JADBJO010001469.1:403797-423968 GCA_016801955.1 Conus betulinus | reverse complement strand
GGGGGGGGGGGGGGGGGGGGGGGGGGGGGAGGACACACCACACGAACACACACAATGAAGGAAGCAGAAGAGAAGAGCTGAGGCAGCCGACGACAAGAGCAGAGGCCGGCAGACAGACATACCAGAGACGGTACAGATAGCGAAACCGATACAAATTATCCAACTGAACGGCTAAACGGACTATTAATAGAAACACGTATGCCCAAGCTACACTGCCGTAAACCAAACCTGTAATGCGTGCCTACGAACCGTTTACTGCGACATCTGGGCACTTTACGTGTACAAGTAGAGGCGTCTGTACACGATACTCCCAACGTTCGTGCGACAAACGCTCGCCCTGTTCACTATTCACTCCTTCGCGCGCGGCATGCTTTGCCACACCTGTCGGGCCTTTCCCTTCGCTGGCAGCTTTTTAAAAGCGTCCACTTCCGGAATGACAAGCGTCCAAACCATTGGAATAAAATAACATGTCCACTGTCCAACATGAAAATAGAGCAGTGTGCAGGTCCCTGAGGGGGGGTGGGGGGTGGAGGTGGGGGATGAGGGACAGGAACACAGGGGAAGTGAGGTACTATAAAGGAAGGGAGATGTAGGGTAAGAGGTAGCCAGTGGTGGGTGATGAGAATGGTTAGGTTTCGTCCGTTCCTTTCTGGGACAGGACGACGCTGGTATGTATGTCGGCTACACACCACAATCATGATTTATTCCGAGCAGCAAGGAGGAAAAAGGCAACCGGGCGAAGTCTGTATTGTACGTAGGAAAAGGACTGTTTCAATTTCAACGAATCCCAAATTTTGTTTGACGGCAGTATCGAGTTTTTTTTTTCCCCCTCCGAAGATCGGAGTCTTTTTCATTGGCAGCTGCCGAGTTCTGGATTCTTTTTTTTTTTTTTTTTCTTTTTTTTTTTTTTTTTTTTTTTTCGCAAACCATCCACAGATTATTGGGCTGAAAACTTCGGGTCACCTACCGTTGTACGACGACGATTCGTTCGCATTCCGCTCCACAGGAGTCGAGACTGCTGACCAGTTTATGAAGGCATGTTTAGTTTTCAGTTTCATCAAGGAAGTATGTCATCACCGCATGCAAGGAGGTCTGTCATCACCGCATGCAGTAGGTATGTCATCACCGCATGCGGTCTAGATCTGGTCCAATATACGCTACACCACATCCGCTCAGCTTTGAGACCGCACTGCGTGATATGATTTAAAGCTGATGGATGAATGAATGAATGAATGAATGAATGAATGACTAAGATGAAGGAATGCATATGAAGAGGGTCTCGTGGCAACGACTTGGCAGATGTCCTGACCTACGCATTAGCCCAGCGCGCTGGCCGACAGCATGTTGAAACCCCCCAACACATGCGGCTGACTTCTGTTTGTTAAATAATATAAGGAGGGTCATTTTCAAATGTTGATACCAAAAAATGATTTCAGAAAAGGCGAGGAGAGCGAGAAAAGAGAGGGGAGAGAGAGAGGGAGAGAGGGGGGGGGGGGAGAGAGAGAGTGGGGAAGAAAGAATGGAGAGCGATGAAAGGAGGATGGATGGAGGGAGAAATAGAGAGAGGGGAGAGAGAGAGAGACAGAAAGAAAGTTCAAAAAGAGGGAGAGAGACAGAGACACACAGATAGACGGACAGAGAGGTAGAGAGAGAGACAGAAAGTCAAAAAGAGAGAGAGAGAGACAGAGTACACACAGACAACGGACAGAAAGACAGACTGACTGAAAGACATACAGACCGACCCAGACAGACAGGCGGGACCATATAATGGTGGCGCGGTCTTCCTAAAGCAGGGCAAACGTCCACACAAGTCATTCTGTTATATGACAATGAAATTTGACGACGACGGTAAATGGAGAATCTGTCGTGGTTTAAGTGTTATACAAGTATGACAAAAGAGAGTTGCATACAACAAAATGGGTTAGGGGGAAACGATAGCAATGTGTATGTTGGGCCAATACGACATTAAGGACTTGACGACGACGACAGTAGAAAAAAAAGTGTGTGTTGTGTGTGTGTGTGTGTGTGTGTGTGTGTGGTGTGTGCGCGCGCGCGTGCGTATGTGTATATGTGCGTGCGTGCGCGCACGCGCGTGTGTGTGTTTGAGCGTGGGCGCGCGCACTTGTGTGTTTGTGTGTGTGCGTGTGTCTGTGCATCGCGCGCATGGGCGCGCGTTTGTGTGTTTTAGGAAACAAATCCCAAAGATGCTTCACAAGAAAAAAAAAAAAACATCTCGAAAGATTGTTTTAAAACAAAAAAGTCGACAACAGAAGGTGTGGGAAATGATGGAAAAGGCTGGAAAAAGGGGTGAAAGGTGAACAGGCGGGGTGATGGGGAGGAGTCCGTTGAGAAGCAGATTAGCGGAGAGGGAGGAGGGGAAGGTAACGGAAATAATGGAAATATGAATATGAGAACATTTTCCATTAACTACATACACGCGCGCACGCGCGCGCACGCACGCACACACACACACACACACACACACACACACCACACACACACACACACAACACACACCGCACACACGTGCGCGCGCGCGCACTGACGACTTAGTTTATAACTGAATGCCTTAACCTGATCATCCGTGCCCCGCAAAAACCTCTGGTTTTCATATGGCAATAAAGTATGTTCTTGTTCTTGTTTACACACACACACACACACACACACACACACACCTGTCCTTGGACCTTTCAACTATCAGTCCGTCGGGGGACTGCAGCCCAATAATGATATGATGTGACCTCCATAGTCGGCTTGGCTATAAACAACATTTTTTGTGGGAGGTTCTACAGACAGACATGGCCGAGTACAACAAGAAAAAGATGGTCATAAACACTGCGTGCTACTACAGCTGCGTTGTGCTGCTGCTGCTGCTCTGATGAATGATGATGATGATGATGATGATGATGATGATGATGATGATGATGATGATGATGATGATGAAGAAGATGATGATGATGATGTGATGATGATGATGATGATGATGATGATGATATGATGTGAAAGTGATGACGATGAAAGAATCTAAAGAAAAGGACACTAGCAAGACATCCTGAATGAAGTAATTTGAGGACAAGGTACGTACACTCACCTCCCATTCAGACTTTCACTGATAGTAGTAGTAGTAGTAGTAGTAGTAGTAGTAGTAGCAGCAGCAGCAGCAGCAGTGGTAGTGGTAGTGGTAGCAATAACGATGATGATGGTGATTTCAATAACGGTAATGCCGATAATGACGACGACGACGACGATGATAATAATGATGATGATGATGATGATGTGATGATGATGATGATGATGATGACGTACTGATTTCAATAATGGTAAGACTGATAATGATTATGATGACGATGTCGACGACGAAGATGATGATGATAATTAAAAAAAAAAAAAAAAAAAAAAAAAAAAAACCTGAAATGTAGAAAACAATGGTGCGAAGTAACACGCATCAAATTCACAACGCAAAAACTTGCACGCCAAGCTGTTGTTGGTGTGGTTTGTCTGTTTGTGTTTGTGTTGACAAATACGTCTTCATCCGACGTCAAAAATAAAAATGCACAAAAAAAAACCCACTCCCAATGCAGCAGTAAACAGCAGCCATTTGTGCAAATAACTCGTTTGTTCAGTACTGTGAATTAGCTTAACTTTACACCTCATGTGCGTTTGTTAGACATTTTGGCCTGTTTTCAGTACCGCTGCAATCTGTTTTAGTATAATAATGATAATAACAATGATATTAACAGTAAGAATAAGTACAATAACAACAATAAAGATAACAACAATGGTGATGATGATGATGATGATAATACTATAATAATAATAATAGGCCTCATAATAATAATAATAATAATAACAATGAGAACAATAACAATGATAACGTACACCTGAAATGCTTCCAAGGAAGAAATCAACGACGATGACGACAGCATCGATGGTGATAAAGATGATCATGAGAATTATGTCAATGATAGACTGCTAGTAATGCTGCTGCTGCTGCTGCTGCTGCTGCTGATGATAATGGTGATAGCGATAACGACAACGTCGCCGACTAAGACAACAAAGCAACCGAGACAACGGTGACAAAGATGATGATGATGATGATGATGATGATGATGATGATGATGATCATGATGATGGCGATAATTACTTAGATCAGTTTAGGCCAAGGATCACTGATTTTTATGACGCTGACAACAAACATCTAATTAACACATTGGTTGAATCCACATGATCACCTGGATTATGTCAAACTGGGTCACCATCTACAACAACACGATGCAGGCTCCTCAAGATCACTGCACTAAGATGAGTAATTAAGTGTACACGTAACATCACATAGTTGGAGTTCCGGTCTAGCTGGACAGTTTACCATTATGTTTCAAGGGCCGACATGTACTTTATCAAGTTCTGATTCGTTTGTTGTTGTTTTGTTGTTGTTCTTCTTTTTAACTTACAGATTTGGTGGTTGTTTTTTTTCTGCTCTTTTTACCTACTGTAAACATAATGTTTGACCACTCTCGGTCAAAAGAGCTAAACTGTGGGCGATAGAAATAAGGATACTTTCAAGACTATTGCTTTTATAATTTGAATGCATTGATGTTTGTACTTGTTTATCCGTTTTGTTTATTTACTGTCATGAACCATTGCTTTTGAATGCCCTGGATCTTTACAACATTCACCACGCAACGATCACACTGTAAATACAGTATCACACACACACACGCGCGTGCACGCTAACACGAACATTCATACACACATACATACACGCGTGCGCGCGCGCGCACACACACCACACACACACACACACACACACACACACACACACACGCGCGCACGCGCGCGCGCGCGCAGCAAATAAGCAGTGAAGGAAAATAAGTGCAGATAAATATATGTTGTACGTTCTCGTTCGGTTTGTTGTTATTGTTTTGGTTTTGTTTATTTTCTTTTGTTTACATTTTTAAAAATCCGTGTCTATAACTCAATCAACAAGAGAAAAGAGGAATGTCATACGAAACAAGAACGGTTTTTGAAGATGGGGATCATGCCGATAATGTTGACGATCATGTTAACATTGTGCCTTTTTACAGCTACGGCAACGACGACGATGACGATGATGGTGATGATGATGATGATGATGATACAGTTGTGTTTGTAAAATTGAAGCGAACTCTCTTTTTTATATCAGGGTAATTGAAGCGAACTCTTTTTATTATATCAGGGCAATTTACAATCCGTCAATTTCTTTTTTTCTGATTTTTTTTCTTCTTTCATGTGTGCTTTATGAGTTTGCTTTGTTGACTGATAGAATCTATTCAACAGAACATGTTCTGATTATTTCTTTGGTCATATTCTTATCTGGTACATCTATTCTGCGACAAGCAAATAAACAGTTCTTTTTTTTTCTGTAAACATCTTTTTGCAAAAACATAAAAAGAAAGGAGAAAAATTCCTGATCGCATGACATGCTAATGTGCTAACTCTTGTGTGAAAAATTTACCATGGAGTAGTACTGAAAATGCCTTCATTATATAAACAATTGTTGATGCTTTTGTAAACATATTCACCCGTTCTCTTTTGGTTTACAAAAGCAATAGTCCTCCAAAGGGAAGAAAACATTATTGAAAATCACTTATTCTTTTGGTTTAGTTTCTATTCTTGTTATCACTTCCAGTCAGTGTTGTTACCACTTCACGGAGTGTTTTCTGAAAAGCGAGTTACAATACACATCATACAAAAATTGAAGGCAAAATGAAGTTCTGTCGATTCTAACTTTGTTAATTTACAGTCCTTCAAAAATTCATTTCCTAATGTTTTGGCCTTCTTCAAAGTAAATGTGGTCCATACCAATGAGAAAACAACAGCCAACTGATGATTGCATACGAAGCAACATCTACTAATTAAACGATCAACAAATAACCATTTAGTCATTCCTCCCCAGAGGCAGAAACTGCTGAATATCTTTATGCCTACTAGATGTCTTAACCAGAATTTATCCTAAAATGAAATGATATTACTATCAACAGTGAAAAATGAATGGTAACCGGAAATGATAACAAAGTGGATCTTTCTATGAAACACTTCAAATGCCTTGAACCTGGGGCAACTGAATATGGTTATCAGAAATGGCAACATCACATAAACTACCGAGGATTGGACAGTATGATTTATTACATAAATCTGAAATACACTGCCCTCATTTTGTTAAAAAAGTTCGTTGTCAATATGCCTCACATCACAGGTAGGGAGGGTTACCACGGTGGGTAGAAGTGTCCCACCCCCTTCCTTGATATAATGGGCCTAGTCGGTAAAAGTGGGACCTCGACCTTGCGCAGGTCTCACTGATTTAGTGCACATAAGTTTGATCCGCCAAATTTCCTTTGAAAATGTGCATGCACCCAGTAAAACATAAATCCTGCACACCTTACTTGATCAATTTCATTGCAAGCTTGCGACGTGAAAAAGCATGCGCTTGTACACTGACCTAATGTGTGATGGCTTCAAGGCAACGGGACTGCAAGCGGAAATCGGAGCAGATTCTTAAAAGAATGGTCATTAGTTTCGCAAGTCAATCCAAAAACAAACTGATCACAGGACAAAACAAGTGTTCTGTCCAGTCATCTGTTTCGTCTGATCGCGTTGCTGGAACTAATACCCTATCTTTCTTATAAGTGGTGCCATTAAGCTTTTTATTTTGAGTATGTGCACACATTCAATAAAACATACACCTTGCCGACCTAACTTCAATTTCATTGCGGGTTTTGCCACATTAAAAAGCGCACGCTTGCACACTGACCTCATGTGTGATGCGAGGTGTTGATGCAGTGTGTGTGTGTGTGTGTGTGTGTGTGTGTGTGGTGTTTTCAGAAAACAAAGTTTGGCTTACACCATGCAGAAGATTTAACACGACTCTTCACACTCCGCCCGCATCCATTCCCATACGAACCAGACAGACAGACAGACAGACAGACATGCATCAGCACAAACCGTAATAGAAAAAGAGCAGACGAGCCGCGAGTCGGCCGCTGGTCAGTACTTCCAACGAGTGGCCGGTCTCCTCACATGGAGGACACGGGCTCACATCCACATCGACAACAACGACCACCACGACGACGACGACAGCGCCCGACCCATGGCCATGATCAGACTGACACAGTTTGGTCCACACGAGGTTCGTCACAACTGCTTCACACGATCGCTTCGCCACCCAAACCGTCACACCGCTGGGTCAGACGTTTTCAACCATGGCTAGCTCGGAATCAGAGTTGGCGAAGAAGTTAAACATGGAAGGAATCAATTTGTTTTCCACTTTTTTTCCCCCCAGTCAGCGTTGATATCGTCTGCACATCCGCGCCGAGCAGACGATCACTAATGGCGGGTATACAAAGTTGTCGTCTGCTATCCCTCTCCTCACAGCTTATCCAGTCTCCGACGTGTCATGAATCACACTTAGTGACGTCGGTGTCCGCACAACGGTCAGTACTCTCCACAGTGACCGAGCTGGCGGCAGGACATCACCCCCCAAAAAAAAAGAAAAACAGAAAAAAAAAAGAAAAAGAAAAAACGAAAAAACAACAACAGTCCCGTGGCTCCCTCCTCCGTCGTAACACGGGGCCAGACCGCGGCAGCGTCAGGTTATCTGCGCCTGATTTGAGCCTGTTGGCGGTTTTGTCGGTTGGAACGCCGTCCGCTGGCTAACCCCCCTCCAGTTGCTCACTGTGTGTGTCCCCAACACTGATCGCTACAGCTCGCGCAGCGCGACAGGCTAGACTGCACGAGTGCCAGCGTGACTGTTGATAAAAGCCTTCCCCCAATCCGACCCCCTTTCACGCTTCTCAAGGGGCTCCGCCAGCGCGCAGCGACGTGGTTGGCGGGGGATCGCCGCTTGCCTCAACAGCCGCAGCCAGTCACACCCTCGGCAGCCGCTTCTTGTGCCGGTAGCGCCTC
Organism: Conus betulinus; assembly: GCA_016801955.1. NCBI lineage: Eukaryota > Metazoa > Mollusca > Gastropoda > Neogastropoda > Conidae > Conus > Conus betulinus. Next base: position 416,027 of record JADBJO010001469.1, on the reverse strand, counting down.
GCGCTCTGTCAGCGCGGCGGGCAGCCAGCGGGCGGTCCCGGCGGCGTCCAGGGCGCTGATTGGTGCAGAGAGCGGTGATGGACGGGGTGGATTTCCCGCGCCTCGCCGTTGATTCGCCGTGAGGGGGCGGGGCTTCACGTCCGCGCTCCTGACGGGTTTCCGTGTCGGGCGCCTTTGATGCGCGTCAGTCAGGAATGCTGGAATAAATTTTCCGCCCCCTTTCTCTCTCTCTCTCTCTCTCTCTCTCTCTCTCTCTCAGCGCCGCGTCGCTGGCTGGTTTGAACACGTAGCGTCATGTTGAAACTGATGTTAAGGTTTTCACTCGTCCGGCAAGAAAAAAAAGTAAACATTTAAAAAAAAAAAAGCTTCGAAGTGACAATCTTTTGAATTTAGAATGTGCTGGTCCCTCAGACTGTGCCCTTCTACGTCTGGTGGTTGTAAGAGTCTGCTACACTACTAGCTGTCAATCGCCCTGAGGTATTTTTAGCTAGGCAGGTAAGTCTAGAAAAAAAAAATTCTGTGGCAAGATGCGTAGACGTGTGCAAAGAACCAAGTGGGTTTTTATGGAGAACTGCGTGATAAAAAGGAAACTGTAACTGCCTGTCGGATTACGTGTTTATTTCAAGGCAGTCACGGGATTCGCTGGCCTCTGAAGTGGACCGCTACTCAGTTTCTGTCAGCTGGCAGTCTGTCACTGCCTGTCTGTTTCGCCAGCTACGAAATTAAAGCGAGATATCGTTCCTTTACCATGGCAAATTCTTACAACGATTCTAGTCATCAGGCGATACAGCAGCACAGCGGTAGCTATGGAAACAACTTTGTGACAAAAGCAAAAAAACTATAGCAGGCCTAATTTTTTTTTTCTCGGATCAAATATAGTCAAACGTGTATCTTTTAACCTTTTTCTTTCAATTCATTCTTTGCCTTTTTTTTTTTTGTCTAGTTTCTTTTTCAATAGTTTTTGTTTTATCACATGTCGATAAAGGAAGTCGGATAGGTGAGTAAGAGGTCGGAGAGAGTAGAAGCGACGATGAGACGACGACGACGACGACAACGACTGAAGAAGCAGAGCAACAAAGCCGGAGGCTGACGCACTGACCACTGAGGAATAGGGGGCTATGTTCGACATAGGAACGTCACAGGAAAAGAACAAAGGAGAGAGAGAGAGAGAGAGAGAGAGAGAGAGAGAGAGAGAGAGAGACGTATGTAATAGATATATACATATCATTAATGTACGTCCCTTTGACACACTGTATTTCAGAATTTTATATATATATATATATATATATATATATATATATATATAGCTATAAGCCTGTTGTGGCTCTTTTCAAGCGTAAATAGGCCTAAGTGACGCGATCACTTGGAATTTAAAAAAAAAATCTGTTTAAAGCATGGTGTTTTAAGACAAGGTTCTCCTCATGTCCGCGTGCCAATTTCTAAATTTATGGCGCCCAAGCTTAAACACGAGGAGTCGAGCATCAAACCGAAAAGGAACAAGAACAAGAAGAAACCAGAAGGCGACGAAGAGAAGACGAAGAAAACACAGATAAAGAGTACACACCTGAAGGTTGTTGAATCACTGGTGGAACCGGTGACAATCAAAGCTCACTGAAGGGCCTTTTACAGTTCTGTCTAACTAAACTTTAGAAAAAGAAGAAGAGAAGAAAAAAAGAAAGAAAGAAAGAAAAAACTTCAAAGAAAAATTCAAGCCGAGAGGAAAAGGTACAAAGCCTGGACAATTGTGACGTCAGTTTCAAGAAAATAGCGCCGATGATCTACTGGCTGCAATCTCTCTCTCTCTCTCTCTCTCTCCTCTCTCTCTCTCTCTCACACACACACACACACACACACACAAACACACACGCACGCACACACACACACACACACACACACACACACACACACACACACACACACACACACACACAAAACACGCACACACATACACACGCACGCACTTGCATGCACTTCACGCCCCTACAAGGACAAGAAAGAAAAGAAAGACTAATCTCCTCGCTGTCTGTTCTTTTTCGCGTAATGGTTTTGCTCGCATGTTAACTATAGTTTTGTTCGCCGTGGGTCTGGCAACACCCATAGGGTCATGACCAACGCTCTTTGCTGTGAGATCTTTTACCCGCACAAAAAAAAGGAACATGTGGCACATTGGGCCTCGGAATAATGTCTGCTCAGAAAAAAAAACCCCAAAAACACTCTCCAACCCTGTATGTTCAGAAAAAAAACCCTCTTCAACCATGTCTGTTCTGAAAACAAACAAACTCTCCAATCAGCATTTCAGGTCTTGCAGATACAGGGGGGAAGAAAATTGCCCGTAGTTAGATTCGAACCCGACACTTCTAGCTTTTCTTTTCCTTACCGAGAGAGAGAGAGAGAGCGTTAACCACTGCTCCACCAACCTGTCGAAGAACGCCAGAGAAAACTTCGGAAGAAAGGAAGAAAGAAAAAATCATCCGCACCGCAATATATCAGTTTTGTTTCGTTTGTCTCGATTCCACTTTAAAGACGGGTCTACCCGTAAGGGTGCAGAATGCTGTACGAATCAGAGGATGCACAAGGAGAGGGGGATGGGGATCGGAAGGGGTGGGGTGGGATACGGGCCGGGGGGTGGGGGGTGGGGAGGGGGAGGAGAGAATGAAATGGAGTATCTTTCGAGGTTTTTTTTCTCTCTCTCTCTCTTCTCTAACATCTAGCCATTCAAACACACCAGTTTTGTCTTGTTTGAAACGAAGCCGAGGCGGATTAGGTTTATAAAAAAAAAAAAGAAAAAGATTAATTGGAGTCTAGGTTGTTATTAATTGTGTTTGTACATGACTGTTTCTCTTAAATTTTAATGCCGGCTATGAATCGGGCTACATGAATAGCCACATTTTGTAAACCATCTCATCATTCGTAATAATCAAAAGTTCCCTTTACACCTGTTGGGAAGAAGACAGCCGTAAATGATTATATCAGCTTCCCCCCCCCCCCCCCCCCCCCCCCCCCTTCCTTCTACTCCACTTTTAACACGGAACCGGGCCAGCAGTATCTGTTCACTTCGTCATACGGAGTGGGTGACCGTTAGAATGTCACAGCGCCCAGCGCTATCTGTGAACTTCATCATCTGTCACATTGATACGTAAAGAAACTGACGAGCCCCTGATGGGAAAAGTGTTAGTTTCAATTTAATTTCTGGGAAGCCAATCGATCGCTTTGCCCCCCCCCCCCCCCCCCCCCCCCCCCGTGGATCCCGCAGGCGCTGTTTCACAAATTATATGCTCGCAGTCAGAAAGTTCCCTCTTTTCTATTACTCACTTTCCATTGTTTGTTTGTTTTCAACCCCCCTTTGTCTGTCCTGCGATCCACCGTTGTTTTGTCTTTGTATCCGATCCTCCAGTCTTTGTTTGAGAAACTCTTGTACCCAAGTTTTCTCTGGGCACAGTTGCTGAGGTGCCGGAACAGTTCAGTGACAGAGCGCCGGACTCGTAATCTTGGGGGTTGCGGGTTCGAATCTCCCACCTGGCTGCTTAGGTATAGGGGGATTTTTTCCCTCGGAGTTAACATTGGTTCTGACTCCATTTCCCAGACAGTCCTTCTAATGAGACTATAAACCGAGGTTCCGTGTGTGAACGCACGCATAACAGTTTGCACACACGTAAAATCCCATCACCAACTTTCGGAAGAGAAGGCCAGTTTGGCCGTTGGTATGGATGACACGTTACACATAGCATGCACCTTCCCCGAAGTTGGAGTATGGCTGCCTTAATGGCGGGATAAAAAAAAAAAAAAAAAAATCCAGTCATACACACAAAACTCCACTCCCTATACAGGGGGTGTCCGCAGGAGTATCAGCCTGCGTACGCAGAGGAAGAAGAAGAAGAGATGACCTACCGGCTCTTTTGTTGTCATCTGGTGACTACTAGCAATGGAGATTGAATATGCTGACCGGCACGGACACTGGCTGACCATTCGGCTGTGTCTGTTAGCTCATGGGGCTTTTTTGAAGGAGTTTTTGAATACATTCAAGTTTTATGTCACTGATGTTGTTTTTAACTGGAGCGAACAGTTAAGCGGAATGGCTCCAAGCTTTCAGCACGGGATGATGTTATTCACCTTATTTAAGTAAGCGACGGCAGCAGTTTTACTGTGTGTAGAGGGAAATGGATCTCTCTCTCTCTCTCTCTCTCTCTCTCTCTCTCTCTCTCTCTCTGTATGTATGTGTGTGTGTGTGTGTGTGTGTGTGCGCGCGTGCGTGTGTATGTACGTGCGTGCGTGCGTGTGTGTGTGTGTGTGTGTGTGTGTGTGTGTGTGTGTGTGTGTGTGTGTGTGTGCACGCGCGCGCGCGAGCGTGTGTGTGTGTGTGTGTGTGTGTGTGTGTGTGTGTGTGTGTGTGAAGACCTTTTGTCAAGCTTTCCCTCGAGTTTCTTCCTGCCCCGTCAATGGTGTAGCTACCGTGTCATTTCTTGCTGTGTAATTATAATAAACTGTCTTTGTTGTTCCTTCCTTTTCAGGATAGAGGGTGGATTGTGTGTGTATGCGTGCGTGCGCGCGCGCGTGTATGTATATATATATATATATATATATATGAATGTATGTATATATATATATATATATATGTGTGTGTGTGTGTGGTGTGTGTGTGTGTTTGTGTGTGTGTGTGTGTGTGTGTGTGTGTGTGTGTGTGTGTGTGTGTGTGTGTGTGTGTTCGTCTAGGTGTTGACAGGCCTGAAGGGCCGCGTGTTTGTGTGTGTGTGTTTGGGGGTGGGGTGGGGGGGGGGGGGGTGGGGGGGTGGCTGGGTTGTAATAATTCCGGTAAAAAGACGACCGCACACCGCGACAAGCACGTCAAGTGAATATCCCGCTACTGACAGAGCCTTTTCAGACCTGTCAGTAAAGAAAAGACCAAACTGTAACGTAGAGAGAACTGACAAACACAAACACCACCACTTCATCATAACGTAGTATCTGTCCGATCACTTCTCAACGTAAGAACCTAATAACTGAACTGTTCATATCCCGAAACCACTGAAGTCTAGGTCGTTCCATTAGCGCCTGCTACGTTGTTTGGTTTCATTTATTTCTCTGTTTATCCATTCCCTTTATTTCTTTTTTTTATCTTCTAAGTTCACCTTTTAATTAAATAAACATTAATGAGAGAAAAAAAAACCAACAGAGCCCCTCCCTAAACACGTGAAGAAACCCCATCAAATAAAGACAACAGACACACCGCAAGAACAGACAGCATGTGCTGTCGAGTGTTCAGCGGGACACAGAATAATACACATACTCAGTACCTGGTAGTTTAGACAGAACTTGATTCCAAATTACAACATTCATAAACTTGCTTGCAGAGGGGGGGGGGGGGGGGGGGGGGGGGGGGGGGGGGGGGGGGGGGTGGTGGTGGTCAGAGTGTTTGGAAACCTCTCTCTCTCTCTCTCTCTCTCTCTCTCTCTCTCTCTCTCTCTATATATATATATATATATATATATAAACACAGATGGTCAGTGTTTTATCAGCGGAGCGAAGAGCTTGAGTTCGAACCACACGTGCGGTCGGATTCTTTTTCAGGCTTGAAACCCTCTTTGTCTACCCAAGCCGTAAACGGGCACCTGATTTTGTTCAGGGAAGGTTAAAGGCGGTGGAAGGAGAAGGAATGGGCTCCGCTTTCCGTCATGCAGTGCTCTAGACGCAGTGAACCTTAGACAGTGTACCTCTAGATCTACGTCTCCTGCGGCTATAGGAAGTATAGACAAACAAATCGGGAGAATAACCATAGGAAAGCTTGTATCATGGTGGGACACAGACTGATAGAAAAACAGACAAACAGATAGATAAGTAGATAGAGAGACAGGCAGATAGATTAATAGGTAGACAATAGATAATTGAACAGACAGACAGACAGACAGACAGACAGACAGATAGATAGATAATTAAAAGGTAGATAGATAGATAGATAGACAAACAGACATATAGATAGGTAAGTAGATAGAGAGACAGGCAGATAGATTAATAGATAGATAATTAAACAGGTAGAGAGACAGACAGATAGACAGATAGATAGATAGATAGATAGATAGACAGACAGACAGACAAACAGACAGACAGACAAATGAATACACAGACAGATGGATACACAGACAGACAGCGCTTCCCGGTTGCCAGATTTAAAACAAACAAACAAAACTGGCATGTTATCAAACTGTAACGAGAGAAGAAAAGCAAGTGTTGTCATTTCATTTCGGTGATACATATTGCGCGACTGGATATTTCTCGACTGTTTTCTTTTCTTTTCTTCTTCTCTTTTTTTTTTTTTTTTTTTTTTTTTTTTTTTTTTTATTTTTTTTTTTTTTTTTTTTTTTTTTTTTTCCTTTTCTTTTCTTTTTCCTTTTTTTTTATAACCCCCCTCCCCCCCCCAAAGATTTCATATGGACAACTGCATGGATCTCCATGGAAAGGCAAAAAAAAAACAAAAACAAAAAAAAAGCCTATAAATGTCTTGAGACAAAGAGGATACAGGTACGCCAACACTTCAGTTGTGGCGGTAATATATATATATATATATATAGAGAGAGAGAGAGAGAGAGAGAGAGAGAGAGAGAGAGAGAGAGAGAGAGAGAGAGAGGTTTCCAAAGAGACGCTACTCGAGTTCAGCTTTGGCGGAAGGAAAGAGGATGTTTGGGCATTATAGCGGACGTTGGTACTGTTCCAAGTGTCCTCCTGGTAGTTTTTATTGCTGCCGTTGCTCTTTCTTTTTGTGTCGTAGTTGATGTGCATGTGATATTCTCTTTCTCTCTCTCTCTCTCTCTCTGTTGTCCATCTCTTACATCTTTTCCTCTTGACCGGAGCAGAAAAGGGAAAAGGAGCGACAACAAGAATAGACAACAACATCAAACAACAACAAAAGGAAGAAAGAAAAAAGGAAAAGCAAAACAGCAACAGTTCAGGGACGTACAGATCTCATATTTCCCACCTCGGCACTCTCTCTATTCTATTCCGCCTTGACTTATGGCTGTGTCAGGCCAGTTGACATAGGCTGGAACACCAAGGCTACATCAACATGTTGTTATGCTCTGCATTTTCAATGATAAATCACCTCTCTCTCTCTCTCTCTCTCTCTCTCTCTCTCTCTCTCTCTCATACGTGCACACATTTATGTATATATAATTATGAGTGGCTGAGTGCATACTTTATTTGCACTACCAAAAAGGAGAAAGATTGAAATTCCCATTTTGGTGTTGCACGCATGTTTTTTATTGTTTGAAAGTAATGTTAATTTTCAGGCCAGTGTCACGTTTGTAACTATAAATATGTATGTCTTAACTTTTAGGGCAGCGGTCACAAACGTAATTTCTCTTGTAACGAGAGATAATAAAGCTTTCTGAATCTGAATCTGAATAGTTATGCGGGGATTGCCCTCAGCCGTGACAAGCTCCCAGCATAACATTATCAGTCTCCAAAATCCCCCGAAGTCGGAGTGTGGCTGCCCACGTGGTGGGGTAATCAAAAACGGTCACACACAAAAATGTTCTCATCCCCTGTTGATGCATTTGTACCATAGTGTTCAAGTACTTCGGCTGTTCGGATGATTCCTGGAGTCTTTTAGCCAGGGTACGACGACGGCTACAACAACAACACTCTCTCTATATTTTTCAATTAACTAATTGCTGTACGACAGAAAAGAGCAAAAACAGCTGTATTGCCCTAGACATCACAGAGACTTATCACAAAAAAAAAAAAAAAAAAAAAGAAGAAAAAGAAAAAGAGCCCTTGTAATCTGCTGAAGAATGTGAGTGGAATTTCTCTCTCTCTCTCTCTCTCTCTCTCCTCTCTCTCTCTCTCTCTCTCTCTCTCTCTTTTTTTTTTTAAGACTTTTGTTATTTTCCCCTCTTACAATCATTATCCAGCTTATTAATTGTTCAATCAGTCAATCACCCAATCAACCGTAATTGATAAAGCATAATCATCATTTAGTTCATTTTCTTCAGAAATCTTCGCGTTCATGTTCAATAGTGACGGAAAATATTATTGTCCCCCCCCCCCCCCCCCCCGCCACACACACACACACACACACACACACACACAAGCGCGTGCGCGCGCGCGCGCGCATACACACACACACACACACACACACACACATCTCCTCCCCTTACCCTCACCTCCACTCTACCCCTCCTCGCACGGTGCTCGCTGCTAGAATCTATTCTATAAACGTGCTAGGGGAGATGATGATGACGATGAACAAAGAGGACAAAGAGATAGGAAGCACCACGAACAAACCTCATCCCTTCAGACAATCCTTTGTCACTCTGAGACTTTCACTCAGAAAAACAAAAGACAGACAGACAGAAAGAATGAATGAATGACAGAACCAAAAAGTAGAAAGAATTGAAGGGACGAGTTTCGTGTAAACACGAATAAACGACTTACCAGTAGTACTGAAGCAATCACCTGCCCTTCTGTTGTATTCATTCATGTAGTTAGTATTTTATTTGTTGATTCGTTTGTATGCTTGTTTATTTTGTTCATTTATATATTCATTTATTTACTTGTTTGTTTGTTTATTTTTGTTCACTTTTTGGTTCATTTCTAAATGTTTCAATATACTCCACGACCCAACGAAAGTTTGGGGTAGGAGTGTTGTAATCCGAAACTGAGAATTAGAAGAAGAAGAAGAAGGTGGAGGAGAAGGAGAAGAAGGAGAAGAAGAAGAAGAAGAAGAAGAAGAAGAAAAGAAGAAGAAGGAGAAAACAAAAGGGAAATTACGCTGGAGGGGAAAACACAAGCAAACAATTAACTTTCCGAGACACCTCCCCCCGCAGACTAGATTGAAAAAGAAGTCGCTGATCTGTCCCGTCCCCCCCCCCCCCCCCCCCCCCCCCCAACCACATACGCACACCGCGCGCGCGCGCGCGCACACACACACACACACACACACACACACACACACACACACACACGCACATCTTTGATGTTATATATACTTGTACATTGTTGGAATGCTTTCGTTGTTGTAGTTGTTTTCATATGTGTCTTTCAAAAAAAAATTGAAAAAAGAAGAAGAAGAAAAAAAAGAAAGAAAGAAAAGGAACAGAAAGAGGGAAAAAAAAGAAGGAAAGAAAAAAAAAGAAAGAAAAAGGAAAGAAAGAAATGAAGAAAGGGAAGATTTGTTTGACACCACCCGGTTCCTTCCCCACATTGACTGCATTCTGGGCTGGAACGGGATGTCTGGAACCTCACAGTCGGCCATCTTTGTCTGAGAGTGCGGCACAAATTCCCTAACCCCGCAGGTGTCTGTTATCTCACGGGCCTGGTCGACGCTGGGTTCGAGGAAGCGTACAGCACAGTCTTGTCCAAAATAGTCTCAAACCCGAACAGAACTCGTCAGCATCATCTTCAGCATCATCATCGACCTCACTGATCATTACAGAAAAAAAGAGAAAAGAAAAAAAAAGGGGGGAAATTATGTGTATCATCATTAAAAAAAAAGAAAAAGATTAAAAAAAGGGGAATAAATCGAACTCCTTCTCTCGTGGGAGATATAGTCTAAAGCCGCTCTAATGATGAGTGTTCAAAAGCTGCCAAGATCACCAAGACTGTTGCTGAATGGTCGTGGTGGCGCCTTCCAGATGGAGGGAAGGGGGAAGCAGAGAATGTAGGGAGCGGGGGGATGGGGGTCGGGGGGGGGGGGGGGGAGGATTTGAGGGGGGGAGTGGAGGGGGAGGGGGGGTTTGGTGTCACTCACTATGGCTCTGCGATGAAGTAGTGACTATCCTAAGTAGGTAGGTTTTTTGTTTGTTTGTTTGCTCTTTCGCTTGATTGATTTTATGTTTGTTTGTTCGTTTGTTTGTTTGCTTTTTTTTTTTTTTTTTTTGCTGTCCTATCTTCTGTGCCACCTCTGTGGCATCGCACCCACACCGCTCATTCCGAGTCCCCCTCCCCCCCCCCCCTCCCCCCCGTCCACAGCCACAGCCCAGCCCGCCTCAGCCCCAGCACCGGCAATCCACAAGGAGCAGTCCACTTCTTCAAGTCGTCCCTTGAGAGGCAACCGACCGGAGGAGACACAGCACTTGCTGCCGACCGAGTCCCCTCGGTGGTGGTGTTCAGTGGTGCCTGTTCTGATCCAACGTACCCAGGATAGCACCTAACTGGACACCCCCCCCCCCCCCCCCCCCCCCCCTACACATGATGACAAGAACTGCTGTGTGGCAGAGCCAGCGCTAGGGGGCATGAGCGTTCATCATCTCCGAGCGTGCCGCCAAAGTTCCGTCCAACGACAGTCGCCATGAACTTGGTGATGTCAGCGACCTGGACATGACGTCAGCAGCAAGGGCACACAGGCATGGAAGGGAAACCAACACTGAAGTCACCAGTGTTGTAGGGCAGGAAGAACCGGCCACTGAGACTTCTTCTCTTTTGTTTTTTTTTTTTCCTTTTTATTTGTTTTTTTTTTTTTTTTTCAAATAATGGTGTTGAATGAGGTCGAGGAAGAGGAAGGTAATGTTATGGAGTTCTTCGTGCGTCGAGTCGACGAGAGCCACTTCAATCATCTTGGGGTTGAGGTGGGGGTAAGGGAGTGTGAGATGATTAATAGGGGTTGACGATGATGATGACGATGACGACGATGATGTTGATGATGATGATGATGATGATGGTGATGATGATGATGATGATGATGACAGAAGTGACTTGTGCATTGACGTTGGTCTACAGTGAGGAGAAGCTGAGCAATTCGTCGACCTCGCTCTCTGGCCCAAACCATCCGAGTCCAGCAGCAAGACAGGGTCAGGACGGCTGGAGACGGTGTCGGATGCAGTGGACGACCATGATGTCTGTTGTGTCTCACCATGCTCTATACACTCCACAACGCATAGCTGGGAGTCGCCTTTCGGCCCGTTGAATCAGTTTTGTGGTGTCCTCCTTGCAGTGCGCCGAGCGCGGTCTTCACCTGCTTAGGTAGACAAAGCCCTACCTCACCGAGGGTTTGAGACCCGTCGGCTGCCCTCACCTGGTTCCGCCAGCCTGCCAGAACTGTTGCCCGGGATTTAAGCCTGGTTCTGCCAGCCGGCCAGAACTGTTGCCCGGGATTTAAGCCTGGTTCCGCCAGCCGGCCAGAACTGTTGCCCGGGATTTAAGCCTGGTTCCGCCAGCCGGCCAGAACTGTCGCCCGGGATTTAAGCCTGGTTCCGCCAGCCTGCCAGAACTGTTACCCGGAATTTAAGCCTGGTTCCGCCAGCCTGCCAGAACTGTCGCCCGGGATTTAAGCCTGGTTCCGCCAGCCGGCCAGAACTGTCGCCCGGGATTTTAAGCCTGGTTCTGCCAGCCTGCCAAAGCTGTTGCCCGGGTGTGGTGGCCGCTGTCGCATGTTCACAACGACGGGGAGCCACAGGTGAGAGCTGAGTGCCGAATGAAGACCGAAGACGGATGTACAGCCCTAAGGAGGACTTGGCAAGGACACCCCCCCCCCCCCCCCGCCCCCTCCGACCAGAGATGCTGCCCCTTCTGGACACCCCAGTACACCCAAGTACGGGAGTACTCTAAGCAGGAAGCTTATCAGTTGTTCTGCGTGTGTGGAGTATAGGAGAAACAGGCACCACTGAAGTCCACCAGAGTGACTCCCCAGCAGCAGTGCAGTGTCTTCTCCAATGGGCTGCCTCAGGACGGCATGATAACGGTGTTAGGTTTTCGTGAACCGCTACTAGTGTTGATCTGAAGAACGACGAGTGTACCGGTGTGAAGAGGTATTCTGGGATGAGTGATGTGAGGAGAATGTCGTTAACAACGGGAACGTTGAAGAACGAACCGCGAAAAGACAAAAAAAAAAAAGTTAACATCGAAATGAATTAATGAATCAATAAGGGAAAGCTAAATAACATCCATCCAGAAAAGAAAACGAAAGAAAAAAAAGCAAAAAAGAAAGAAAAGAAAGGAAAAGAAACAATCAAACAAACAAACAAACAAACAAACAAAAAAAGGGAGGGGGGGGGGGGGGGAGGTTGAAAAAGAAAGAGAGGAAAAGAATAGAACTGACGACGAAAATAACTTCACGAGCAAGTATACATGTCCGGCAGTTTTACTTCTTTATCTGTTTCTTTTCATTCGTTTATTCATTTACTTATTTCATTATTTCTCGATGTATTTATTTACTTCTTTTTAAGGCAACACACACACACACACACACACACACACACACACACACACACACACACACACACACACACACACACACACACACA
>JADBJO010001469.1:388797-391297 GCA_016801955.1 Conus betulinus | reverse complement strand
TCTTTCTTCTTCTTCTGCTTCTGCCTCTTCAGCGAGGTTCAGATGGCCATACACGGTGGCAAGCACTTGACGATCTGAATAGGCCGACAATCCCCCTCCCAAAGAAAACGAGGGGCGGAACTTTTGGGGGGGGGGGGGGGGGGGGGGGGGGGCATCAAGAGCCCCAGTCTGCTGTTTGCCGTGTTTCCGCAATCTCTGGACTTCCAACGGGCTCGTTCAACTGACAGTTCCTTGCAAGGCTGGCACTTCCCGAGTGTTTGTCTTTCTCTCTGCCACCCTCTCTCTCTCTCTCTCTCTCTCTCTCTCTCTCTTCTCTAGCCTCTGTGGCCGCGAGGAGCAGCCATTCAATCATACAGAAGAATTAGCCGATTCAGCGCGCCCCAAGAGCTGTGAACTGTGTGTGAGATTATGCAGGCCAGAAAAGGTGGCCCTAATACCACTCTGTCACGGCCCCAAACCCCTCGTTCAAAGCTCCATGAAGCGGCAGTGTTGACATACGACTCCCGCGCCGCTAAATTCTCGGCATATTAAAGCTCACAGGGGGAGATAAAGGCCAGGAGGGGGGTAGATCTACCCCCCCCAATCTGGGCGCTCTCCCCAGGGGAGATAAGGTACCCCGCGGATATCGACGGCCACCCGGACAACTGAATAGACAGGGAAGCAGCTCTTGGGAGGGGGGGGGGGGGGGGGGGGGGGACTGTCACCCCCCCCCCCCACCCCTTCACCCCCCGCTACCCCTATTTCCACGAGAGGGGTTCGGTGGGAGGGGGGAAGGGGGGGGGAGGAGGAGGAGGAGGAGTGAAGCTTCCCCAGGTGTGATGTCCACGAGGGTGTCTTCATACCTTTCTAGGTGGATGGACTCTGTGCAGTAAATAGATTCTGACATTGAAGTATGTGGATTCTGTTTGGCCTGTATCATACTAGGGAGGGGGAGGGAGAGAGAGAGAGAAAGAAAGAGAGACAGAGAGAGAGAGAGAGAGAGAGAGACAGGGAGAGAGAGAGGAGAGAGACAGACAGAGAGGCCGAGAGAGAGAGAGAGAGAGAGAAGAGAGACAGAGAGACAGACAGACAGACAGACAGACAGACAGACAGAGAGCGTCGCACAGACTTCAAAAGTTCAAAAGACAGGTAGAAGAAGAAGACAAACAAGCAAGAACAAGATCGAAAGGAACAATGGCATGAAACAGGCACAAGAACAGGACGAAACACAGCAAGAACACTTTCGCTCTGTGTTGTTGTCAGCTAGGGGTGAGAACATTACGCGTATGACCGTTTTTTTTTTTTTTTACTCCGCCACGTGGGCAGCCACACTCCGACTTCGAAGGATTTTGGAGAGTGATGACGTTATACTAGGAGCTTGTCACGACTGAAGCCAATCCCTCACATAGCTACGCAGAGCATAACAACATTTTGATGTAGCCTTGGTGTTCCAGCCTATGTCAGGTGGTCTGACACAGCCTTCACTAAGGCGATTCGCTCTGCGTTAATTTCCCTTTCATTTTTCATCGTTCGTACCCGCCATTGACTACCCCCCCCCCCCCCCCCCCCCCCCCCACCTTTGTATGATTGATAAAGCGTCGAACGTCACAGTTATATCAAGGAATGAAACGTTTTCGTTCCTGTGGTTGTATTTTCCCGGGAGTAAATCACACTATCTATTTAAAAGCTTGCAACTGTCTTCATTGCACTGAAGAAAGAAAAAAGATAATACCCGAAGGTGCGGATGGGGGACCCAGAGAAGTACTGTCCTCAACTGCCGCCGACAAAACCCAGCTGGGAGCACTCCTGCACCAAGCCTTGGAAGCCTGCGCTGTGTTGTTCACCGCGCTGGGTGCAGGAACGTTCATGGCACTGCATTGTGCATCTTCCTTCTCCTCCTCCTCTTCTTTTCTTTTTTTTTTTTCTTCCTTTTTCTCCCCCTCCTCCTTTAATTCCTTCTCCCCCTTCTCCTCTTCTTCTTTTTTGCTGCTTCCTTCCTTCTCCTCCTCCTCCTCCTCCTTTTCTCCCTCTCTCTCTCTTTCTCTCTCCCTCTTCATCCTCCTCCTGCTCCTCCTCCTCCTCTTCTTTTTCTTTCTTCTTTTTGTTCTTTCTCTTCTTCCTCCTCCTTCTCCTTCTCTTTCTCCTTCCACTTCTTCTCCTCTTCCTCCTTACATTCCTCCTCCTTTTTTTCTCTCTGTCTTCTCCTCCTCTCCTCCTCCCCCCTCATTTTCCTTTTCCCTTTTCCTCCTCCTCCTCCTCCTCTCTCCCTTCTCTTCTTCTACTCTCCTAGCCCTCCACATGCCCTGTCGACAACGGGTCTTTTGACCACTCTGTCCTGTATCTTTTTCGCCAGCAGGATCCAGGTGAGCCTCATCCTTTTGATGTCCACGTCAACGGCCTGGCGCCACGTTTGTCTTTGTCGACCTCCGACGATGTTGGCAGAAGGCTTGTGAAGAGTGCTGCCAGGCTTTCGTTTCTTATTTTCTTTCTTCTTTCGCCTTTCCTGGCTTTGCTAATGCTC
>JADBJO010001469.1:363797-383797 GCA_016801955.1 Conus betulinus | reverse complement strand
ACCACGCAACACTTATCTCCAGTCAACCCCTGGGTTTGCCTGCAAACTGTCTTGTCCGTCACGTTCCCTACTCGAGGCGTATCGCTCCCCGTGTCCCCTCCCCGTTATTTGTCTTCGTCCGGACCTGCCGTACCTCGCACAGCTGTGCGGGGCAGACTACCGCCAGAGGACAGGGGTGAGGGGTATGGTCCTTTCTTTGTCTCAATCTTCTTCTTCTTCTTCTTGTTTCTTCGTGTTGTTTTCTTCTTCTACATGGGGAATTCTTCTTCTTCTTCTTCTTCTTCTTCTTTCTTCTTCTTCTTGTTCTTCTTCCACAAGCAGACCTACGTGGGAAAATCTTCCTTTTCTTTGTCTTCTTTTGATTTCTTCTTCTCCTTCCACAAGTAGACCTACGTGGGGAATTCTTCTTTTTCTACTTCTTCCACAAGTACAAGTACGGGGATTCTTCTTTTTTCTTCTTCTTCTTCTTCTTCTTTTTCGTTTTCCTCTTCTCCTTTCTTCTGTTTCCTCCTCCTTCTCCTCCTCCTTGTGTTGTTTGTTGTTGTTTTTTGTTGTTGTTGTTGTTGTTGTTGTTCTTCTTCTTCTTCTTCTTCCTCCTCCTCCTCCTCCTCCTTCTCCTTCCACAAGTTCGCGAGGATGGGGGAAACAATTAGGTCATCACACTGAAGAATAATTAAAAAGGTTCTTCCAAATCCTGTCGGTTGTGCACCAAGACTTGGGTCTCTTGAAAATAGCTTCCTTGACCATTCCTGCAATGAAGCCAGACTATCATGTTTCTTTGCTTTGTTGTTTTATTTTGATTTCTTTCTTCCCTTCCGCCTTCCTCTTTCAACTATATTGCCAGGAGGATTATTCTAGCAAAGCTACTGACGCTTGTTACATGGCCATACTAATGTAGTTTTATGTCCTGAACCCATGCCAGTAGGTTCTCACATGGTCCGACGTGCCACTTGATGGATTAGCGCTTTGTTAAAGTCTGCACAGTTGTTGAGCTCGAAGAGAAAATCTCTACACCCGGGACTATGACAAAGACTGTTATCGTGTACTAAACAAATAAGAAAGAAAGGAAGAAAGAAAGAAAGAAAGAGTGAATAATATAAAGTAAGAAAGAAAGAAAGGAAAATTTGAATTAAAAAAAAAGTTGAATAACTCTTGCTCCCGTGATAAAATAAATACACGGCCATAACTCTAAACGAATGCTGCCTACGACACCGAATCACCTAGCAGAAATGACAACACAGAGCACACAGAACAAACAAGGAGACGTGAGTCTGAAAACTTTACATTAACACATCCCCTACTCCTCTTCCTACCTTCCACCATCACCACCCCCACCTCACCTCTTCCTCTCTGTCTCTAGTTCTCTCTCTCCGTTTCTGGTTCTCTCTTTGTGTCTGTCTGCCTGTCTGTCTGTGATTCTGTCTCTGTCTGTCTGTCAGTCTCTGTCTGTCTCTCTCTCTCTCTCTCTCTGTCTCTCTGTCTCTCTCACTCTCTCTCTCACACACACACACACACACACACACACACACACACACACACACACACACAGCTAAAAGCTTAACAGAAAATAACAAAAATAAAAGCTCAAATTTTGCGGCGAGAAGAAGACCATAGGATCGTATTGCCAAACGCGGGTAGTAAAGGGATGGTGGGAGTGGGTGGGTGATGGCTGTGACTTGTGATGGTGCACAGACTGCACGTGCACATCAAAGAGATCACTGTCCCCGTGGGGTCGTCTGTCCTTTCCGGGGAGTCTCTGGGGGGTGGGGGGAGGGGAGAAGGTGAAAGACGGGGGAAATTAAGGAGGATTTAAAAAAAAAAAAAAGTCCGATGGTCCTTGTTTCTATTCGTCGGTTACACACAGCAGTTATCATTGGCTGTACCGCTATTAAAGGTCGTCCCTAAAACCGTTCGACGAAAGAGACAAACAGGTTCCCCAGAGTCTAGCCTTGGGTCGAATCTCTGAGACTCGGACCTCTGTCCTTGGCTTGCCAACTGGGCGGGGGGGGAGGGCGAGGGAGGGGGTGGGGAGGGCGGAGGACGAGGGACGGGGGTGGGGAGGGGCGAGGGAGGTGATCAAGTTAGGGTGTTCTGGCCAAAACTGGATCGTGTGGGTCCATATCAGGGTTAAATTAACGGCACAACCAGTGTTATGTAGACACCCAAGGTCTGTCTAACCAGCATGTTGGGCTAACGCATAGGTCGGACATCTGCTTGTTCAAAGTCGTAGCCACGAGACCCTCTTCTTAATGAAATCATGCGCAGGAGTGTATGTGTGGTCTCAAAAAACTTAGCGGATGTGATGTAGCGTATATATGGACTAGTCCGCACGCAGTGACGCCTCCTTGATGAAACGGAAACTGACGCTGAAACAGTAATCCTGAAAGGGAGCTGAACAAGGACGGGAAGGGGGGAGGCTGCCACAGAGAGCAGACAACCAACAACACAAACACCGACCCCGACCAATCACCACCAGCGACAGCAACGCCAAGAACTATACAGACTACAGTCTGGAAAAAAAAAATCAACAACAATGACTTGCCTTTAAGGGACATCTGGGTAATAGAACGTAAATGTCACATTTCACCATCACTACCGTTCGACACTGTCGTACCGCAACGTAACGTAACGTAACGCACATTTAGCATCCAGTGGTTTGCAGTGCAGGCGAACCTTGAGGTCGCGCGTAAGACTGTACGCCGCACACACACCCACACACTCATACACACACACCCACACACCCACACACACACACACACACACTCTCTCTCTCTCTCTCTCTCTCTCTCTATATATATATATATATATATATAGAGAGAGAGAGAGAGAGAGAGAGAGAGAGATGGGTTTTTTTTACTGATTTTATTTTTGATTGATTGATTTATTTACATGTTCATCCTTATTACTATTATTATTGTTATTATTGTCACTATCGTAGGTTCATAAAAAGTGTCAAGATATTTGGACAACATGAATCTATCAACGACAGACAGAGCTGTCATTTCTTTCGTTACATTTCACTCTCGCGGTAGGAAACAGTTTTGAACTGAAGTTGCCCGTTAACCTCCCCCTCACCCCCTCCCTTTGTGAGAGTACTCATATAGTACTCATATAGTACTCATATAAAAAAAAAGAAAGAACAACATGCAGAAGTTTAAAACTTATAGTGTGCTCACACATTGTATTTCGATCTATTTATGACGGCTGGTGAAAAACATTCTTACCATATAAACAGTCAGGGAGAACTATTAACAATGTACATATGAATAAGCACATCAAGGAAAGAAGAGATATGATTCAACAATAAACCATATCAAATTCATTTATTAACAGGTAAAACTTACCGTAGAAGAAGAAAAATGAAACTGAAGAGCAAATTCAAGTTAGAAAACTAAGATAAAGGTAATGAAGTAAACGAGTTGAAAAGGGAAAAGCCGAGGAGAGGGGTGGAGGAAGGTGGGGATGGGGGTGGCGGCGGGGATACTCCATGGTCCAAATTCAGCTCATCAAAACACGATCATCCATCAACAGATCCACCGATCTAAACTCTTAATACAGAACAAGTAGGATAACTCTTGCTCCCTTGATGAAAGAGTCACGCGCCCATAACTCGAAATGGATGCTGGTTACAAAATCGTCCAGCAAGAAATGCCACGAACACAGCGTACACAGATTTTTAAGTCAGTGGGGTTTTTTTTTTTTTTTTGTATGCTGAGCAGACTTTGAGGATGTATATTACGACATTCATTGTCTAAATGCGCTGATCATGTCTTCAGTGCCTAACGAACGGACATGGTTCTTGGCCATTTCTGTATAGAGAGGATGGTTGTTTGAAAAAGAAAAGGAAGATGAAGGAAAGAAATGGGAAAAGAGAACAGTCTGCCTTCGTTTCTTTCTTTCTTTCTTTCTTTTTTTCTCCATCATTCCATATCTCTCTCTCTCTCTCTCTCTCTCTCTCTCTCTCTCTCTCTCTCTCTCTCTCTCTCTCTCTCTCTCTCTCCGTCTTTCTTTCTGTCTTTTTCCTTCTTCCCTCCAGTTCTCTTTCTTTCTTTTTTTTTTTCCACATACACAGAATGACTATGTCACCA
Source organism: Conus betulinus (assembly GCA_016801955.1). Classification (NCBI taxonomy): domain Eukaryota; kingdom Metazoa; phylum Mollusca; class Gastropoda; order Neogastropoda; family Conidae; genus Conus; species Conus betulinus. Next base: position 379,709 of record JADBJO010001469.1, on the reverse strand, counting down.
CTATGACAAACAACAGAACATAACTAAACCCTGACGCTTTGTCTCAAAACGCCCAACACTTTAAAAGTCCACCTGAGAATGTCCACGAGTAATAGAGTCATACAGACTTCCATGATGGTGCGCGAGAGTTGTGGTTACTTGCCTTACCGGTGGGTGGGGGGGTGGGGGAGGGTGCAGGGGTGGTGGGGGGGGGGGGGGGGGGGGGGGGGGGGGGGGGGGGGGGAGGGGGGGAAGGGAAGGATGGAGGTCTCACACTTAGAAAAAAAAAAATGTGAAAAGAATTTTGAGGTGGAAAAACAGGAGGTCGAAAAATTTGGAAAGAGAAGGGGTTAGTTACCGCCAAGGACACAGACAAACAAGAGTGCAGGACTCTTTGTCTACGTCCTTGGTGGTAACTAACCCCCTCTCTTTCCAAATTTTGCTTCATTTTTCGCCCTCAGTCACCCCGTTTTGAAACGGAGGTTGGAAACCAAAAAACAAAACAAAAAAAGACACCCACCCCCACCCCCTTCCTCTCAAAAAAAAAAAAAAAAAAAAAAAAAAAAAGAAGCAGGAACACAGGTTAGGCCAATGAGACTACAAGGCTGTAGACCTGGCCTGCAGCTGTGATCAGCGGATAAAAACTGTAGGGGGATTCAGGCGCCACGAAGTTTGTTACTATGTAGAACTTTTACTAACCCGGGGCTTTACTAGGACCTTTTTTCTTTCTCTTTTTTTTTTTTTTTTTTAAGCCAGCTGTGGACAGATAGAGACAGGTACGTGGAAGACAGGTGGGAAGGGAGAGGGACGGGCGGGCGGGGTTAGGTGGACGGTTGACTGACTGGAGGGTGGGGGGGGGGGGGGAGAGGGGTGAGCAGGGAAAGGTGGCAGAGGGAGAAGTCTTGTGTGTGTGTGTGTGTGTGTGTGTGTGTGTGTGTGTGTGTGAGAGAGAGGAGAGAGAGAGAGAGAGAGAGAGAGAGGAGAGAGAGAGAGAGAGAGAGAGTTCTGTCGCCGTCACACAAGCAGGTCACTGCAGAATGCTACAGCACCAGGCGATAGGTCGTCTGGCACCAGGTTCCAGGTCTGTATCTCTGTGGTCGTCTGCTGGAGACTCTTCTTCCAAGTGGTAAGTCCGATCCTGTCTTCTTCTTCTTCTTCCCCCACACCTCTGGGTTTGGACTTGAGTCTTTTTGTTTGTTGTTTGAGTTTTCCCCAGTTCTCTCGCCTTTCTCTGCGCCGGATCTGTAGTATTCACTTCAGTTGCCCAGATCACGTTGTTTCGAAACCCAATCTGTCCTGCCCACTCTCCCTTCTCTCTTCCACGTGTCGTGGTGTTCTCCGTCGTCCCTCCGAACGTCCAGTTTGTAGAGGGATTAAAACCATCTCCCTTGGGCTACATTTATATCATTTGGGCTTCTCGTATTCACAGTAACTCTCTCTGACTGCGTTCTCCCTCGCATTAGGTTACACACATACACTTTCGACGTAATAGCCTAACAAACATCTCATTTCCCGCCAAACGGATTTCGACAATTCCCAACCCCTTCTGAGGTCACTTTCACGAAGTTAATCATCCTCTAGACTGCTATTGCCGCTTCGTCCACATGCAGTCCAAACCAGACTGGCAATAACATCAACACAGCTCCTTACAGCAACGTAAGTGAAAAAAAAAACAACAACAAAAGACTCTTCCTACTTCAAGTGACTAGCCATGAGCTCGATGTGTTCACATTTACTGAACAACCCTCGACTGACTTAGCCCTGATGCTGTATTCAATGTATTCAACCTGGTCACATCTAGGCCTGAATATTATTGTTTCACATTTGCTTAACAACTGTACATTCATTTTGTTATTTCGTTTGTCTTTACCCAGCAACGAATTCTTCTTTCGTTTTTGTGTTCTTTCCTTCATTCTCTTCTTTCTTCCTTCCTTCCTTCCTTTGTTTCATTCTTTTTCTCTGTCTGTCTGTTGTTGTCTTTGTATAAGCAGCACTTTATCTGAGTGAGTGTGCCAGTACACCACATATTTTAACATAAACAAACCCAGACACATTGTATCAAACTCCAAAACACTAAAAAAAAAAAAAAAAAAAAAAACAGCAAAAATATGTCCATTTGTAAGGGAACATACAGAGTATGCTTGGTAAGAGACTGGTTGTTAAAAAAAAAAAGAAGAAGAAAAAGAAAACAAGGGAGAGAAAGAAAAAAAAAAAAAAAAAAAAAGGAAAGAAAAAAGCTAGCTGTGGAAATTTTTTTTTCCCGCTTTTTGTTTGTTTGTTTTTGTTTTTTTTTTTTTTTGCAGATGAAAAGGATAATGTGAAGCACTAATGAAGAGGTGGATTTTGGCCTTAGGCGGAGAAAAAAAAGAAAAAGAGTCACCGCCTCAGGTGTTCCATGCATTGATCCGACAACTGATGCCACAGAAAAAGAAAAAAAAAAGACTTAGCCCGGATGCTCCGAGGTCTGAACAGTAGGCTAGTACACAGTGTGCCTCTTCTTGACTGTTTATAAGGTGACAGCTCAGGGGCAGTCCCCGTCACCTGTCAAAAAATGACCCGAAAGTTTCGACCAACTTCATGAAGTCGCATGAAGGTTTGCGCTAGCTGAGCACCCGTCGTGCCAACGGGACCAATTATCCTCCTGTCTGTTACATTCTACACGTTGTCATTTAACGCGGTTTAGACCCTCTGTCGTGGGCTGAAATAGCTGAATTGGTAGAGCGCCGCCGGACTCGTAATCCAAGGGTTCCGGGTTCGAATCTCCGCCGGGTCGTTTCGGTACAGGGGGACTTTTCCCCTCAGAGTTAACATTGGTTCTGACTCCATTTCCCATACAGTACTTCGAATGAGACTATAAACCGAGGTTCCGTGTGTGAACGCGCGCATAACATCTTGCACACACGTCAAATCCCATCACCAACTTTCGAAAAGAAGGCCAGTTTGGCCGTTGGTATGGATGACAAGTTACACATAGCAAGCACCTTCCCCGTAAATCAAGTATGGCTGCCATAATGGCGGGATAAAAAAAAAAAAAAAAAAAAAAAAAAAAAAAAAAAAAAAAAAAAAAAATGCACACAAAAAACTCCACTCCCTTTTGTAGGTTAGATGGGATTAATAATACTTGTCTGCCTATATAGAAAGTGTCCGCAAGAGTATCAGCCTGCGTACACTGAAAAAAAGAAGAAGATGCTTCCGACAGTTTGCCACGAGGTACTCCCGAACACTGTCTAAGCAGTTCATGATGTTGTACGGCATCAAACATGGCTAGGCTGTTTACTACTTCAGATGCAGCTAGCTGTGGGGCAGCCGTCAAGACCTCAAGAAGACTGGGTTTCATCATGACGATAGGATTGAAGATCTTAAAAAAAAAAAAAGGCCACAGATGAGAGAAGAAGAAGAAGAAGAAGAAGAAGATGATGATGATGATGATGATGATGATGATGATGATGATGATGATGATGAAGATATGAAGAAGAAGAAAGAAGAAAGAAGAAGAAGAAGAAGAAGAAGATGATGATGATGATGATGATGATGATGATGATGATGATGATGATGAAGATGAAGAAGAAGAAGAAAGAAGAAGAAGAAGAAGAAGATGAAGAAGAAGAAGAAGAAGATGAAGATGAGATGATGAAGAAGAAGAAGAAGAAGAAGAAGAAGAAAGAAGAAGAAGATGAGAAGAAGAAGAAAGAAGAAGAAGAAGATCAAGATGATGAAGAGAAGAGAGAAGAAGAAGAAGAAGGAGAAGGAGAGAAGAAAGAAGAAGGAGAAGAAGAAGAAGAAGAAGAAGAAGAAGAAGAAGAAGAGAAGAAGAGAGCACAGTGTAGACTGTCCCGTGGCATTCTACCGGGAGAAAATACAGGAATAAATGAATTGTGTTTGTCATACTAATCCTGTTTTAGCTGTGTCTGAGTAAAAGTCATGCCGTGATGTCTGCTTCTTTTGGGTCACTGCGATGCTTATCTTTTTCTTTCTTTCTTTTTTTTTTTTTTTTATATTTTAAATAACCTTCGGAGTTCTAGACCAGAAACGTAAGAAAAAAAAAAGATGCAAAGCATATAAACGTACCCCCAGTTTATCCTGAATACTCGTGATATATTCCATAAAGAGTAAGAACCGTCTTGGGCTGGTGTAACCGTTAGTAATGGCTATTCTGGTAAACATCGGCCATCATCTGTGACCTATAATGAACATACTTACAAATTTTCAGAAAGATCGGCCAAGAACTTTTTGAGATTTTCCATGAAGAAGAAAACCATTATGGGCCGTTAGTAGCGGCTATAACGGTAAACTTAACCATCGGGCATCTCTGTGACCCATAATGAACATACCTACAAATTTTCAGAAAGATCGGCCACTTACTTTCTGAGATATTCCATAGTAACGGCCATAACGGTAAATTAAACGTCGGGCATCATCCGTCGCCCATAATGGACATACCTACAAATTTTCAGAAAGTTCGGCCAAGTACTTTCGGAGATATTCCATAAAGAAGAAAAAACATTATGAGCCGATGTAGCCGTTAGTAACGGCTATAACGGTAAAGTAAAACATCGGGCATCATCCGTAAGCCATATTGAACATACCTGCTAATTTTCACACAAAATCGGCCAAGTACTTTCTGAGATATTCCATAAAGAATACAAAAACGTTACAGGCCGTTACAGCCGTTAGTAGTAACGGCTATAACGTAAACTAAAGCATCGGGCATCATCCGTGACCCATAATGAACATACCTGCTAATTATCACAGAGATCAGCCAAGTACTTTCCGAGATATTTCATGAAGACCAAAAAAACCGTTACAGGCTGTTACTGCCGTTAGTAACGACTATAACGGGGTAAACTATACATCGGGCATCATCCGTGACCCCATAATGTATATGCCTGCTAATTTTCACAAAGATCGACCAAGTACTTTCTGAGATATTCCATAAAGAAGAAAAACCGTTACAGGCCGTTACAGCCGTTAGTGACGGTTCTAACGGTAAACTAAAACATCGAACATTATATTCGTGACCCATAATGAACATACCTACAAATTTTCAGAAAGATATGCCAAATACTTTCTGAGATATTCCATAAAGAAGAAAACCCGTTACAGGCCGTTACAGCCGTTAGTAACGGCTATAATGGGTAAACTAAAACATCAGGCATCATCTGTGACGTATAATGAACATACCTGCTAATTTTCACAAAGATCGGCCGAGTATTTTCTGAGATGTTCCATAAAGAAGGAAAAACCGTTAAAGCCGTTAGTAACAGCTACAACGGTAAACTAAAACATCGGGCATTAGTCAAGACCCATAATGAAGATACCTGCTAATTTTCAGAAAGATCGGCCAAGTAGTTTCTGAGATATTCTATAAAGAAGAAAACCCGTTACAGGCCGTTACAGCCGTTAGTAACGGCTGTAACGGGGCAAATCAAAAGATCAGGCATCATCCGTGACCCATAATGAACATATCTGCTAATTTTCACAAAGATCGGCCAAGTGTTTTCTGAGGTATGCCATAAGAAGAAAAAAAACGTTACAGGCCGTTACAGCCGTTAGTAACGGCTATAACGGTAAACTAAAAACAACGGGCATTATTCGTGACCCCATAATGAACATACCTGCTAATTTTCAAGAAGATCGGCCGAGTAGTTTCTGAGATATTCTATTAAGAAGAAAATCCGTTACAGGCCGTTAAAGTCGTTAGTAATGGCTATAATGGGGGTGAACTAAAACATCAGCCATCATCTGTGACGCATAATGAACATATCTGCTAATTTTCACAAAAGATCGGCAAAGTACTTTCTGAGATGTTCCATAAAGAAGAAAAAACGTTAAAGCCGTTAGTAACGGCTACAACGGTAAACTAAAACAACGGGCATTATTCGTGACCCATAATGAACATACCTGCTAATTTTCAGAAGATCGGCCGAGTAGTTTCTGAGATATTCTATAAAGAAGAAGATCCGTTACAGGTCGTTAAAGCCGTTAGTAACGGCTATAACGGGGCAAACTAAAATATCAGGCATCATCCATGACGCATAATGAACATACCTGCTAGTTTTCACAAAGATCGGCCAAGTGTTTTCTGAGATATGCCATAAAGAAGAAAAAACCGTCACAGGCCGTTACAGCTGTTAGTAACGGAATAACGGTAAACTAAAACATCGCTTATTATCCGTCACCCATAATGAGCATACCTACAAATTTTTCAGAAAAGATCGGTCACGTACTTTCTGAGATATTCCATAAAGAAGAAAAAAAAACGTTACATGCCGTTATCGCCGTTAGTAACGGCTGTAACGGAGTAAATTAAAACATCGGGAATCATCCGTGAACATTAATGAACATATATACAAATTTACAGAAAGATCGGCCAAGTACTTTCTGAGATAATCCACAAAGACGAAAAAAAGATCCGTTACAGGCCGTTACAGCCGTTAGTAACGGCTATAACGGGGTAAACTAAAACATCGAGCATCATCTGTGACCCATAATGAACGTACCTGCTCATTTTTACAAAGATCGGCCAAGTACTTTCTGAGATATTCTATAAAGAAGAAAAACCATTACAGGCCGTTACAGCCGTTAGTAACGGCTATAGCGGTAAACTAAAACATCGGGCATCATCCGTGGCCCATAATGAGCATATAGATCTACAAATTTTCAGAAAGATAGGCCCAGTAGTTTTGTCTGGAGCGAGTGGAACACATTTTGACCACGGACACACAGACACACACACAGACAGCATTTCTTAGTTCCCATTCTAAAGTACTCCCTGTTCTATAAGAACTGGGAGTACAAAAATAGTATTTACTTGAGTGTTCCAAGTTTGCTTATTTCCCTCAGCGCTGATTCTTTCCGTCCAATATTCAGAGCGAAGGTCTACATAAGCGGAGCTTTATCAACTTTATGTCGCTTAGGAGACAGAGAAACAAGATGCAAAGCATATAAACGTACTCCCAGTTTATCTTGTTCGGTATCGTTACGTTAAATTTTTGAGGTAGGCCTACACTTTGGAAACTGATATTTTAGTCCTCGCTGAGCTGAAGCCTGTTTACCTACCAAATTTCATCCAAATCGTACAATATGTCAAGAATAACGGTTTTTAACGGTTAAATTTTGAAACACCATCTGAAAGTGCTATTTGAGTGTGATAACCTTTCTATACACCAAATTATATTAAAACACACCTTTGTATCCCACTTTCGCCCTGTTCCACCCCGACCCGTCAGGCTCCTGATCCGCCCTGTACCACCCGTTCCTCAGTTGGCTGATTGTCTTGGTGTAATTGGGTTGACCACAGTAATAAAGACAAGCCGGTCGTTATCCGGGTCTTTCCACCCTTTACCAGCGCCATTTGTGAACAGCAGTTCGTGGCTTTTTAAAATTTTTAATCGCTTTTTTTGTCATCCCATCGACTTCCGAATACAATCGAAATGTCGGACTCTGACAGTGACAGTGACACGAGCTTGATTGTGGACCAGATGTTCAATATGACTGTGTTTCCAACTGAAAATGACGAGTGAAATGAATCGGACACTGATCTAGACTCTGCAGACAGATATATTGACTATGAAGTTGAAGGAGTGTATGCGAGTAGTGACAGTGACTCGGAGGTAGGCGACGCAGGTGACGCAGTGCAACGTAAAGAAAATTTCATGTCATTGATCTGTGTGTGACAAAAGTGCTCAAAGGCAAGAATATTTCCAGTGACTGCGTTCTGTGTGTGTGATCACATTTGGATTATATAATTCATTACTTCTGGAACCATATGGTGAGTACAACAAAAATATTTGAGTGTTGTTTTGTGTTGTGATGCCTGCCTTTCTTCCTTCCTACTAACACCTGCTCATAGTTAGAAATGTTATCAGTCATAGGATTTTTTTTTCCTCTCAAAAACATAAACTAACTCATGCAGATCAAAAAAGCATGCACTTCAACACATTTTCAGTAAATATGGTATGATTTTGACCTGTTAATTTTTTTTCCCCCTGCTATGTAAATAAAATGCGGCACAAAAATTTCACGTATGTTCCTAGCTACCTGTATAACTACTAACACCTCACAACACCCATCAGTTCTTTTCAGATGGTGAACCTGACCACTTGCCACCAAAAAGGTAGTGCTGCTATAAAGTTGATGGTGTTGTATTTGCCTGTCTGTCACCTATTTCACTGACGTAGGTGTGTTTTCCCAGGTAAAATCAGGTGTGTGAGTGTTGAACCATGAAAATATTTTCACATCCCCCTAAAATAACAAGTGCAAAAACAAAGTTCAGCTTTCCATAGATTTTTGTTCAAAATTTGAAGTCTTTCTATCTATTAGTTTATTTGTTTACAATTTTTCAAACTCAGTACCCCAATTCGGGCAGCAAATTCCAATATAGACTTAGTAGTGGAGGGGACTTCTGTTACACGAAATGCAGGAAAACGAAAGTTATTAAGAAATACGGCAAAATAACGGTTTTAACGGTTATTTAACCGATGTACACTTTTGAAACTGGTATCTTAATCCTCACTGGGCTAGAGCCTATTACACCTACCACATTTCATCCAGGTTGGACAATATGTCAAGAACAACGGTTTTTCACGGTCAAAATTTCGAAACACTATATGGAAGTGCCATCTGTGTGTGATAACCGTTCTATATACCAAATTTCATTAAATCCACTAATATATGAAAAATAACGGCAAAATTACGATTTTAATGGTTATATTACCGATGTACACTTTTGAAACTGGTATTTTAGTCCTCACTGCGCTAAAGCCTGCGTACATACCAGATATTTCATCCAAATCAGACAATATGTCAAGAAGAACGGTTTTTAACGGTCAAATTTTGAAACACACTATATAGAAGTGTCATTTGTGTGTGATAACCTTTCTATACACTAAATTTCATTAAATTCCACCTATAGATAAGAAATAACGACAAAATACGGTTTATAACGGTTGTTTTAATCGATTTTCAGCATTACATCACTTACATATGGAAAGAGGCTCCGATTTGTCACAAGATCATCCAAACCGCTTAAAAATCGGCCAAGTACTTTCTGAGATATTCCATAAAGAAGAAAAACCGTTACAGCCGTTAGTAACACATCTCTTTCTGTGTGTGTGTGTGTGTGTGTGTGTGTGTGTGTGTGTGTGTGTGTGTGTGTGTGTGTGTGTGTCCTCCAACTTTCAATTTTTCCCCACATTACTTCTGTTTTCTTCTATTCCCCTTTATATTTTCGTGCATTTTTTGTGAGGCCACTGTCCGCTTGTTTTCCTTTCTTCGCTTTGTTTTTTTTTTTTTTTACAGGCTTCGCCTCTGTGTTCAACTACAGATGGAAGAAACTCTAATTTGAGTCAACTGCATACGTTACGTTTTGTGCGGTAATGAGTCAACTGCATACGTTGCGCTCTGTGTGGTAAATATTCCGGGACCGTGTCAGTTGTCTCTTTCGGGTGGTGTACCGAAAGACGAGCACGACACATTTAGTATACGCATAATCAACGGCAAAAATCAATAGAAGAGCGAACACACGAGCCTTCAAAGCAGTACTGAAAACTCTTGAGGGGGAAAAAAACAAGCGGGGGAGAGAAGGGACAAGGGAATGAAGAAGTGTGGCAGGAATGAGGCATGGGGGGAGGGGGAGGGGAGAGAAGGAGGGGAGGGGAGGATGGGGAGGGATGGCGTCCCCCTTTCGAAGGTGATTTTCTTTGCAACAGGAAGTGTAATAATAAGCTGACAACAGGTATACACTCTTAATACAGTGTGCAAAGCAAAAACAAAACAAACAAGCAAACGAAAAAAAAAAGTGTTGAAGAAATAAGTAAACAAATGACATAGTACGGTTGCATTTGAACAAAAGTGCAAATCAAAACAAAGTCATCGAAGGATCTTTTCTTAACGTTACCCTTAAGACAAAGTAAAGTAAAGGATCTTTTCTTAATGTTGTCCTTCCACTAACGGTCCCGACCCAAAGAAACAAACCAACAAACGAAAACCGCATTAAAGAAATAAGCAAACAATAACATCGTAACTGCAGCACGGTTGTATCTGAACAAGCGTACAAATCAAAACAAAATAAGTAGAAGATCTTTTTTTCTACGCCACCCTTCAAAATAAAGTAGTTAATGCTGCCCTTCAAAACAAAGTAATTAATGTTGCCTTTGAAAACAAAGTAATTAATGTTGCCCTTCAAAACAAAGTAATTCATGCTGCCCTTCAAAACAAAGCAATGAAAGGATCTTTTATAATGTTGTTCTTTCTCTAACGTTCCCCGACCAATACCTACAGCTCTGTCACACGCACTTGTTTCCCTTTTATCTCCCCCCCCCCCTCTCTCTCTCTCTCTCTCTCTCTCTCCCCCCCCCCATCCTTGGAAGGCTAAGAGAGGGAGTGGAGAGAAGATTTGAGGTGAAGGAGTGCGGCGGGGGTGGGGGTGGTTTGGGGTGGGGTGGGTGGAGGGATTCACCCCTTCAAACTCTGAACCAAGGTGGTGTGTGTGTGTGTGTGTGTGTGTGTGTGTGAATCAGACACCTAAAGTCGCCTGGTATCAGCCCCTTAGCGACTTATCTGGACATTTTCCTCTCTTCCCGCCGTTCCCGGGCGACGCGAGAATTGGCGAGACGTGACGAGACCCCTCCATGCCAAAGGTGACAGTGTGGCCCGGAGAGGTGTTTTAATAAATGACAGGGGACGCGCAGTGATAATGCCTGCATTGTTTTGAGGGGGGTGCGCACGGTAGGCCTAAAAATGCGCTTCTCCTTTTGCTCTCTGACCTCTTGTCAGACCGCTCCACGATAGCAGTTCAGGCTTTTCGGGGTCTAACGCCAACTCATCTCAAGCGGCGTTGTTGTCAGAGAGAGAGACCTAGAGGAGGTGGTTTTGTTTCAGCAAGTTTGTTTCTTGTATTCCCCACAGTTGATAGTCTAATCTGGTTTGTTATCAGTCTAATTTAGCGAGGAACTGTTTCAGTCTTTTGAACGATTGCCTTGGTAAGTTTTTTTTTTCTTTTTTTTTTTTCCCCCTTTTTTTGTGGTTTGCTTGTGAAAAAGGTTGAAGGGGGTTGGCCAGGGATGACAGATTTGACAGTGCGAGGTATACAGTAAGATAACGATGTACAGTTCCCTCTTGTTGCAACGATTTCTTTCCTGTTGATGGTCGCCGTTCGTAACACACACACACACACACACACACACACACACACACACACACACACACACACACACACAGAGAGAGAGAGAGAGAGAGAGAGAGAGAGAGAGAGAGAGAGAGACACAACAGACAGACAGACAGACAGAAAGAAAGAAAAAAGATTTCACGTCCACACTTTCTTCAAGTAATCAGACCGATGGAAATAATAATCATGCCAGACACGAACAGGGACGATTCTTTGATAGGAAAAGACAGCAGAGACTGTCAGCGTGGAGACAATAATTATATAACTGTTTTGGGCTATCGCTTCCTCCCCGCCCCCCTTCCTTTTTTTTTTTTGAAGTATTTATGAGCCAGCGAGTGTACATATACAAACCACTGTGCGCGCTTATTCATACTAAAGTACACAACAATGTTCCTGTCTTCTTCATAAACTAAGAAGCATGTCTTTCCTCCCCCCCCCCCCCCCCCCCCCCCCCCCCCCCACCCCCCCCCCCCCCCCCCCCCCCCCATTTCTTTTGAGTTTTGTTAGTTTGACTGTCTTTCATTTGTTTTTCAGTATTACTTTATCTTGTTGTTTGTTTGGATTAAACAAAACACTCTTTGCTCCTTCCAAGAAGTCTCGGAATAAATTACCGCTTTTTTTTTTTTTTTTTTTTTTTTTTTTTTGTATGTGAATGATCGTTTATGACGTATTCACGTTTCAGATGCATTCAAACCTAAGTTACGCCATTCTTGAAAAGTGTACCTTCGAAAGGTGAAAAAAAAAAAAATAATGGAACACATTTCTACGTTTGGCTTTGTTGCTGTTGTTGTTTTGTTGTTGTAGTTGTTGTGTGTAGTTGTTTGTGTTACATGTCATGTAAGTTGAAATCTGTCAGCAATGGGTTAAAAAAAAAAAAAGAAGTGAAGTTATTATAACCTGTTCAAAGTTTGAAGTTCCCATAGCCGATTGGTCGAAGGGACAATGATCTGTCAGAAGCTCACCGTGTCGAGGGCAGAGCATGGTGGAAGGCGGAGCCCATCCCCTCTCCTTTCGCCGCCTTCAACCTTTCCTGACCTCAATCAGATACCCATTTACTGGTGGCTGGACCGAGAGGGTTTTCAGGGGAGATGCCCCCCCCCCCCCCCCCCCCCCCCTCCCCCCCCCCCCCCCCCCCCCGCCTGCCACAAAAGGTTCGAATTCACGAACGTCAGCTGCGCAGACACACGCTCTAACCACTTGAGCACGGGCTCCCCTAGCCTAGAGCACGAAAACAATAAACCGAAGCAGGTTGAATAAAACGACGATGGTTTTTCATCCGTCACGACGCTGTTTTGACTCACACTTTAATGCCTTCACTGCTCCTTAAACGTGTGGTGAAGGTATGTATCAAGAGAAGCACCTCTCGTTTTCATAATACCTCCGCTGCCACCGCAATCATTATTATCCCCACCCATGCCACCATCATCATCGCCAACAACAGCAAGCACCTCATGAAACATCGCCCGTGAAATGACAGACGAACCACATCGACAAAATCGACAACACACACTGGCACCCCCAAATATGATGGTCTCTCCTTCTTAGTCTTCCACATTAATAAAACCTCCTAGCCCCCCCCCCCCCCCTCCCTGCCTCCCCACCCCCAATTCCCTACCCCCAGTCCTAACCACCACCACCACCACCACCACCACCGCTACAACCTCCTTCAACGCCCTTGTTCTTCCCTCCATTCACTCGCTCTCCCCCTCCATCCCCTCCCATCTTCTACCTCCCCCCCCCCCCCCCCCCCTCTCTGTCTCTCTCAGGAGTGCCTCCCCCTGTTCGTCTTTGCTTCCCACCCTCTCTCTTCACTCCTCTCTTCCCCACCCCCAATCTCCCCACAGCACACACACAAACGCAAACACACACCCTCATCATCATTACCCCCACCCCCACCCCCACCCCCGCTCCCTCCTGTCCCCCAGTCGCCGCAGGACAGCGCCTCGCCCCTCACGCGTCACAACTCTTGACACTTACCTCCCCTGAACGCAGCTTTCCCCTGATCCAATGGGGGCCACTGTGCTGGGCCTAATCTGGTCCACACTCACACTGGGCCCACCACAAATAGCCACACACTACAGGCAAAAGCCCTCGTCAACTCACGGGGCTTCCATTGTCAACAGAAGGTTAGTTTTAACCAATTTCAGTCAGTTGCTCGGGGCCGGCGCAGCCGACGAGGTTACGCTTGGAGCACAGAGAGAGAGAGAGAGAGAGAGAGAGAGAGAGAGAGAGAGAGAGAGAGAGAGAGAGAGAGAGAGAGAGAGAGAGAGAGAGAGAGAGAGAGAGAGAGAGAGAGAGAGAGAGAGATCTGGATATGAAAGACAGAGAGAAGAGAGAGAGAGAAGAGAGAGAGAGAGAGAGAGAGAGAGAGAGAGAGAGGGAGGGAGGGAGGGGGGAGGGGGGATGAGGAGGGGGAGAAAGAGTGGTGGCGGTAGTAGGGAAGGGAGTGGAAGGGGGGTGGGGGGTGGGTGTGAGGATCGGGGGTGAGAGGGATGTTGTGGCGGATGAAAGGGGTGTCTTGTCACTCATGACCCCCCCCCCCCCCCCCCCCCCCCCCTTCGTCCCCCTCCTTCCCAACTATGTTGTCCAACTCGGATAGTTACTTATTCCTGAATGCATTCATAGCTTATCTCAAGTTTCATCCGTGGCAGTTGACAGTTCATTCATTCATCCGTTCGTTTGTTCGTTCGTTCCCTCATTCATTCATTTGTTCGTTTGTTCTTTCGTTTGTTCATTCGTTCATTCATTTAGTCGTTGATATATTCATAGCATATTTTACAATAAATTTCCTCTGCTCGTGTAAGTGCCAGACTCTATTGAATATCTGAGCAGTTGAAGAGGAGAAAGATAACAATGATGATGTTGATGTTAATGTGCATCATGACGGATGATGATGATGATGATGAAGATGATGATGATGATGATGATGATGATGAAGGACCAGTTAAATCAATACTCGAAACAAAAATCCGTTTTATGTGCTGGATAAATTTAGGAAAACACACTGCTTTTCAATCTTCAACAAATACAGACTGTAAACTCACAAAAAATGCATTTTCGTAATGATGAAAATAATTTGAACATGTCGTACAAAGGCTTGGGTGCGCGTATCAGTTGCCCACAAACTGAAGCAAAACTGAACAGCTAGAGCTAAATGTATCTTCGTGGAGACTTCATCATTTACAGTTAAATTGTATTCGCTGCGACCCTTGGACTTGCAACTGCATGCAAAGCAAACCACAATTGAAACAGAGGACAAATGAGTTAATCAAGAATTGATTGAAATAATCCTGAACCATGTTGTTTATCGATTTTAAATAATTGCAGTTAATGATTATTTGTTTATTTATTTATTTATTTGGGGGGGGGGGGGGGGGGGCACTTGATTTTTACATGCAGTACTCAGGTGTCACATCATCAACAACAACAACAAACTACATGAAAAATATCAACGACAACTAGCAGTAGCAGCAGCAACAACACAACGGCCACTGTTCCACAACAATGACAACAACAACACACACGAAAAAAAGAAAAGAAACCAACCAATCAAACAAACAACAACACAACAAAACAACAACAAAAACCACAAAACAAAACAAAGCGAAACAAAAAAACGACCAAACAAAACGGAATCACCGCGGGGTTCGATCGAAAACGGAACCCATTTACCCCTTACACCGGAAATGCGCCGAAGACCGGATCCTCAACAAAGCAGAGGCCAGCGCAGGTACGAAACTTGTCGGGAGCCAACCTTGTTAGTTTCGCATCAGCACCACCCGCGAGCAAACGACAAAGGAACGAGGGTGACAAGACGACAAACTTTGACGCCCTTTGGGCCGTGATGGACAAGCAAAGGCGTGGGTGGGTGGGTGGGAGGGGGTGGGATGGGGTGGGGAAACTGACACAGCCCCGGCAGTTGGGCTCGCCAGGTGGTCAGCCCGTGTCAAGATGGTATGACAGAGGCCGTCAGTTGCAGTGTCTGATTGGTCCCCCCACATGCTCCCTTCTCTCCCCCTCCCCCCCCCCCCCTCCTCCTGCCTTTCCCCTAAACCTGGTGATTTGGGGCATTTGGAACGCAGAGGATGCAGAGAGAGAGAGAGAGAGAGAGAGAGAGAGAGAGAGAGAGAGAGAGAGAGAGAGGGGGTGGATAATTCATTAAAATGTCATGGCTAAACTCATGGCTGTTTGGCATGGTAACGAGGTACCCCCTGCCCACCCCTTTGCCTATGTCTCATGCTGTGTTGTACAGGTATCTCTCCTCACTGAAACGGCCGGAGTTGACGACTTGCTAAGCCCACACCCCTCGATCCCCCTCTACCCCCCCACCCCACCCACCCCACCCTGTCCCACTTCTCACCTGCCCACACCACCCCTCCCCCCTACCCTTCCCCTCCACGATCGTCTCCCCCCCCCCCCCCCCCCCCCCTCTGCCCCCCCTCCTTTCCGCGGTGTGCGAGGAGTGTGTTCCCCACGGTGCGAGGGTGGAAGCGATCGATCGATCTTGATAGAGGATGTGTTGGCGTCGTGGGTAAGTTTGGAGACACAAAGAATCGTTTTAGGAACAAGGGTTTCCTGAGCTCACCTTAACTTCTGTGTTTTTTCAGTTTCAGTTGCGGTGTTATTTGTATTAAGCCTTTCAGATCTCAGATAAAAAGAAAGAAAGAAAGAAAGAAGAAGAAGAAGAAGAAGAAAGATAAAAGAAAAAAGAAAAGAAAGCCAACTCACACCCCACAGGGTTAGCTTGTGTATGAAATTATGTTCAG
>JADBJO010001469.1:348797-358797 GCA_016801955.1 Conus betulinus | reverse complement strand
CGCACGCGAGGGGTCGCGCGCTTGTGTGTGGTGATCCGTTGATATATTTAAGTCTGCGCGTATTTTCAACACAACAACAACAACAACAACACAAAACAAACAAAAAAAAACATAGAACACACACACACACACACACACACACACACACACACACACACACACACACAGAGAATAAGTAGACAGTTTGGGAATGCATGCACACCTACGCACGCAGACACACACACACACACACACACACACACACGTCCCCGCCTCGCCACCACCGTGACGCCAATACCCCGTTTAACGTTTCCTCCGCTCCCTGTGAGCATCAGACCGACAAGCGAAGCCAGGCCCTGCTCAATGACCCATGACAGTGTGAACCCGGCAGGGTCCCCGTCTTTAGTGGTCACTGGGGAGGGAGGTTCCGGCACGGTGGCTCGGCCCGCCATTTCACCTGGACGGTGGAGACAGGGGCTCTTAATGTCAGCACCATCAGTTTTACGGGCGGTTCCTGGTATTCCATGACTGAGTGTTGTACGCCGGTTTGATTCTCTTTTGCGCCAACTGCACTGGGATTCAGCGTTTCCCATGATTGCGAGGGTTAACTGCCAGAACCCAGTATCTCATAATACATACATAGAAGAGAGATACTGGGGTCTGGCAGCCAACCCTCGTAATGTGTGAGAAATAACAAAACACAAAACAAAACAAAACAAAACAAAAAAAAACATCATTAGTGAATCCGCCAAACAACAGGGATGAACACATTGCAAAACAAACACGACGCCGCGTTTCGACCTCTCATGTCCTCTGCAGCAAGATAAACAGCATTCAGGACAAGGACAAAGAACAGCGAGCAATGATCACGTATCTTCTTCTCGAATTCGGCTTAAGATGGGCATTGAATCATTGTGTTATAAAAAAAACTTTGCCACATTAGGCGAATCTGTCGCTCAAGTGCTCGCTCTTGCCTGGCTAGTTACGCCGACTGGACAGGGATGCAGTATTGTCCATGATACTGCCAGTCATTGTACAATAAAACCGTTGTCGCTCTAGGCTAGTCTGTTGCTCGAGTGCTCGCTCCTGGCTGGCTGGTTGACACTCGACCGTCTTAGGACCGTAGCAGATGCGACAAGCCATCTGTGACGAGCACGCTACAATGGCCGTATGTAAACTTGCGGACAGGGCTGTTTCCACAGGTGCTGGAGAATTCACTTACGGTGATAACTTACATCAAATGGAGTGTTCCGATTGTCTCGAGGAAGCGAGTCGACACAGTAAAATATCAACAGACGGTGTTCAACCTAATGTCATTTGTGTGTGTGTGTGTGTGTGTGTGTGTGTGTGTGTGTGCGTGCGTGTGCGTGTGTGTGTGTGTGTGTGTGTGTGTGTGTGTGTGTGTGTGAGCAATTGGGCGTAAAATGATAGGAGACTAAAAGCTACAAAAAAAAACAGGTTATCATAGTAGTAGATGAAATGAAAGAATCACATTTAATCTGCACAGAGCTGATCAGAATGATCGGACGAAAAACAATACTGCAATTGTTTAATAATATTACTTGTAGAGCGTTTTTGTTTTTGCAATTGACTCATTACTGTACTGTTCCTCTATAACAGTGCAGCTGTCCATTCCTCATCTCTTTCTTTTGTGGCTATTCTATGCAAGAAAAAAGTCTGCCGCCGCCTGCGCGCCTTGAAACCAAGAATGGGGCAAGCAAGACCTTGGCATTTTGTTCAGTCATCTTATATTCAGAGTCTCTGAGGCCAAAGCGCCCTTAGTTTTCAGATTCGTTCAGTGAGTTTAGCCTTGAATCGGGTATGAATGGTTCACCACAAACAAGAATAAACCTCTAGAGCTGCAAAATTCTGTAGGTATAGTCACAAGGCTTTGTTCGGTAATGTAGGCAAGATTTCGGGGTCTAAAAGCGAAAAGGTCGTGTCACTGTCACCAAAATGTCACCCAGTGTGTCACATGCGATGGTGACAATGCTAATACAGCACACCAACATGCAGTTATCCCATCCACATGCACGCTAGTGTTGTAAAATGACAGCTGCAGCCTACCCTGAGATGATCTCCACATGCACCGCTAGTGTTGTGGAACATGACAGCTGCAGGACTCGGGGGGGGCGGGGGGGGGGGGGGGGGGGGGGGGGGGGGGGGGGGGGGGGGGGGGGGGGGGGGGGGGGGGGGGGGGGGGGGGGGGGGGGGGGGGGGGGGGGGGGGGGGGGTCTTCTGTCCGCCAGTTCAGGTAATCCACAGAATGTCACACGACTAGTGTCAATCGAAAAAAAAAAATCGATGTTTTGAGCAGCAGTAAATGTCCCCGACCTACGCCGACCCATGGCTGTTCTGAATATACTGAATGCGCACTGGAACCAATGTTTCCTGGTGCTGAGAGGAGCGCGCACTAGAGCAAGCGTTCGTCCAGTTTGGGAGGAACTGTTAAAGGGTGAGTTTTCAACGTCCTATCGGCTATGAGTTGGTGAAGGGTGAGTTTTCAAACGTCCTATCGGCTATGAGTTAGTGAAGGGTGAGTTTTCAACGTCCTATCGGCTATGAGTTGGTGATTGGTGAGTTTTTTTAGCGTCGTTTCGGCTATGAGTTGGTGAAGGGTAAGTTTTTAACATCCTATCGGCTATGAGTTGGTGAAGGGTGAGTTTAACGTCCTATCGGCCATGAGTCGGTGAAGGGTGAGTTTTCAACATTCTATCGGCCATGAGTTGGTGAAGGGTAGTTTAAACGTCTTATCGGCCATGAGTTGGTGAAGGGTGAGTTTAACGTCCTATCGGCCTTGAGTTGGTGAAGGGTGAGTTTAACGTCCCATCGACCATGAGTCGGTGAAGGGTGAGTTAAACGCCCTATCGGCCATGAGTTGTGAATGGTGAGTTTAACGTTCTATCGACCATGAGTTGGTGAAGGATGAGTTTAACGTCCTATCGACCATGAGTTGGTGAAGGTGAGAGTTAAACGTCCTATCGACCATGAGTTGGTGAAGGGTGAGTTTTCAACGTCCTGTCGGCTATGAGTTGGTGATTGGTGAGTTTTTAAACATCCTATCGGCTATGAGTTGGTGAAGGGTGAGCTTTTAAACGTCGTATCGGCTATGAGTTGGTGAAGGGTGAATTTAACATCCTATCGGCCATGAGTTGGTGAAGGGCGAGTTTAACGTCCTATCGACCATGAGTTGGTGAAGGGTGAATTTAACATCCTATCGGCCATGAAGTTGATAAAGAGTGAATTTAAGGTCCTATCGGATATGGATTGGTAAGGGATGAGTTTTAGCGCTATAGTCATAGATAGGTCGTTAAGTTATTGCTTCTTTTGTTTGACTTCATAGTTTGTTTAGCCTTTTTTCCGTTCTGATAATTGTCAATGAAAATGTGAATGCGAAGAACGCAATAAATATTTCAAAAATTGAATCTGGAACCCACCCACCCCACCTCCCCGCCCCCCAAACAAATCCAAACGCCACCTCTCTCCCCTTTAAAAAAATAAGAAGAAAAAAAAAAGAAATTTAAGGAACCAAAAAAAGAAGAAGGAAAGAAGAACAACTGTGCTGGTGAATCTAATGTGCCTTTGTTGATGGTACGTTGGGGGAAAGCACACTTCGTTGGTTTTCTTTATAATGAAGTCATTTAATGAAATAGACGATTTTGGACAAAATTTCTTTTCCATTTCCTTTTCGTCCTTCTTTTGTTTGTCACGTTTACTCATTCATTTTTATTCATTCATTCATTCATTCGCTCGTTCGTTCGTTCGTCCGTTCATTCATTCATTCATCTTTTGTTTCTTTCTTTCTATTTTTCATAAGTTCTTTCCTTTTCTTTCTTTCCTTCTCTCTGTCTTCCTTCCTTCCTTTTTTCTTTTTTGTTTTGTGGCACTTTCTTTCTTTCATCTCTTCGTCTTTCTTTCTTTCTTTCTTCCATTCTCTCTTTCCGTTTTTCTTTTCTATTTTTTCCTTTTTTCTTGTCATTCGTCCTGCTTGCTTTTTTTTTTAACTTAGTGTTCCTTTTTTTTTTTAATATTTTTTTCCCCTGTTTTGTCATTTCTTTTTTATTTCTTGATTTTCTTCGTTTCTTTCTTGATTTCTTGATTTCTTGATTTCTTTCTTTTTTTGTGTGTGTAGTGTTTTGTTTCGTTTTGTTTCTGTTTCTTCCTGTCATTTTCCTTGTTTCCCTTTTCTTTCATTCGTATTTTCATTCCTTCCTTTTCTCTTCCTTTTCTTTCGTCTTTCTTTCTTCTTTTTTTTTCCTTTTTCCTCTTTTCTCTCTCTCTCTCTCTCTCTCTCTCTCTCTCTCTCTCTCTCGTCTCTCTCTCAATCTCTCTGTCTCTCTCTCTCTCTCTCTCTCTCTCTCTCTCTCTCTCTCTCTCTCTATTTTACAACAATATTGCTGTTTTTCTTTCATTTTTCAACCATTCCTTCTTTGTACCTGTCTATCTTTCTTCCGTATTGTCTTTAATTATTTATTTCTGCCATTTTGTTCTTTCCTTTTTTGTTT
The DNA here is from genome assembly GCA_016801955.1 of Conus betulinus. NCBI lineage: Eukaryota > Metazoa > Mollusca > Gastropoda > Neogastropoda > Conidae > Conus > Conus betulinus. The sequence goes on along the minus strand of JADBJO010001469.1, from coordinate 354,313 downwards.
CTTTTTTATTAATTCTTTCATTCGTTTTCTGTATTGTTCTCTCTCTCTCTCTCTCTCTCTCTCTCTCTCTCTCTGTTTTTTTCTATCTTCCTTTCAGTGTGTGTGCCTGACTCTTTCTTTTTATCTGTCTGTCTGCCTGTCTGTCTGCCTTTTTTTGGTTTGTTTATTTTCCTTCCTCTTCGCCTTCCCTCTCTCCTTCCATCCTCCCTTTCTTGTTCACCCCCCCCCCCACCCCCCCCCCCCCCCCCCCCCCCCCCCCCCCCCCCCCCCCCCCCCCCCCCCCCCTCTAGCCTTCTTCTTGACACTCATTTTTCTTCTTTTTTTCTTTCTTTCGTTCCGTCCTTACCTTTTTCCTTCATCTCTCCCTCCCCCCCCCTCTCTCTCTCTCTTCTTCCTCTCTCCACCCCCCTCTCTCTCTCACCCCTCCTCTCTCTCTGTGCATGCACATGCCTATCTGTATGTGACCCTTGAAAACAAAGATCATCATTGGAAAAACAATTCGGCAACCATCATCTACCACACCGACCATCAGACCAAAGATAGTACGCCTTCCGTTAGGCATACTATCTTTGATGTTTTTTTTTTTTCGCGTACGCAGGCTGATACTCCTGCGGACACTCCCTCTATAGGCAGGCAAGGATTAATCCCATCTGCCCAACAAAGGGAGTGGAGTTTTGTGTGTGTGATGGTTTTTTTTTTTTTTTTTTTTTTTTTTTTTTTTTTTTTTATTCCGCCATTGAGGCAGCCATGCTCCAACTTCGGGGAAGGTGCATGCTATGTGTAACGTGTCATCCATACCAACGGCCAAACTGGTCTTCTCTCCGAAAGTTGGTGATGGGATTTTACGGTGTGTGCAAGATGTTATGCGTGCGTTCACACACGGAACCTCGGTTTATAGTCTCATTCGAAGGACTTTATGGGAAATGGAGTCAGAACCAATATTAACTCCGAGGGGAAAAATCCCCCTGTACCGAAACGGCCCGGCGGAGATTCGACCCCGCAACCCCAGGATCACCAAGATTACGAGTCCGGCGTTCTGCCACTAGGCTATTCCGGCCCCCTACTATCTTAGATCAGACAACCTTGTCCATCAGCCAATCGATTGAAGACAACCATGGAGCACCAACCAACCAACCAGCCAATCAGGGAATCGGCAATAACCTCCCTTCAAAACCCGAACCACCACCGCCCACGTTTTGCACCTCGACTTGGATGTCTCGCTTATAGCTGGCGCTGGCCCGGGCTAATGGTTTATTTATTCATTATTGAGCCACACTGAATCGTAGCGGCGAAGGTTTATTTATTCATTATTTAAACATGGAGGCTGAGCCAGAGACAACGGCGATGCAAGCTACCAGTCAATCCGGCCACATAGGCGCGCGCGCATGCGCGGAGGCGTGCGCAAATGAAGGTCCGGTTATTGTCTGTCAGAGCGTGACGTCAGGTAGGATGTCTTGACTCTTGTCGAGAGATAGAGGATAGGTTGAACCTCGTGTGTGTGTGTGTGTGTGTGTGGTGTGTGTGTGTGTGTGTGTGTGAGAGAGAGAGAGAGAGAGGAGAGAGAGAGAGAGAGAGAGAGTGTGAGTTGTATGAAAGAGAGCGACTGAGAGAGAGAGAGAGAGAGAGAGAGAGAGAGGAGTGATACTATACCACTGGCAAAAAGTTAAGGGCCATTGCCAACGCTGTCTCCCAGACCAAAAAACTACAGCCAATGTTAAGAAGAACGGACGCGTAAAAATCTTCCAAATTTATTCAAGAACAAATTCATGGGATCATTGCACGAAATCAACAAATCAAACGCGGGCAGTGGGCTGTAATGTCCAATCACCCTTCCTCAGGATCGTCACATAAGCCACAACTGAAAACTGCACCATTCAGTACCGAGTGTAGCCAGTGTAGCCACCGTTTGCCGCCAGGCAAGCGGCACAACGTCGACGCATGGAGTCCACCAGGGTCCGAAGAGTGAGTGTCCCGCGGTATGGCCTGCCACTCCTGCTGCAGAAAGAGAGTGAGCTGGGCCACGTCAACAGGCGGGGGTGTGGTTGTGGGGCTACCCGCCGTCCAAGGACATCCCAGAGGTGCTCAGTTGGAGCCAGATCGGGTGAGCGAGATGGCCACTGCATCCCGGATGACCCCCTCTTGCTGCAGATGATCGTCCACACGACACGGGCTCGGTGTGAACGGGCGTTGTCGTCTTGGAAAACAGCAGCGTTACCCCATGGCCTGAAGGGCGGGCTGGATCAGGGGCCTCACAATCTCGTCACGGTACCCGCACCCCCTGTCAGCATGCCTTGAATGACGTACACAGGGGAGTTCTGTCTTGACGACTGAAGCCACCCCAGACCATCACAGAACCCCCTCCGTAACGATCCACCTCACGAACTGTGGCGTCAGCAAAACGTTTTCTCCTGGCCTTCGCCACACTCGGGTCCTCTGTCCTGCCGTCATTGAATGCCAAGGTGAAGCGGGACTCATCTGTGAACAGCACTCGAGACCATTGCTGCCTCGTCCAGCGAACGTGATGACGACACCAGTCTGCCCGTGCTCTGCGGTGAGCTGGAGTAAGTGGTACTCTGGACTGCTGGTCTCCGGATGATGACAGCCCGAACTCGTGCAAACGGTTACAAACTGTCCTTCTACTGACATTGACATTTGCAGCCTGCAGGAGCTCACGCCTTAAGGTGGATGAGGTGACAGTCCGATTGCGTAGGGCAGACAGCAGGAGGAATCGGTCAGCATGTCTGTCGGTACAACCGAGGACGGCCTGATCGTGGCCGATCCTGCACGCTGCCAGTGGCCTGAAACTCTCTCTACAAGACGTTGGATGGTGGAATGGGACACGTTCAGACGCCTAGCCACCTCGCGGCCAGAAATCCCTTCGTCAATCAACGCTAAGGCACGTCCACGATCGGCAGGGTCCAGTCTTTGCCTTTGTGCCATGCTTTTTGGGGCTGGCGTAGACGACCGTTCTGTTTTACAGATTTGTGGGCCAACGGCGTCTGATCTGTGTTCATGAACGAGGTGCCCATGCACGTGCATCATGATTGACCACGAGCATTTCGCCCTTTTTTTCAAACTCATATGCTCCCACAGGGCACCCGTTTTAACGTTTTTTTCGTGGTTTTCGCACGTGCAGCTGCGCTCCACCTTGTACCGCAGTGGGTTTTTAGGTGTTGTGATCTGTTAAACGTCAAAAATGACAGGTGGCCCTTAACTTTTTGCCAGTAGTATATATGAGGGAATGAAACAGACAGAGTGACACGGACAATAACAAACTGTCAACGTCCAAAGCGCCTGTAAGAACAAGTTCGACGTCAAAGTATGAAAAAAAAAAATCATGATTAAAGAGAACACGTTATACATGACAGTGTGCCAATGAAGCAGAGAGAGAGAGAGAGAGAGAGAGAGAGACGTGGAGGAGGAGGAGAGCAGGAGGAGGAAGGAGGGGGAGGGGGAGAGGAGAAAGAAAGAAGAATAGAAGTAAAAGAAGAAAAAGAAGAGGAGGAAAAAAAACCGAATGCAATAGAAAGGGGGTGGGGTGGGAAAAAAAAAAAAAAAAAAAGGAAGGGGGGGGGTGGGGGATCGATTGAAAACAAAATTTGAAAAAAAAACAAAAAAAAAAAAAATCTTTCCTTTCTCTTCTATCGTACCAGGACGGAATTCATCTCAATCTGTACAAATGAAACAAAAACAAAATTATTTTTTGGTGTTCCATTCATTACACGGATCTCCAGCCTGAAACTGATATAAATAAAATAACATCTCTTGTAAGCCCTTGATGAACAAAACTCAAGAATGTTGAACGAAAAGAAGAAAGGCAACATAAGAATATATCCAGCAAAGTATCTGAATTCCGATGTTCCAGTCTTGCCAGTCTGTGTCTTGTTGATATTAGTCTGCTCATCTATTCCTGAGTATTTAACATGAATAACTTAACTACTTACACCCCCCCCCACCCCCCCCCCCCCCGACACCCCCCTGTCTCTCCCTCCCTCCCCTGTCTCTCTCTCTCTCTCTGTCCGTCTGTCCTCTGTCTCTCTCTGTCTGTCTGTCTGTCTCAGTCCTTATGTCTGTCTCTCTCTCACCTTTGTGCAAAGGTAAATATACCGTGAGATCCTGTGTTGTTGTTCGACAAGTACATCTCTTTTAACATCACATCAAACAAACAAAAACAAAACAAACCCGAAGACCTCAACGCACGGCCTGGGCACACACCACACACACACACACACACACACACACAACACACACACACACACACACCACCACCGTTGGCGCTACAGCAAGCATGAGCTGACGTGTGTTTCAAAATTATAGTCGTAGGTCAAAAAAATGTTAGAAATTAAACTGCATTTTTTCCTCCCCCTCCCCCCCTCCCCACCCCTCCCCCCCCCGCCCCCCCCCCCCCTTCCAAATATGAAATTATTTTTTTCTGTTGAAAGTCATTTGGGCATGCACGAAGCGATTTCTCCCCCGAGCACCATGTTTTCAAACCCCCTTTGATGCACGATAGAATTGAAAAAAAAAATCTACATGATCTTCGCCAGAACATTTTTACGACGCATGTAAAAAATACCAGTGATGTCTTTTTGACCGTTCAATTAAAAAAAAACTTCAAACAATGTTATTTGTTTGTGAACTTCGATATAATACCCTACTTCACGCAGTTGATAATCTTCGATATACGATAGCTCGCACCGCAAATGAGCATCTGGATCAAATGAATATTTGCAAAACTTGAGTGGAAATTTGATTTTTCCCATGCACTAGACTCTTCCTCTGTATTTCTCTCACCATGTTTCAAACAGAAAATGATGCACCATTATAATGAAAAAAAAAAAATCTACATGATCTTCGCACAGACATTCTTTCGACTGCATGTCAAAAATCAAGACCGTGCTGTCTTTTGGACCGTTCGAATTAAAAAAAAAATGTCAACATTGGTCTCATTGTTTGTGAACTTCGATATACGACTAATGCTCTCAACCACGCTCTTGATAAAACGGATAATTGCAAATGAGCATAGACAAAACTGTTTGAAATCTTGAACTGTACTTTTTTCCCCCCTATTCTCTTCCTCTTTATTTCTCTCACAGTCTTCACCGTTTCCTTCTTGTTCTTTCCATTCCATCTACTGACCCCACCCTCTCTGTGTCTGTCTGTCGTGTCTGTCTGTCTTGTCTTGTCTGTCAAAATCAAGAACGGCTACACAATGGTTATGACATGTCGAGTCACACAAACAGCTTGTGAAACCATTGCTTGCCGACAAGTTTCATGTTCGTTCAAAAACCTACAATGTTTCTACCACCTACTGGACGAAGATTCTAATGCCAAAATTCAAGACAAATACAACCAAATATCAAATTTTCTTAATCCCAGTTCCAAAACAATTCCTGAATCAAGACAAAACTCCGTAAGATCCTGTCCAGTAACTTACACAGTTCCACACACAACACAGGTGTCACCACACAGATTCCACGAACGCACGCACGCATAAATATTGCACGCTCGCGCGC
>JADBJO010001469.1:333797-343797 GCA_016801955.1 Conus betulinus | reverse complement strand
TCGGCAACACAGAGCAGTGTCCCTGCAGAACAGGCAGCCAGACAACAGAACATCTACTGCAGTCCTGCCCGCTCCACCAAGCGCTCCGAGAGAGAAAACTGGCCCGACCTAATACCAGTGGCCCGGAAGCTCTACGGAGGGCTGGAGGACCTGCGACGTACTGCCACCATTGTCGAGGAGACTGGGGAATCCATCTGAAGAAAATGACGAACGAGACAACAACAACAAACATCTGTTTGCGTTGAGAAAATGATCTCTGTTTATGAGGAAAATGGCAGGACTTTTGACGCCATAGTTATGAAGCAACGTCATCAATATCAACTTAGAAAATCATCTGTTTGCTGTAAGAAAATGACCTCTGTTTATGAAGAAAATGGCAGGACTTTTGACGCCATAGTTATGAAGCAACGTCATCAATATCAACTTAGAAAATCATCTGTTTGCTGTAAGAAAATGACCTCTGTTTATGAAGAAAAAATGGCAGGACTTTTGACGCCATAGTTATGAAGCAACGTCATCAATATCAACTTAGAAAATCATCTGTTTGCTGTAAGAAAATGACCTCTGTTTATGAAGAAAATGGCAGGACTTTTGACGCCATAGTTATGAAGCAACGTCATCAATATCAACTTAGAAAATCATCTGTTTGCTGTAAGAAAAATGACCTCTGTTTATGAAGAAAAATGGCAGGACTTTTGACGCCATAGTTATGAAGCAACATCATCAATATTAACTCAGAAAATAAGATGTTCGTGTTGTGAAAATGACGGTGTTCGTGAACAAATTTGTAGGACTTTTGACGTCATAATTATGAAGCAACATCATTAATATAAAACACAGAAAATAATCTGTGTACAGTGAGAAAATGATGTGTTCATGAAGAAAATGGTAGATAGTTTGACACCATCAGGCTGCCATAGTCGGTGAGCAGAAGACGAATACCATGCGAGGTGTTGGGAGTTCAAAAGATCGCGCCGAACGCCGCGGGTCAATAATCGATAAATAGCGATCATGTTCTCAGTGTGCCGGTTACAGGTGATTAGCGAAGCGATTCTGACCCGACGTCCGAGTGTAAGATGGGAGGGTGTTTGATGTGCCGTTACATGTACTAGATGTACTAGAGAGAGAGAGAGAGAGAGAGAGAGAGAGAGGTGGGGGGGGGGGGGGGGGGGGGGGGGGAGAGAGAGAGAAGAAGAAGAGGACGAGGACGAAGAGGAGGAAGGAGGAGGAGGAGGAGGATGAAGAAGAAGAAGAAAAAAGAAGAAAGAAAAAGAATGAGGAGGAGGGAGGAGGAGAGAAAGAAGAAGATTGACTGATTGATTGAATCTTAAATGGGTAAAGAATTTAGACACATTAAAGGCCTTGTTATAATTTTGCCCACTAATAAACAAATAAAGGTTGAAAAAATAAATTGAAGGCTGCCACATGAAAAAAATGACGACTCAAATAATTTTGAAGAAGAACAAGAAAAAGAAGAATAATTATGTAGAAGAAGAAGAAGAAGAAGAAGAAGAAGAAGAAGAAAAAAAAGAAGAAGAAGAAAAACGACATCAACAACAACAACGACAACAGCAAACAACAACAACAACAAACATCAGCGACATCAAACAGACCGCAAAACACCAGCCAGACCGACCGAGGAGGAGAGACAGAGACAAAAACGCACGGAGGAGAAAATGACCAGTCTCACCCCCACAGGGGACGTATATAGACAAAACACCCCACCTCCCACCTCACCTCACCCCTCCACCACCCCTACCCACCCCCACCATCCCCCCCCCCCCCCCCCCTCCTCCTCCTTCACAACAGAAGCAGAGACAGTGAAGAAAGAGATCAAAGATCTCGCAGACAAAGCGGCCGCTCAATAGGCGATAATGAGAACCCATCGTCTTGGAGCTATAGCGACCAGGTGATTTCAATGCCTTGGATAAGAACGACTTGTTCAGAACGGGTAGATGATGGTATGGTCAGCTGTTTCTCTGCTTTGGAAGACTGAACACAGTGGAAGCTCTACTACCGAGAACTTGCCCAAAACAAATGAACACACACATACACACGCACTCGCGCACACGCACGCACGTACACACACACACACACAGGCGCGCGCGCGCGCGCGCACACACACACACACACACACACGGCTGCTCTACCGAGAACTTGTCAACCCCCCCCCCACACACACACACACACACACACACACATACGCATGCAACCTAAGGTGCAAAGTATTCAATACACAATGCAAAACAGACGAATGAATGGTCAGCAAATGCTCTCTCTCTCTCTCTCTCTCTCTCTCTCTCTCTCTCTCTCTCTCTGAGCTTCATATAAAGTTAATAGTGTGGGTGGTTTGTTGTTGGCACACATTTTTTTTTTATTTGTCTTTATTTTTTGCCTGTTTCTTTACTGCTGTTTTTGTTTGTCTCTTGATTTCTCTTGACTTTTGTACATATTTGTATTTATGTATGATTATGTGCATATGCTTCGCGCGTGTATGAAACGTGTGCGTATGTATTTTGTTCCTTGAATTTGGAATTGCAACTATAATAGTTTCTGCCATTGCTTTGCCACTCATACAACTAGAAACATTTGAACACACCGTAAGCACTAGCTTGTCGCCGTTAGATTTTTGACGTTTACTGTAAAACTGTTTCTGACTGAAAATTGGAAATGAATAAGTCTATCTATACCAGTAATGCACAAAACAATTTTCTCCACACGGCAATCTGAGTCTGCATGAAAAACACGCTACGACATGGCGGAGTGTTGTTAAAGTAGCAAACACTACAACAAATGTATCTCATTCTCACAATGTAGCACTGAATCTGCAATGAAAGCCAAGCCACGCCAGTAGCGATCGGAGAAGTATTGTGTCGCGCATCTGTACGTGTGTGTGTGTGTGTGTGTGTATGTGTGTGTGTGTGTGTGTGTGTGTGTGTGTGTGCGTACGTGCGTACGTGCGTGCGTGCGTGCGTGTATGTGTGTGTGTGTGTGTGTGTGTGTGTGTGTGTGTGTGTGTGTGTGTGAGTGAGTGTGTGTGTGTGTGTGGTTTCAACACAGTTGATTCCCTACAAAATAACACGACACATGCATCAAGAGGCAGCAAGCCGAACCGTAAGCTACGCTCGGCCGACTATCATAAGCAGAATGCACAACTACAGTAGTGGCGAATCTTAAATAAATGTTAGCGAATCGCCAAAACAAAAATAAAATAAACAAATTAAAAAAGTGGACAAACGAATCACAAGACAAAACACGACGCGTTTCGACCTCTTAGGTCTTCTTCAGGCAAGAAACAACACAATTAGGACAACAAAAATGAACGAGCAATCACTCATCTTCAATCACTTCTGCGCAAGATGGGCGATTGAATGACCTGAAGAAGACCTAAGAGGTCGAAACACGTCGTGTTTTGTCTTGTGATTCGTTTGTTTACGTTTGTTTGTTTGGGTTTTTTTGTTTGTTTGTTTGTTTGTTTGCTTTTGCGTTCGCTGACATTTATTTTAAATTTGTTAGATTTCCGCCGCAGTCGTCTCACTTTTCAACTAGATCTTACAGTAGTGGCGGTCAGCAAAAACTGTCAGCACCAGAAACAGATAACTGTGTTGTTAAGAACGGGTGGGAATAGGTGAGAGCGTGTTTCAGAACTTGCCTGTTTTTTTGTCACAAGTCCTGAAGATGGTCTATGACCTAAACGTTGTCGATTTTTAATATTTTTTTTTTCTATTTTAAAAATCTTCTGAGCATCCTCAAAGACAAAATGCGTTGTTTACAGAAGATCTGTGGTCAAAAATCTGTTTTAATATTGCTCGATCTTATTTTATTTTATTTCATTTCATTTTATTTTATCTTACTTCCTTATTTCATTCCACTATTGAGAGATTCTCATTTTTAAAGATAAAAAAAAAATGCTTTCAGAGCTTGCTCGTTTCATTTTACTTTAATTTCATTTTACTTTTATGTCATTTTCTTGTTAAGAGATAATCAGTTTCCAGATGAAAGGAAAATGCTGTGCTTCAGGCTGTCGTTAAATAGGTCTATGATTTTGTGCTTGATAAAAGGGTTTTCTAAATAAACCGAAAATTTGCAATATCATGCTTATCGAGTGTTGGTGATTTTACTTTTCAATTTTTATTTCATTTTATTCTATTTCATTTTATTTGATTTCAACGGTTTGGAATTGAATTTTGTCATCTAAACTGTCCTCCCCTCCCCCCCCCCCTACCCCTGAGCTCTCAACTCTCTCTCTCTCTCTCTCTCTCTCTCTCTCTCTGTGTTCCCCGTTCCTCGCCGTCTCCCCCACCCTCCCTCCTTCCCCCTCTAGCTCTCCCGCCTGTCCACTTCCAAAACCCACACTTCTCACCTCACCTCTCGCTCCACTTACACCCCCTCCCCTTCTCCCCTCAACGCCACCGTCACCCACTCAACCACCCGTACACCCTACTTAGCTCCCCCCGACCCCCTTCTCTCTCTCTCTCTCTCTCTCTCTCTCTCTCTCTCTCTCTCTCTGTCCTCCCCCGTCTCCTTCACCCGTTTCTTTTCTACTCTCGTCTGTCAATCAGACCGTTTTTACGCAAATCGGTTCCTCCAGGCGTTTAACCCTTAGTCCTCCAAGTAGCGTTTAACCCTTTCTGTTCCGCTCTCACTGGAGAGGCCATTTTCAACAGGTCGGCCCGCACCCGTCTCGATTGCGTCCCCTGCTGTGTGAACCGGGCAGCGGCAAGGTGGGGTCAGGTGTCACCCCGAGCTCAAGACGTACTTCAAACCGATACCTCCAGGAGATAAAGAATCGGGCTTTTTTTTTCTATTGGCCAGGTCTCTGTCTGTCTTCTCTTTCTGTCTTTGTCTGTCTGTCCGTCTGTTGTTTCTCTCACTGTCTTTATCCGTTTCGTCTGTCGTCTCTTTCTGTCTTTGTCTCTCCGTTTCCCTTCTCTTTCTGAATTTGTTGGTCTGTCTTCCCTTTCTGTCTTAGTCTGTCTGTCTGTGGGTCTGTCTGTCTCTCCTCTTTCTGTCCTTGTCAGTCCGTCTGTTTTCTCTCTTTCTGCCTTTGTCTGTCTGTGTCACTCTGTCTGTCTTCTCTTTTTGTTTGTACGCCAGTCTTCTCTTTCTGTCTTTGTCAGTCCGACTGTCTTCTCTCTTTCTGTCTTTGTCAGTCCGTCTGTCTTCTCTTTCTGTCTTTGTCAGTCCGACTGTTTTCTCTTTCTGTCTTTGTCAGTCTGTCCCGTCTTCTCTTTCTGTCCTTGCCTGTTCGTCTGTGTTCTCTTTTTGTCTTTGTCTGTATGTCTATCTTCTCTTTCTGTCTTTTCCATCTGTCTGTCTTGTACTTCTGTCTTTGTCCATTCATCTGTTCTCTCTTTCCGTCTTCGTTCATTTTTTTCTTTCTGTATTTGTATGTCTGTTCTCTCTTTCTGTCTTCGTTTATCTCTCTTTTCTTTCTGCATTTGTATGTCTATTTTCTCTTTCTGTCTCTGTCCGTGCGTCTGTCTTCAATTTCTGTCTTCGTCAGTCTCTCTTCTCTTCTGTCTCTGTCTGACCGTATCTCTTCTGTTTTTGTCTTGGTCCGTTTGTCTTCTCTTTCGGACTTTCTTTGTCCATCTGTCATCTCTTTCTGTCTTCGTCTGTCCGTTTTCTCTTTCTGTCCGTCTGTTCCCATCTCCAAGTTACTCACGTGACTGGATCACCTCGATTGGGAGGGGAGGGAGAGGGAAAGGGAGAGGGAGAGAAAGAAGTGGAAAAAAAAAATGAATCTCTCTTTTGATTAAAAGCCAGAAAGAAAGACAGCAAGAAAAGAAAGACAAAGAAAACTAAGAAACCGGTGAAACGGATCAAAATTTCAAATAAAAGAAAAGAAAATGAGCGACACTGGTGGAGTCACAAACACACTTAACCGACTCATACTCTCGGTAACTACGGCCGATGAAAATAGTTACACATAATCCATCACAATTACTGCCCTCCCCCCACTCCCCCATCCCCAACACCACAATCAATTCACAGATATAAATCAAAATCCAAAGACACAGCGGAAAAAAAAAAAAAAAAAAAAAAAAAAAAAAAAAAAAAAAAAAACACACACACATTCTCTGGGCACCCATCCTTCCTTTAGGAAAAGAAAAAGAAAGAAAGAAAGAATGAAAAAAAAAAAAAAAAACCCTGAAAATTTGGTTGGTAGAATAACAGACAACCAAGCATAGCACCTTGGTTCACACCCATATGACCCAAAATTCTTTCAATCCACTAGTCAGAATAAAAAGAAAAAATGACCAACACTTACCTGGTTATGCCCGAGATATAATCCAAACTTCAGAAAAGACACACTTCACAGAGTAAAATAAATAAATAAACAATAAATAGGGGGAAAAAAAAAACTCCCATCCATAGGACAGCAAGGTACAATTCTACCTGCCAGCTAGTACAGTTGTCGATGTCGGTCCGCCTGCCTCTTCCCTGAGTATCTTTAGGAATGACAGGCTCTGCTATAGAAGGCCTTCTTCAAGTCTTCGCGCGGGGTGTCGCTTTGTCTGTAAAGAATACCTCGTGATCTCGAAGCGTTGAGAGTTAGTAGCTTGTTCACGGAGAGTGTGGTCCACGAAGAACACCTTGTGATCATCAGGTATTGACAGACAGCTCGTTCAGAGACAGTCTGGACCGCTGCAGTGTAGGCACAACCCAGTAGCGGCGTTCAACCAGCAACGTTTGAACACACTTTCGTACCTTTCGTACTTTTACTCACTGCTTTTTTTCTTACTTTTTGTTTACTGATTTCTTACGGCGTAAGTGTTGTTGTTGTTGTTGTTCGTATTCTCTTTTTTCCCCTTTTTTCTCATTTTTACGACTATTTTGATTTTTTCTCTTGTATTATGACTGTTATTATTGCTATCATTGACGTTATTAGTATTGTTGTTGCTGATACGTTGGCGTCTCCTGAAATATCGGAATTCACGAAACAACAGGAAAGAAAATGAAGTCCGAAGTGGTAGTGATCGCACGGTGTGATTCACATCCTAGAATTGCTGACATTTCAGACTGTAGTGTGAAGACTGGGATGTGGAGAATGAAGCAATCGATTTAAAAGCGATTACTGTTTGTTACACTATAATTCACCACCACCACCACCACCAGTCCGCCCCGCCTCTCTCTAACATCCCTCCAGTCATGGGGTTGTGGGAGGTATGTGTGCACGTGGGGTTCGAAAACAAACTATCCGACAGAAACCTGAAAATTCTGTATAAGTAGTTTCCCCTGTTACATCACTCATTGTGACTTTTTTTTTTCTTTTATTTTGTCCATAGTTTTTCTCTGTGTGTGACTCCTTTGTCGGTTTTTGACCAACAGATCGTTCATACATTTTCCCCACAATGTTAGTTTATAAATTGCCAGCTTTTTCTCTGCATTGTGGTGATCAGGCAGTGAAAGATAACCCCTGCTGAAACTGAACACTAAAGCTGTCCATTTTGCAGTGTCCAGGTGTCACACGTACAGCTTAAAAATAAATATATAGCATCGATATATCTTCATATCTTAAATAGTCCATTTACTTTGTGATTACAAAGCTGACACTCACACAAATGATTGATGATAACTCCGACTTGAAGCTAGCGTTAATGCGAATGCACAGCTGAGGGTTACTTCGTCCGCCGGGAAATCTCAATGAAGGAAAAAAAAAAAAAGAAAAAAAAAAAAAAAAAAAAAAGAAAAAAGAAAAGATATAATGCTGATCCCTTGCTGAAATTCTTCTCATTTTTCGGTCTTATTTCAGTAGTACGAAGTAGCAGAGAGCAGGGAAAGAAAGACCTGTTGCTGAAAACACCCAAGGGCATACCACCTTCGCTTCCTACGTGTGGTACATTACACTTCTGTCCCTTCTCCTTGACTGTCCGGGAGTCAGATCTGGCCGGGGGCCCAGCTCCACTAGAGACTGGATCTGTTTTGTTTGGGTCATTTTCTTCGATTGTTGTGTGCAGTTTCAAGGAGGAGAAGGAGGAGGAGGAGGAGGAGGAGGAGGAGAGTAAGGGTGGTGGAGAAGAGGTGGAAGTGAGGGGAGGAGGAGGAGGAGGTGGGGGGGTATCTTTCTGTTCACCGGGCCTCTTTTGTGCGTTGGAGGTGTTATTAAACGGGTGAACTCATCAGGGTTAAGGTGTTGCGGTAGACGCTCTCTGTCTGTCTCTGTCTGTCTGTCTGTCTGTCTGTCTTTCTCTCTCTCTCTTTGTGTGTGTGTGTGTGTGTGTGTGTGTGTGTGTGTGTGTGTGTACGACATACGTGATATATATATATATATATATATGCCTCAAGGCATAGAAAAGACTTTGAAGATGACACCAATGCGCGTCTATACAGACATACGTGTGTGTGTGTGTGTGTGTGTGTGTGTGTGTGTGTGTGTGTGTGTGTGTGACGTTTCTGTAAATCAAAGTGTAAAGCATAAAAACTTTCAAGACATATCTTCAATTATCAACAGGTGTTGAAAAGATATAGAGAAAAGAACAGTTTGCCAAATATGCTTCAGCCTTTCTGAATGTGTCGACTCGATTTTGATTCGCAAAGATGAGCACGCGAACATATGTACACATACACTTACAAAGCTAGCCTATACTGATTCACGAAAGCTGATTTTCATTATACATTTGCGTCCCTACAAATACACACGGAGGGTGAATTGGATACTACTACACCCAGTGCTAGGTTTGTGTGATGTATATCACGTGCTGATTGTCGCTGATGCGTAGGTTTAAGTTAAAGTTCCCATGGCCTTAATGGCCGTGTGGGCAGTGAACTGCCAGGGTTTCACCGTGTCTAAGGCACGGCATGATGGACAGCGGAGCCCATCCCTCTATTTCCACCACCTCATATTTCCCTATGCTGAAAAAGGTACCATCTTCCTGCTGGATGACACACAGAAAGTTTCCAACCGTAAAAATCTAACCCCAAGAAAGATTGGAACTCACGACCAACAGCTCCCGAACAGGCAAACGCTGTCACCATCTAACTACGTCCGCTCCCCCCTCCCCGCCCCGTCCACCACCCCTCCCCATTCTTTTCCCCCCTCCCTACCCCCACCGAGGTAGTTTCAGAATAAACGGTTCAGCCTACAGACGACATCATAAGGGCCCCAAGCTTTTGAGGTGATCGTTAGGATCATTGGAGAATGGAAATGGTTCTTTACAACACCAGCAGTGGCTGGCTTTTTCTGACCGCTAAGCCATCGAGGCTTTTCTGTTCAATAGTCGTTTCTTCAACGCTGAGAGAGAGAGAGAGAGAGAGAGAGAGAGAGAGAGAGGGTTGAAGGATCGCTTCGCCTCAAACCTTTTAGGTTGTTCCCAGACCGCCAGCTCTGAATATCGTCTTGCTATAAGAATCTGTCGAAAACTTTGCTACCCCACCACTGTAGCTTGCAAGTGGGGGAGTGCCACCATACTTCATGGCAGTTTCTGGTTAAAGTTAAACTGGATGGAACATACTGACAGACATGTAGGATGCCATGTGTGGGGGTGTGATGATGATGAGAGCTTGGCTTTGTGTTTTGAGTTGTGGTATACTTGATGTGGTCTTTTTTTTTAATGTATTTAAGTTTGGTTAGTGTTGGGGTTCAGTTTGTCATTAGTTTTTTGTCTCTGTTTTTTTGTTTTGCTTTTTTTTCGTTATATACATAAAATCATGGCATCAATTTTAAATGCAGATTTTTTTTTATGTCAGCATTTATTGTTAGGAGTTCTGTCTGCGATTTTTTTTTCTCAAACTGCTCGTCCGTGATCTCTCTGTGACATTTCTCGCATGCCGCACACTGGCGGATAACAAACTGGCGGATAACAAATTAATACACAGCTACACCCAGTCACACACAAACACACACACAACACACACACACACACACACACACACACACACACACAAGAGAGAGAGCGAGGAGAGAGAGAGAGAGGAGAGAGAGAGGAGAGAGAGGAGAGAGAGGAGAGAGAGTCTGCTCCTACTCGAACATATTTACAATTACATCTCATTCGGA
>JADBJO010001469.1:323797-328797 GCA_016801955.1 Conus betulinus | reverse complement strand
TCTATTCAGATAACAGGGCCAAGGAAAGCTAAACACGTTTAGTCTTAATGTTCATCATCATCATCATCATCATCATCATCATCATCTTTCAAGAGCATCAACAACAACATCATCATCATTATCATTACTTTACCATGCTAATATCCATTATCGTCCTCCTCCCTATCATCATCATCATCATCATCATCATCATCATCATCATCATGTAATTATCAACGTCATCTCTCTCTCTCTCTCCTTCCTCTCTCTCTCTCTCTCTCTCTCTCTCTCTCTCTCGTCAGGTGCGTGTGTGGGTTTGTGCGTGCGTAGGTGCGCGCGCGCGCGCGCCGTGTGCGTTTGTTCGTGATTGCGTGTGTGTGTTAGGTGTGTGTGTGTGTGCATATGGGGGGGGGGGGGGGGGGGGGGGGGGGGGAAGGAGGGGAGAGGGAGAGAGAGAGACAGACGGAGAGGACAAACAGGGGGGTCAGACAGACAGGAAAGACAGAGGAGACAGAGAGAGAGGAGCTAAGCAGAGGAGAAGTGGTGAGAGAGAGAGAGAGAAGGACAGACGAGACAAACATTGACATAAACTTCTTGTGGTAAGAGGGTAGCCGAAGTGGAAGAACTTTTGAATGGAAATCTTCTTGTGCCTTCATCATATGTCTCTCTCTCCCTCTCCCTCTCTCTCCTCCTCTCTCCCTCTCTCTCTCTCTCTCTTCTCTCATCTCTCTCTCCTCTTCTCCCTCTCTCGCTCTCGCTCTCTATAATATATATCTACAATCCAGGAGGAGTGGGACAGGAGGAGATGAGGAAAGGGGCGGGAATTGGGAAAAGGAGACGAGAGATGCAGGGAGGGGTGGGGGGGTGGGGGGGAGGGGGGGAGGGGGGGGGTGAGTTATTAGTGATTCTCTTTTTTTTATGATTATGTTCGTGCGGGTGTGAAGGCAAACCAGGAAATCTTCCTTCCACGGCAGATTTTTTAAGGGGGGGGGGGGTGGGGGGTGGGAACCGGTGGGGTGGTTTTGGGTGGGGTGTCATTGCGATTGTCTGGACTATGCGCGATCTGACGTGAGTTTGGTCAAAATGGGAATTCAGAGCACGCCAAAGATTAAAAGCTTTCTTTCGGGGTTTTTTGTTTTGTTTTTTTGTTTTTCTTTTATCCGTCCCAAATCATTATTATTTGTGTAGATCACTCAACATTTTTGTTGTTGTTTGTTTGTTGTTGTTGGTGACGGGAGGGTTGAGGGGTGGGAAGAGGGAATGGGTGAGGAGTGGGACAGAGGGCCTGGAGAGGGCGAGGGGTGGCCAGATTAATGGATAGAGGAGGAGGAAGAGGGGAGTAGAGAGAGGATGAACAGAGAGAGATGGAGCGACGAAGGACATACGACAGAAAATGAAAGAAACAGCCATACACCACACACACACACAACACACACACCACAACACACACAAAACACCAGGGCGGAAGGAAGAGGGGAAGAGAAGAGAG
This sequence comes from Conus betulinus, assembly GCA_016801955.1. Lineage (NCBI taxonomy): Eukaryota > Metazoa > Mollusca > Gastropoda > Neogastropoda > Conidae > Conus > Conus betulinus. The sequence continues at coordinate 327,329 of JADBJO010001469.1, read as the reverse complement.
GACGAGGAATGAGATGGAGACGAGCGAGAGAGGTGAGAGAGAGGGGAGAGGAGATGGTGAGGAGAGCGCCGATGAGAGAGAGGGGGCGAGAGAGAGAGGAGAGAGCGAGAGGGAAGAACCTGGGATGGAGAGAGAGCAGAGAGAGGACAGACAGCACAGATCAGACGAGACAGGACGCGCAGGACTGACAGGACAGACGAGACAGAGAGGAGGGAGATGAGAGACAGAGGATGGGGATGTGTGGAGAACTCTTCGTATCCCCGACCTTTCCCTCCCGACCCTCTTTGAGAACCCCTCCACCCAGATCCCGATTGCCCCCTCCCCACCTATCACTTCCCCTCAACGAAACCTCCCCCCACACCCACCCCCACCACACACCACACAGAAGCAAAGAGAGAGAGGAAGAGAGATGAGAGAGAGAGGAGAGAGGGAGGAGGAGAAGGAGAGAGGAGGAGGAGAGAGTGAGAGAGGGGAGGGGAGAGAGGAGAGAAGGAAGAGAGAGGAGAGAGAGGGAGAGAGGAGAAGCCAGAGAGAGAGAGAGAAGAAGAGAGGACATGAGAAGAGGAGGAGAGAGTACATAGAAGGAGGGACCCAGGAGGTGAGCAGAGAGAGAGGCGAGAGGGCGAGAGGAGACAGAGAAAGATGAGACGGAGACGAGAGAGGAGAGAGTGGGGAGGGGCGAGAGAGCGGGGAGAGAGATGTGGGAGAGAGGGAGGGGAGAGGAAGAGAGGGAGGAGAGGAGAGGAGGGAGAGGACCAGAGAAAACGCGAGAGCTGAGAACAGAGAGGATGAGAGCGGAGAAGAAGAGACAAGAGGAGGAGACAGCGAAAGAAGAACAGAGAGAGACGACGAGAGAGGCACACTAGTGTGAAATGGGCGTAGATGGAGATGGCTCATGGCAGGAGGAGAAATCCAACCTAGTGCAGTTACAAACACCATTACTACAGATGTCTGGCACATTGAAGGGTCAGCCATTATGACAATTTAGGGAGCCGAGAGAAGAGAGAGAGAATGAGAGAGAGATAGAGAGAGAGACATACAGGCAGGCCAGTCCGTACAGTTGGGAACGAAAAGGGAGAAACCAGATAGAGCAGCCAACATATAGAGAGAGAGTCAGATAGGGGGTGGTGAGGGATGGAGAAAGATGGAGGAGGAGTAACAAGAGAGAGAGGAGAGAGAGAGAGAGAGAGAGGCTTATCGGACATACATGGGAGAGTTGCATTGTGAGAGCGACAGAGACGAGGAGAGACGAGAGAGTAGATCCAGAGATATAGCGCTGAAGATCAGCTATAGATGAGCAGAGTTAGTGGGGAAGAGTATACCGGTTATGTGCTTTGTGATGTGTGGTGTTTTCGGTGGGGGGGGGTGAGTTGTGGTGGGGTGGAGTGTGGGAGTGTGTGGTGTTTTCAGTTGCCTGTGGGGTGGGGGGGTGTGTTCGTGGTGGGGGTGTTGGGGTGTGGTGTTGTGTGGGGGAAGGGCAGGTGGGGGCGGGGTGGGGGGGGGGGAAAGGGTGTGGAGGGGGAGGGGGGAGGTGGGGGGGGGGGGGGGGGGGGGGTGGGGGGGGGTGTGTGGGCATGGTGGGGGGGGGGGGAGATGGGGGGGGGGGGGGGAAGAGCCCCCTGGGGGGGGGGGGGGGGTGGGAGGTTTGGGGGGGGGTAGGGCGAGGGAGGGGGAGGGTGGTGGGGGGGGGGGGGAGGTGGGGGGGGGGTTGGGGGGGTGGAGGGGGGGGGGGGGGGGGAGGGGGGTTGTGGGGGGGGTGTGGGGGGGGGGGGGGGGGGGGGGGGGGGGGGGGCGGGATGCGGGGTGGGGGGGGGGGGGGGGGTGGGAGAGGGGGGGGGGGGGGGGTGGGGGTGGGGGGATGGGGGGGGGAGAGAGAGAGGTGGTGGGGGGGGGGGGGGGGGGTGGGGGGGGGGGGGGGGAGGGAGATGGGGGGGGGGGGGGGGGGGGGGTGGAGTGGGGGGGAGGTGGGGGGGGGGGAGGGGGGGGGAGAGGGAAGGATGGAGGTGGGGGGGGGGGGGGGGGTGGGGGGGGGGGGGGGGGGGGGGGGGGGGGACGGAGGGCTGGGGGGGGGGGGGGGGGGTGATTTAGAGTGGGGGGGGGGGGGGGGGGGGGGGGGGCTGGGGGGAGAGAGGGCGGGGGGGGGTGGGGGGGGGGGGGGGGGGGGGGGTGTTTGGGGCTCGGGATGGGGGGGGTGGTGGGGGGGGTGGGAAAGGGAGGGTGAGACACGGAAAGGTTGTTTCAGCACCGCGCACTCTTTCTTCTGACAAAAATTCTTAGTCACTTCTTGCGAAAGCTAGTTATATAATAAGCAAAAGTCTGATAATCTCATCATACACTTATACTATAAAGCATGTGTGGAGGGACTAAATAGTGTTCGTTGAAAGGTTTAATGTAAGCCATGTTATCCTTCCTTGATAAAAATTTTCAGTTTAGATTTGCCGTCAGCAGAAGATCAAAACTGAAAATGACCAATGAGTAAAAGTTGAAGAACAGCCCAAACAAAAAACAAAACAAACACAAACAAACAAAAAAAAAACAACAAATAAACAAAACTATATACATGTACGGATGGAGGGAGTCGGGAGTGGATGGGGAGGGGGTGGACGGTCGGGGAGGAGAATATGAAATTAACAAAATGTTGAGGATGTGCAGTTTGTTGTATCTTTTGTTGTATCTCTCTACTGTTTTCTTTCTTTTCTTTCTTTCTTTTTTTTTTTTTTTCGTGCTGTGGGTTATTCTTTTACATTGTTTCCATGTTACTGTTGCGACAAAAATTAAATGGTGTTAACCAGGAGTTAAAACATGAAATGTTGAAGAACAGCAGCCTGAGAAAAAAAAATTGACAAGAATTTTTTTTTTTTTAAGTTTAAGTTGTCATTTGTGTGTTTTTCTTTAAAGACAAAACCACACAAACAAACAAACAAACAACAACAAAAAAAAAACATTTGGACAGAACATAACCGTCGTTTAATTGGCGGGGAATCGTTTACAATTGTCCAGGCTGCGCTGTGCAGTAAGCACACACCACATCCCTTTACAGCAGCGTCAAGCGTCAGTCGACATTTCAAACTGAAACGTGTCAGTCGCGCTTGAATCGGCCCTTTAATATTTCACAGTGCGGGGTTAATGAAACCATAGCATCTCAATTCCCTTGCGACAGTTCCCCCCCCCTTGCCATTTCCCCCCCCCCTTGTCTCCCCTCCCTCTTCGACCCCCCTTTCTTTCTTCCCCTCTCCCCCCCCCTTCCCCCCCCACCCCCCCCCCCCACCCCCCCCCCCCCCCCCCCCCCCCCCCCCCCCCCCCCCCCCCCCCCCCCCCCCCCCCCCCCCCCCCCCCCCCCCCCCCCCCCCCCCAGCCCCCCTCCCCCACCCCCCCCCCCCACCCCCCCCCCCCCACCCCCCCCCCCCCCCCACCCCCCCCCCCCCCCCCCCCCACCCCCCCCCCCACCCCCCCCCCCCCCCCCCCCCCCCCCCCCCCCCCCCCCCCCCCCCCCCCCCCCCCCCCCCCCCCCCCCCCCCCCCCACCCCCCCCC
>JADBJO010001469.1:286297-291297 GCA_016801955.1 Conus betulinus | reverse complement strand
ACACACACACACACACACACACACACACACACACACACACACACACACACACACACACACACACACACACACACACACACACACACACACACACACACACACACACACACACACACAACACACAACACACACACACACACACACACACACACACACACACACACACACACACACACAACACACACACACTCTCGTTTTTCCTCCTCGTCTTACCTTCCCCACTCCCCCCTTCTCCATGTCATCCTCCCCATCCCCTTTCCTCCTCCTCCTCCTCATCCCCCCCCCCCCACACCCCCCCCCCCTGCTCTTCCACCACATCATCTCCATCCCCCTCTCACCCCACCCCCCCCCCCCTCTGTTTCATCCGCTCTCTACACCACGGGAACAGCCCGCTTACTGAGAGGGGGTGGGGGATGGGTGGGGGAGGTGAAGAAAAATAACAGTCTCAACGACCCACCGGCTGCGCTTTAGTTTTTCTTCGCCGTTGGAGACCGTCAAACAGTAGTGAGAGGCGGGGGAGGGAGGGAGGTGGGATGAGCGGGAGGGTGGTGGTGGTGGTGGAGGTGGTTTAAAGGCATGAACGGATATGGGGGTAGGGGAGTGGGAGTGGGGTGGTAGGGGTGGGGCTAGAAAGGGGGGGGGGGGGGGGGGGGGGGAGGAGGGACGAGGAAAGTTCGATTTTTTTTGGTGGTTATTTTTTTTTTCGTGATCGCTCCCATGAAAATATAATTTGATGACGTTTCCCATATCCGGTTCAATAGAAGAAAAGGAATGCGGTGGGGGGGGGGGGTGGGGGGTGGGGGGTGCGAGTGGGTCGATGGAGGAGGGGAAGATTAAGGTGGGCAGCCGAGGGGGTGGGGTGGGGGTGGCTTTTGATGGTGGTGTGTAGGGGGAAGGAGGGACGGTGAGGGATCGGGGTGGGGGGTGGGGGGGGGGGGGGGGGGGGGGGGGGGAAGGGGGGAGAGGGGGGGGGGGGGGGGGCTGTCGAGATGGTGTGATGGTGTGGTAGTGGTGCAGGTGTTGCTGGGTAAGGCTCGTTGTTGTTGCTGTCTATGATTGTGAGAACATGGTGATTGACATGAGTCGTGATTATTTTCATTTCCGTGAGAAAAAAACAACAACAACAACAACAACAACAACAAAAACAAACAAACAAAAAATATAAATGACCCAAACGGACGACACCAATACGCTACGTTGCATTTGTCAGCGTCTTTATATTCATCAAATGATGATTTTGATTATTTTTTTTTCTCTCTGAGTCAATTACGTGCTTAAATTCTATCATCAAGTACACGTTAAACCACTACTAACTGTTCACTCTATAATCTATGGATAGATACATTTTTTTTTGTTTAAGTCAATAATTTCAACACACTTTGTGTCTAAGTGATTTTTTTCCCTCGCTGGATTTTCACATTAGAGCTGGGGGGGGGGGGGGGGGGGGGGGGGGGGGGGGGGGGAAAGTGTAAACGAATACTGTCTGCCAGATCGTTTTCTATCTAAGAAAGTAAAAGTGTAAACTAATACTGTCTGCCGATCGTTTAATCTAGAAACAAACTAACAGCAAGAACATTATCGGTGTGTGTGTATGTGCGCGCGCGCGTGCGTGCGTGCGTGCGTGTGTGCATTTGTATGTGTGTGTCTGTCTGTCCGTCTGTCTGTCTGTCTGTCTCTGTCTGTCTCTCTTCTGTGTGTGTGTGTGTGTGTGTGTGGTGTGTGTGTGTGTGTGTGTGTGTGTGTGTGTGTGTGTGTGTGTGTGCAAACGCGCGCGCGCGCGCATGCGTTTTGGCATTAATGTCCGATCTATGCACACTCTAAGAAAACTTTGCACGTGGGCCTACAACTATCTCATCGACCTCGTAACGCGAGACCAGCGTGCCCAGCACGTGCGCCGCGTAGATATCATGATGGACGAAGCAGGATCGACAAACAAATAAATAAACAAACAAACAAAAGGGCGCCACGTGTTGAACATGAGGGGAATTCTACACGTGATGCAAGAATCCCGATGGTAGGCCCGTAGGGTGGTACACGTGTTACACCCTTGCTCACCAGTCAATCAATTCATCTTTCCTCACCACATTTTCGTGTTTAAGAAATACATGGTTGACGTGGTTGGGGGGGGGGGGGGGGAGATAGAGAGAGAGAGAGAGAGAGAATGGGGGCAGCGAGGGATGGAGAGGGGGGGGGGGGGGGGGGGGGGGGGGGGGGGGGGGGGGGGGGGGGGGGGCTGAGAGAGAGGGAGAGAGAGACAGGGGACAGGGTGTGCGAAGAGAGAGCTAGAGGGAGAGAGAAAGTTTTAATAAGAAAGGAAGGAAACACAAAAAAAAAAAAAAAAAAAAGAGAGAGCGAAAGGGGTATACTGGGGAAGGAGTGAGAAAGAGACGCGACAGACATAGGGAGGAAACCAAGGAAGACAGAGAGAGAGAGAGAGAGAGAGAGAGAGAGAGAGAGAGAGAGAGAGAGAGAGAGAGAGAGAGAGAGAGAGAGAGAGAGAGAATTCATCGACTGATAGATTCTTCATGTTACTAGCATACCAAGCAAGGTTGGGATCTCATCCGATCATCCGGCATATATACACCACTTTGCAGAGCACCACGCCAGGAGACAGACAAAGAATAGACAGAGACAGACAGAGGTGGGAAGACGACATCCACCAATGGACAGGTCTCCGATCTGTGCTATTTTAATCCCAGAGAGCGGCAGGAATTTAGAGGAAAACTGTCAGTTCAAGTACCGCCCCTAAACGACCCTATGGTACTGATGATGATGATGATGATGATGATGATGATGATGATGATGATGATGATGATGATGATGATGATGATGATGATGATGGATGGTGGTGTGGTGATGATGAGGGTGATGATGATGATGATGATGATGACGATGATGATGATGACGACGACGACGACAACAACGACGATGACGATGACGAAGACGACGACGACCGACGACGACGACGACGACGACAACAACGAAGACGACGACGACGGCGACGACGACGACGACGATGATGATGATGATGATGATGATGATGATGATGATGATGATGATGACGAGGAGGACGAGGACGAGGACGAGGACGACGACGATGATAATGACGATGATGATGACGATGATGATGATGATGTATACGGTCTCTCACCGTTAGGGGAAATAAAAAAAATCTAAACCGTATTACAAATCATGACTTTTACACACACACACACACACACACACACACACACACACACACACACACACACACACACACACACACACACACACACACACAACACTATAGTTCTTGTGTGTAAACATAAACCACTGTCATTTGACACCTAGGTTTTTTTCTTCTTCAGTAAATTACTGTTTCTGGGTTAACGGAGAGTCATCACCTGAGACTGCATGCAAATGTATTTTTATGATATTAAGTTTACTTCCTTTCGGTTTTGCCAGGGATTTGATTGGTTCGTTAGCGAACGTGTTTTCTACACATGCACCTGATTTAGTCTTCTTTTTTTTTTTTTGCTAAGCACAATAAGTGCCCAATAGGCTACGGTTTTTTATTGATATGTCAGTAACCTTTTTGCACAGAAATGGCAGGAGAGAGACGATTTGCCTTTTGACTCACAAGTGATGTGATAAAACATGCCTGGGGGAGATTGAAGGACTCGGGGTGGGTAGGGCAAGACAGAAGCGGGTAGGCACAATTTCAGCAGCAACAATATTTTTTTTTCTGTAGGACAATCAGTATCACGTGCAAATGACGCATGTCACGTTTTTTGGAAGGTCATACTGACAGACAAAAGACGAAAAGAGATGAAAGAAATGGAAAATAAAGGGTAGCAAGTGTCCTACTGGTTATGTTCACATCTTCACTTATAATTAGACCAATCTCATTACCGTCGTAGAGGTTCCCGGTAATAATGCAGTTACTGGTAAGACTCTAGTTGACAATCACAGAATGTATGCGTAGGAGTTAGCGTTAGCAATAGCAGACAATATCGCAATTTCGTAGCTTTTGAGAAGATGAATTTTAAATAGTTGTGTTAGCGCACCGCCAAAAAAAAGTATGCATAAGGTTTTGTTTATTCAAATTACTTGTTTTTTGTTGTTGTGAAATCAAACAGTGTGGGTCTATATGTAATGCATTAAAAAAAAATCGAAAACAAGTACATTCATGAATGATAAATGTAAAAAAAAAAAAAAAAATTTATATGTGCGTAGATGAATCAACTCGCAGTATGCCTATATAGCACACTTTTAGTATCCTTCCGACGCGAATAATACCACCATAGCGATTCTCGCTACTGCTTATCCCTTCTTACATTCCCCCTCCACCTCCCTCCACCTCCCCCCCCCCCCCCCCCCCCCCCCCCCCCCCGCCTTTGGTTGTTTTTTTGGTTTTTTAAAAAAGAGAATTACATGTTTCTTTTCACTCTTTCCTTCTTCCCTCGTTTTGGTTTATTGTTCTGAGGTGGTTGTTGTTCAATCTTTGTGTGTGTGTGTGCGGGCGTGCGTGCGTGCGTGTGGTTTTTGCGTGTGTGTATGTGTGTGTGTGTGTGTGTGTGTGTGTGTGTGTGTTTGTTGTGTGTGTGTGCGCGTGATCGATAGAGAGAGAGAGAGAGAGAGAGAGAGAGAGAAGGAGAGAGAGAGAGAGTGTGGCGTAAGTGAACGTGTGTGTGTGTGGGTGTGTGTGGTGTGTGTGTGTGTTGTGTGTGTGTGTGGTGGTGTGTGTGTGTGTGTTGGCGGGCGTTCGTGCGTTCGTATGTGTGTATGTGTGTGTATGTGTGTGCGAGTGTGTGTGTATGAACGCGCGCGCGCGTGCGTGTGTGTGTGTGTGTGCGTGCGTATGTGTGTTGTGTGTGTGGTGTGGTGGGTTGGTGTGTGTGTTGGTGTGTGTTTGCGCGCGTTGTGTGTTAAGAGAGTAGAAGAAGAGGAAGAAAGAGAGAGAGGAGAGAGAGAGAGAGAGATAGAGAGGAGAGAGATGTATTGTGCGGCGCGTGCGTTCG
>JADBJO010001469.1:277108-286144 GCA_016801955.1 Conus betulinus | reverse complement strand
GAGATGGGGGGGGGGATGAGCAAACAGAGATTTATATGAATTCGGAGAGAGAGCGAGAGAGCGAGAGAGAGAGACGGGGGGGGAAAGGGACGGGGCGGGGGAGGGGGAAGATGGGAGGGGGGAATGACGAGATCTTGATCTGATGGAATACTTGATAGGAGGAGCGAGAGAGAGAGGATAGGAAGATGAGAGAGAGAGAGAGATAGTAGAAAGAGATGAGAGAGCCGAGATGAGACAGGAAAGAGCAGAGTTCTCTTGACCACGCGTACGATTAGAGATAGAGAGGAGAGGAGAAGACGAGAGAGAGAGTTGTCTGGACAGCAAAAATAGAGATGAGAGAGAAAGATACGAGAAGAGTAGAGAGAGAGAGAAGAGAACGACATGACCACGACAGGGTGGGGGGGGAGGTGGGGAAGGGATAGAGATGTGGATGTAAATACAGATATTTTGTGTAAGTAAGAACGTAGCATCTCATGACATGTATCGCGGACACAAATAATCAACGAATGCATTGTTAAAACAAACAAACAACAAACAACACAAACACACAGCAAAAGAAGAGAAGTATGGCACCGAATACGTTCCGTTCATGGTCTGGATGATACACATTCTGGGTCAGATAAATGACATACTTAAAAACAACAACAACAACATTTCAGAGCAGATATCAGATATTACAGAATGGGTGTTAGTGATAATCGTTTTCATTTCTTTTTCTTTAACCGATTTCTAAGGCTGTCTCTATATAGGAGGGAGGCATAGAATCAGTTTTGCTTGAAACGCGAATATCGGTACACTATGGACATGCACGTTCTCTCTATCTCTCTCTCCTCTCTCTCTCTCTCTCAAAGTAAAATATATAAGACGTGTCAAATCTAAACGTGATAATGATGTGTTTTAAAAAGGGACGCGTGTGATGAAATCATAAGAGCGTTTGCCTGTGAAGCTGATTGTCGTGAGTTCGAATGACTTAAAAACTGTCACTGTCGAGCCATCCAGCAGTCCATGGGTGTTTGATTCAGGTCAGGAGGAAAAGTTGAAACGGTAGAAAGGAGAAGAATGAGCTCCGTCTTTCATCATACTGAACCCCAGGTACAATGAATCATTAGGAGTTCTCCGATCCTACGGCCACTACGCAATGGGATTTTAACCTTTAACCTTTTCTTTTTTATTAAACAGAGAAATCATAATCAATCCGCCGGACAAAAGGGACGAACAAATTGAGAGACAAAACACGACGCGTTTCGACCTCTTTGGTCTTCTTCAGGCAATTGATGATTACGTTGTGATGCAACGAGAAAGATGGAACTGCTGTTAAGAACCCAACCTATCACGATCTTCAACGTGAGCATTCTCATCCTACCGATTACACTCTCCAAGTCTGGAATGAAGAATTTTTCTTTATTCTGGTGTGATGGTGTTGAGGGGTAGAGAGTGAATGTGAAATGCAGGAGAAGACAGATGATGATGGATTTAGGAACCAAGGGACCACAGCCAGTCAAGGAAAACGCTGAGGGAACGAAATGGAATTTCCCCCTATTAGTCATCTTCCAGAACCCCATGAACAGAACAATTGTGGCTAACAGTATTTTGCATTTAGCAACAAAATCCGGACCGCAAAGACAGCAACACGGTGCCGCAGACGGTGTCGCGAGGCTGACACTCATCAGAAATTTTGTGATTTCTGTCACAGCTTCCATATTGGCTGGCTCGCCATTCATTCATTCATAGCATTCACACACATAAAGACTACTGATGAAAACCTCTGATCCCAAGAAATGAAATGAAAAATGTCCATTGGTGATATTTATTGTTATATTAATTTTTTTTATTATTCAATTAAAGCCATAGAATGAACCCACTTTTAACACGTTTCTACAGTAAATTTCCTTACTGCATTAAGAAAATATTTGAAAGCATAAAATATTTTGTTTAAGTCATCGACATTCTATGCTTGTCATGCGTATAAATTTGATTGTCCAAAGCCATGTCGGAGTGGGAAAAATTTCGTCTTTGAAATTAAAACAAAACACAACTGGCTTTCCTGTTCGCACGACAGCCGACATGAATTTTTGACACAAGTTTCGAGTATGACAAATTTGGTAGAAATGGACTTCTGAATAATAACAATAATGTCAGCGCAATTTCAATTGTAATTATCGTAAATAATGAATCTAAACAGGATGAAAATCGAACAGTCTTAATTTTGTAGAATAATAATCAAGCCGAAATCTCCGACAAGAAAAACATTAATTTTCTTACTAAGAAGGCGAGTATTTAGTTGAGCTCGACATAAGTGAGTCTTTTTGTATAGTCGAAGCCTGTACGGAAAATATCCTGAGCATCCAATACACGGAATGACAGCTTACGAAGTTTAGTTTTAAAGGCACGGTTTCTGGATTTTTACAGCTTTTTTTATTCACATTTTGTGAGGAATCAAGAAATGTAATTCATGTTTGGTCGGCGGAGATTCGCAAACGGCGCCGAAATTAACTCGTGCAAAATAATGATTTAGAGGGAACGTACGCATTCCGATTTAACATTATGGTAAAGAATAAAAGTTATCGATGTTTGTGATTAAACGATACTCAGACTACACAATCTTTAGGTTCTGAGCCATCTATGTTTCAAAGAATTTTTTCTCAAATAATCAGGATTCACCAGTTAAGGGAGGTAAGCGGGAAAGTGTGTCTAGAATTACAGGACTACATTTTCTCTACTCATAGGGGTCGGAGGGATATGTACAAAAAGTAGCACTTCGCCATACCCGAGTATTGTCTTCCCGACGCCGTGTTTAAGCAATGAATGTCCCATCCCTAATTCAGTTTTACTTTGCCCCAAAGAAATAAATCAACGCCATCTCAGAGAAGGTCTTTGGTCATCTTGCGTCTTTCACATCAATTTGTGTCCTGTAACTTATATATATATATATATATATATATATATATATATATATATATATATATATATATATATATATATATATATAGAGAGAGAGAGAGAGAGAGAGAGAGAGAGAGAGAGAGAGAGAGAGAGAGATAATAGATAGATAGATGGATATCCAGTACGTATTGGCTTCACAAATAAATGTTTGGCCTCAGTGTAGTAACATTCAGTTTTTCAGGGTAAATCGGTTACCCTTTTTCCCACAAGGTTGCTTAGCATATTCTAGGCCCCCGCCTTCCCTGAACTGAATAACGGACCTGTTTATGGCTGGATGTACAGACGGATTGTCCAAGAAGGAGGCGCAAGAAGAAGAAGAAGAGCAAAAGAAGAAGAAGAAGAAGAAGAAGAAAGAAGAAGAAAACAAGAAGAGGCGCCTATTTGAAAAAAAACAAAACCGTCGTAATCATTACCCTCTGTCTGTCTGTCTGTTCTGTTTATCTATACTCTATGTGTGTGTGTGTGTGTGTGTGTGTGTGTGTGTGTGTGTGTGTGTGTGTGTGTGTGTGTGTGTGTGTGTGTGTATCTGTCTGTCTGTCTTGGGGGAAATCTGTCTTGGCTGACTGTTTCCCCCCTCTCTCTCTCTCTCTCTCTCTCCCTCCCTCCCTCAGTCTGTCTGCATGTCTGTCTGATTGTCAGTCTGTCTCTGTCTCTGTCTCTCTGTCTCCCTCTGTCTGTCTGTCTGTCTGTCTGTCTGTCTCTCTCTCTCTCTCTCTCTCTCTCTCTCTCTCTCTCTCTCCTCCCTCTCCCTCTCTCTCTCTCCCTCTCTCTCTCTCCAGCCAACATACGTGGCCGGACACAGATGAAAAAGAGCGATAACTTTCTGCTCTTCGACAAAAACAGCCGGGCCAGACGAGCAACCATGACCCCCACCTGTGCCGCCTGTCTCCCACCCCATCACTCAACCTCACCCCCCCCCCCACCTACCCTTACCCTGGGGGACTCCCCTCCCCCCTACCTCCCCACCCCCACCCCCACCCCACCCACCACGGTATCCACACCCATCTCCCCCCCCCCCCCCACACACCCCTCGCTCCCCACAGCAGGTACATATGGCAATCAGACCCACAAACAGCCCCTCACGTATTCATTGGGTCATGGATCTTGCCAATCGTGGTGACGACCCACGTGCTAATTGCAGGCGATCTCCCCACCCCTATACCCCACCCCCCACCCACCACCATTGTTTCCAGGGGCTATCTTTGAAGAATCGGGAGCACCTAGACCATGATGATGACGTCCCCCCACCGCTGAGCTCTGGCGGATCATTTTTGTCCCTGCCTGCTGATGAGTTTGTTGACTTCCATCGCCACACACCAGACCTCATCTCCAGCTGTGAGACACAGAGCCCCCAACAAAGCTGGTAAGGGATGGAGGAGGGAGACAGGAGAGCTCAGGAGGTCAGGACAACTTGTTAGGTTCCCGCACTTTAAAATGTCGTCACGACTCCAGAAAGGTGGGGGGGGGGGGGGGGGGGGGGGGGGGGGGGGGGGGGGAGACATGGGGGAGACATGTTTATCATCATCATCTCCCACTTACTTTCCTTTGACTGTGTGGAGATGGCCCTGGTACTGTTGACCCCCCCCCCCTCCCCCCCTCCCAGCTTCCACCCCTCTTCCCACCACACCTCCTCCCACCCCCCCCCCTTTCCTTTTGGCCCCTACCCTCTTCCACCCTCCACCTTCCCTTCCCCCCCTCCCCTTCCCTCCCCTCCCCTCCCTCCCCCCACCACCCCCTTCCTCCCGGACTAGTTCGTCAAGCCACTCTGCGGGAGAGCTAGCCGGTAAAAGGTGCAGACACACGCGCACGCCTGCGACAGACTCGTGCGTTAATTACTCCCCTACAGAGAGACAGAATGAGGCTGGGGGGGGGGGGGGGGGGGGGGGGGGGGGGGGGAAGAGGACACGGGGAATAGAGAGGAGGGGAGTATGGGGCGGGACAGGGTGGGGGAGAGAGGGAGGGAAGGAAGGAAGGAAGGAAGGAGGGATGGAGAGGTTTGTAGGCTAATTCTTCCCCCCCCCCCCTCTTTCAGACCATCTCCTCCTGTACTGTGCCATCTCGCAGGGTTGGTTGGGGGCTGGTTGCCCAGGCCTCGTCTGAGGGGAAGAGGCGTTCAGGGTCTCCCTCCCTCCCTGGTCGCCCTCTACCTTTTCCCGCCGCCGTACCCCCATCCACTTCCTCCCCCCCCCCCCCCCAACCCTTCTCTTACCACAGGAGTCAGGACTGCCATGTGGGAGTCTTTTGGCGACGGAGAGCCACTCGCCACGGCTGGCGATGACAGAACTGACTTTCAGGTTTGATCAGGGAATTTTAAGAAAAAAATAATAAATAAAGAGGAGACTATTTTTACTACCATTACTATTGTTGCTGTTGTTCCTGCTTCTGTTGCTACTGCTACTACTATTGCTGCTGCTGCTGCTGCTGCTGCTGGTACTACTATTGCAATTACTACTGCTACTGCTGCTACTGGTACTACTACTATTACAATTACTGCTACTAATGCTGCTGCTACCCCAACTACTACTACTACTTCTACTGCGATCATGCTTCTACAAAAACAACGACGACAACGACAAAGACGACAACAACAACAGTTACTTCTACGACTACGACTACTACAACTACTACTGCTACTACTACGACTGCTGCTGCTGCTGTTGCTACTACCATCACTACTGCTACTGCTACTACTACTGCTTTTACTGCTACTTTACTTCTATTACAACTGCTGCTGCTGCTGCTGCTACTACTACTACTACTACTACTACTACTACTACTACTACTACTACCACTACTACGACTACTACGTTGACGACGACGACGACGACAACGGCTACGGCTACGATTACAACTACAACTACGACTACTACTATGACTACTACTACGACTACCACCACTACCATCAACACTACTATTACTACTACTACTACTACTACTGCTATTACGACTATGACCACGACTATTACGACTACGACTATGACCACTGCAACTACTGCTACTGCAACTACCGGTACTGCTGCGGACACTACTACTATTACCACCACCCTACCACCACCACCACCACCACCACCACCACTACACTACTACACTACTACTACTACTACTACTACTACTACTACTACTACTACACCACCACCATAATCATAATCACTACCACTATTACTACTACTACTGCTGCTGCTGCTATTACTACTTCTACTACTGTTGTTGTTGCTGCTGCTGTTCTGCTTCTACTAGTACAACTACTGCAACTGCTGCCAATGATGTTAACTAGCACGTGTTACACTTTACACATATGTGCCCATCAAATACCTACCAGAAGGAAGAAGTTGAAGGTCTCAAATGCAAGTGCACATCAGTATGTATTTCACATCATATTCACTCCTACAAACAAAAATGCGTGCGCACGCGCGCGCGCGCACACGCACACGCACAGGCACGCACATACACACACACACACACACACACACACACACACACACACACACACACACACACACACACACGCACGCACGCACGCACGCACACACACACACACAGAGCACAGCACAGCACGGCACCGCACAACATGGCATGGCATGGCGCCACAGTGCAGCAGAATACGATACAGTTCGGCATGGCACAGCCCAATCCAGCCGAGTGCAATGCAGGACAGTACAGGGCAGTACAGTACAATACAATGAAGTACAGTACAGTACAAAACAGTACAATGAAGTACAGTAAAGTACAATACAATAAAGTACAGTACAGTACAGTACAATACTATACACTACACTCCACTCCACTCCACTCCACTACACTACGCTACGCTCTACTACACTACGCTACACTACACCACTCTACGTTACACTACACTACACCACACTACACTACACTCCAATATAATTCAATACAACGCGATGCTATGCAATGCAAAACCATGCAATACAATGCGATGGAATACTACACAAAAGAATACAATACAGGAAGTACAGTGCAATTCCATACAATACAATTCAATACAATGCAGTGCATTCCATACAATACAATGCATGGAATACTACACAAAACAATACAATACAGTAAGTACAGTGCAATTCCATACAATACAATTCAATACAATGCAATGCAAGACAATGCAATACAATTCAATACAACAACAACAACAACACACACAACGCACACACGCACGCACGCACGCACGCACGCACACACACACACACACACATCACAAATCCTGTTTTACACACTCGAACAACTCTCCACGCTTTATTTACCACAGTCCCATCTCTAAAGCAAACAACAAACAAAACAACAAAAACCGAAGAAACAAATCACAGTTAGAGACCACTTTTCTACCAGGTTGCCCTGTCCGCCATGTTTTTGCTGTATAACATGTTCCACTTCACGCTCTCTACCAAAAGACGCAGCCCCCCCCCCCCCCCCCCCCGTTAACCCCCCCCCCCCACTCCCCCCCCCCCCCCCCAAAAAAAAAAAACAAAAAAAAAAGAGAAAAGTCATGTCGTCATTTCCTACCGGAACCTGTCTGATTTTGATAGAACCACAAACTATGTGTCAAAAAAAACCAACAAAACAAACAACAACAACAACAACAACAACAACAACAACAACTGCTGTCCCCGACGGGGCAAGGCATCCCTGTGCGCTTTCGCTATTCCTTGCTCAAGGAAAAAAAAATACTGCGGGGCCAGGGGAACTCACTCTCTCTCTCTCTCTCTCTCTCTCTCTCTCTCTCTCTCTCCTCTCTCTCTCTCTCTCTCTCTCTCTCTCTCTCTCTCTCTCTCTCTCTCTCGGAAAACTTTGAACTTGGGTAGTTTGCACCAATGGACCTGAGAAGTTTTGGAAAGCTGTCCCAAAAACAAGTCTCTTTTATTCATTTATATGTTTATTTATTTGTTTGTTTTTTGTATTCATTCATTTATTTGTTTGTTTGTTTGTTTATTTATTTGTTCATTCATTCATTTATCCATTTGTCTATGCATTCATTTATTCATTTTTCATTTCATTTCTATTCATTATATATTTCTATATATCATATATATATATATATATATATATCATTTCTTTCTTTATTTATTTTATTGATTAATCTATCCAGTTATCAAAACCAGCTTAAAAAAATAATTACTGTTCCACCAAACGAAAGAAACAAAACAAATGACAAGACAAAACACGACGCGTTTCGACCTCACTGGTCTTCTTTAGGGCAAGACAAACAACATTCAAGACAATGAAAACAAAAACGAACAATGACTTATCACCTAAAACACACACACACACAACACACACACACACACACACACACACACACACACACACACACACACACACACACACACACACACACACACACACACACACACAAAACCCACCCCAAAACAAAACGAAAAAAAAACAACTCATACCCATTTGTGCCCGATTTGAGGAGATAAGTGATTGCTCGTTCTTCTTCTTTTTCCTTGTTTATTTCAATTTCCGCCTGCGTGGTAAAAAACCACAACAAACAAACAAAAAAAAAAACAAAAAAACGGTGGTGACAAACCACAAAAAGGTCAGAGGGGGAAAGTAGCCCTGACTGAACACACCCCAAGGTCCCGAGGATTAGAAGTCAGACATGGCAGTGTCTTGCTGGTTATTATGACGCCGACCAGTCAGAATGCTCCACGTTCGTGCTGACGTCTGAGAGAGAGAGAGAGAGAGAGAGAGAGAGAGAGAGAGAGGGGGGGAGAGAGGGAGAGAGGGAGGGGAGAGAAAGAGAGAGAGAGAGAGAGAGAGAGAGGGGAGAGGAGAGAGAGAGAGAGAGAGAGAGAGAGAGAGAGAGAGAGAGAGAGAGAGAGAGAGAGGCTGTCCGCTTCCAGAGTTTCAGGGCAGTCACAGACTTGGACGAGGGTCGCCGTGGGGTGCCTTTTTTTCTGTCTGGTAATAATAGTATGAATCAGCTCTTCTGGAACCAGACAAGTTCAAAGAGATGGAGATAGCGTATTCCACATGTCCATTGAGACAAAGAATGAATCTTTCTTGAAAGGATGTTATTTGTCTGATTTTGTTGTCTGAACAAAAAGAAAAGAGGTAAGAAAAAAAAAAAGAATGGAG
>JADBJO010001469.1:262108-264608 GCA_016801955.1 Conus betulinus | reverse complement strand
ATGTCACTGACCAACTGTGACGCCCTCTGTCGGCATCGGGCAGTTTAAACACTCTGACGGTGATGATGATGATGATGATGATGATGATGATGATGGTGATGATGATGATGATGATGATGATGATGACGATGATGACGATGATGATGATGATGATGATGATGACGAAATCAATAACTAATACGGTGACGACAACGGAAACAGCGTAACGAAGGAGACAGACTTCAACGTAACAGGGAAAAACAAAGAAAAGCACAGCAGGAAATCGTCGCACGGGGAGCAATGTTTTCTTCAATTTGTGTGACAAATCACGTTCATTGTGTACTTTGTTCTGTGTGGTTTATTTGTTCTGGCTCGAACATAACAACGACGACGACGACAACGATGGTGATGATAATAATGGTGACGATGACGATGATGATGATGATGATGATGATGATGATGATGATGACGACGACGACGAGGAGAGAATTATAATGATGATGGTGCTGTCGACAGCGAATACAATGCTGCTGCTTCTGCTGCTGGTGCTGGTGCTGGGCTGATAACGACGATGACAATGATGATAACGACGGTGATGATGATGATGATAATGATGATGATCACGATGATGATGATGATGATGATGATGATGATGATGATGATGATGATGATGATGATGATGATGATAATAATGATGATGATGATGATGATGATGATGACGATGATGATGATGATCATCATCATCATGATCATGATGATCATGATGATGACGACGATGACAGCGATGTTTATGAGGAACAGGCAACAGCGATAATGTTAATGAAAACAACGATGATGATGGCACCGACGATGACGACGATAATGACAATAACCACAATGACGTTGACGATGATGATGAAGACGACGACAAAAGCGGCGGCGGCGGCGGCGTCGGCGGCGGCGGCGGCGGCGGCGGCGGCGGCGGCGACGACGACGTGATGTTGACCACGGCGATGACTACGACGATGATGACGCCGATACCGATGATAATAATGATTTTGGTGATACCGACGATGCTAACGATAACAATGATGATAACGATGGGAGGATGACGATGATGATAATGTCGACAATGATGTTGGCGACGACGACTACGATGACGACGATAATAATGGTGATGCCGGCAATGGCAATGACGATTATGACAATGACGATGACGATGATGACGACAACGACGATGACGATGCTGCTGCTGCTGCTGCTGCTGCTGCTGCTGCTGCTGATGATGATGATGATGACATCGACAACGACGACAACGATGATTTTGACGACGGCAACATGTTGATGCCAATTAGACGCCGACAACATGACTCTGACAACGATGACAACGACAGCGACGACGTGGATAATGATGATGATGATCACAGTGATGAAAGTGATGGAGATGTTGATAATGCTGAAAACGTTGACAGAAACAACGATGATAATGACGATGAGACAGTGACGACAGACAGTAGCGACGATGATTACAATGATGACGATAAGAACTATAGTGACGAGAAACGACGACGGAGACAAAAGTAATATCAGCGTTGGCGATGATGATAATGACGACGACAATGATGATGACGGCGTGAGCTTTTCTTCATAGTTTTCATTTTGCTTTTTTTTTTTTTCTTTTGTTTGTTTGTTGGTTTGTTTTTTGTATGGCGTGTGTGTGTGTGTGTGTGTGTGTGTGTGTGTGTGTGTGTGTGTGTGTGTGTGTGTGTGTGTGTGTGTTGTTGTGTTTTTTCTTTATGACGGCGGGATTTTTGATCTTCTGATGAAGACGATGACAGTGACATGAAACAGGCCAACACCCACAACAAGACGATAAACAGACAAGCCGCCTTGGCACAACGGTTAGCATCGCGGAATCCCAGCTGGGAGGTCGTGTGTTCGATTCTCAACAGAGCCATTCATTAGCGGGATTTCTATGCCCCGACCCCGCTCCCACTCGGCATTGAGTTGGTTATGGGTTCATGTGAGAAGACTGAAACCACACAGTCATCCACTCAACAGATACGTCTCTGAGAGCGATGCCCAAACGTTTCCTGCCCAACACTGCAGGTGTCTGTATTTCTCGAGCCTGATTGACGCCGCCGGGATATAATTATGAAAGTAGTCGAATTAGATAGAGTACGGCCAGTTATTGCAATTAAGGCCAAAATTGAACTCATCATTATGTATTGACTTCTGCTGGGTTCCCTCTCATAGTGGTTTGAAATGGAACGAACGAAGTAGCAGATATTCTTGCTAAAGCTGGAGCTAACATTGCCCTGATTGTAATTCTTTATCTTCACTGAAAATATCTTCGTCAGAAAGTTTGCTAAAATTAGAAAGTTGTGTTTATAACAGAATCTGTGCAGAAAATCTTAAATATGTAAAATACTTGTCCTCGTCACATTTCCAAGATAGTAACAAAACTCAAGTTAAATGCATGGAACACAAATATTCTTGCCACGTTCTTTGTTCTTGTGGTAAGCCTATTTCAGTGCATCAT
>JADBJO010001469.1:254608-257108 GCA_016801955.1 Conus betulinus | reverse complement strand
CCAAGAAAAGAAACAAAGAAAAGAAAACAAAACTAAGAAAGGAAGAAGAAAGAAGAAAAGAGAAAGAAGAAGCAAAAAGAAAAGAAAGAAAGACAGAAGAAAGGGAAAGAAAGAAAAAGAAGAAGGAAAAGAAAGGAAGAGATCAAAAAGAAAAGAAAGAAAAAAAAGAAAGAAGACCCAATGAAAGAAAGAGATAAAGAAAGAAAGAAAGAAAGAAGGAAGAAAGAGAAAGAAGGAAAAGAAAAAGAAAGAAAATAAGAAAGAAAGAAGAAAGAAAAAGAAAAGAAAGAAAATGAAAATCCAGTAAAAGAAAGAAAAAGAAAGGACGAAAGAAAGAAGTAAAAAGAAAAGGTGAACGAAATTAAGACAGGGTCGTAGAAAGAACACAAACGAAAAAGCGAATGAGTACGAAAAAAAACAAGAAAGTAGATAAGAAAAATAGAAGCACATAAACAAAGAACCTGACCAAAAACATTAAGAAAAAAAATAACAAGAAAGAAAGAAAGGAAAAAAAGAAAGAAAGAAAAAAGAAAAGAAAACAAAAGAAAACGACACAGAAGAATCCGCCTTATGAAAGATGACGGAAATCAAAGTCACACAGCTTTGCTTCCAAAGCCTTCCGCAAGGCGAAACGCTTCCCTCTTTCGTCAATAATGGCTCCATTGAAACCTGGGCAAGCAGCTGAGAGAACCATTATAAACCGATGTAAAGCTCGGGACGCGACAGGCGACAGTTTATCGCTTAGCTCCCCTGGCGGGCTTCCTTCCGACACCCGCTCCCCCCCCCCCCCCCTCCCCAAACCCCCACTGTCCCTCCCCTTCCCTTCCACACCCCCCCCCTGACCCCCTCCCCTCCCCTCCCCCCCCTCCTCTCCTCCCCTGTCCAAGATTTGACTTGGAAATGCCAGGGCGGAACCTTCCGTAGTTTTATTGCAGATTAATATACCTTGTTCCCACCGCGTGGCAGAACAGTGAGAGAGTAGGTAGGTAGGAGAGTGGGCGGGGTGGGGGGTGGGGGGGGGTGGGGGTAGGGGGGGGACGGAAGAGGGTGAAGGGTGGGGGGTGGGGGGGTTGGAGGTGGGGATTTGGTGTTGGGTGGCGAGGGGTAGTGTGAAAGTGAGAGAGAGAGAGAGAGGGGGGGGGGGGGGGAGGGAGGTTCGGCAGTTCACACACACACACACACACACACACACACACACACACACACACACACACATGCGCGGACGCGTACTCGGGGGGGGGGGGGGGAGAGAGAGAGAGAGAGAGACAGACAGACAGACAGACAGACAGACAGACAGAGACAGACAGACAGACAGACAGACAGACAGACAGAGGCTGAGGGTGCAGAGAAAAGGAGAATGAAAACAACAGCCTGGACATCAGTAACAAATGAGGTGACGATTGTACCAAGAACGGTGATACTTCTGTATGATGACTGTGGGGAGATCATGAAGACGATAACGTTGAAATGATAACGACGGCGCTGTATGATGACGACACTGACCCTTGATGGTGAAGATAATGATGATGATTACTCTGTGTGTGTATGTGTGCGTGTGTGCGTGCGTGCGTGCGTGCGTGCTTGCGTGCGTGCGTGTGTGTGTGTGTGTGTGTGTGTCTGTGTCTGTGTGTCTGTGTCTGTGTGTCTGTGTGTGTGCGCGCGCATGCATGTGTGTGTGTGTGTGTGTGTGTGTGTGTGTGTGTGTGTGTGTGTGTGTGTGTGTGTGTGTGTGTGTGCGTGCGTGTGTGTGCGGCTTTGTCCATTTTTTTCGGGTAGAAAAACAATTATTAAAAACAAATTCCAACGGTATTCTTCATTCCTTCCTCCTGCTCCTCAGTCTTATGTCCTCTCGCATTCTTCCATCCTTTTTTCTTCTATCTCGTTCCTTCGCCCGCTACGTGTGCAACAGATCTATCATTCCATTATCCTTGAATAAAAAAAAAACAGTCTTTTTTTGGTCGCATATTTGGTCTTTTGCCTCAGTTCTGCTTCTGACTCGAAATGAATAAACATGAAGTGATTGATGGACGACTGTTGCCACACAAAATTTCACCAGATGCCATTCTGTTCCGACGTTATGGCACAAGGAGTCACTTCGGAGCAGAATTTCATCACCAGTATCTGCGCGGACAGTCTGTGCAGGTGTGATACGCCAGTGGCACCCTACGCGGGTAGAACTACCATTATGGCGTTTAGCATCCCACGCTATGAACACTATGGCAGCGCTTGTGGCGTACGCAGTAAACGAGACTCGTCTTCTTCTACTGCTCCAACATTCGCTTATCTCGCCACTTTCACGCTGCAAACACCAACTCATTCCTGCTAAAAACACTGCCTCAGTGAACTATGCTTTATGTACGGGAAGAGCGATCATCTGAATCAACTGTTGCAAGTTGCAGAGATCGCTTTGGAGTGGCGTCCGTTGAGTTTCTCGTTCGCGCGTGCGCCGTGATCCTCGTTCAGACATTTTCTTTTCCTCTACTCTGACCACGTACATCCA
>JADBJO010001469.1:244608-249608 GCA_016801955.1 Conus betulinus | reverse complement strand
TATTGAATGACTTTTTAATGATTTTTTAACGCGGTGACAGCCCTGATACGGCCCTTTTTTGCGGTCGGCTGGGCTACAAGCAACATTATCCAACCTTGACAGACTGATAAACAAAGAAACTGACACGGGGTGACTGTTTAATCTCCTTGCTGAAGATGATGATAGACAAGACAAAGAAAGAGAGAGAAGCCGATTTAATTCATATCTCGCTTCTTTCGTCTTTTTTCTGTTTATTGATCGTCTTCTTTGCAAAGAAGATGGATGTTGTCTTGAAGGCAGAGGGTGGAAAAAAGAAACAAACTTTGATTTGCATTTCTCTTTGTTTTTTTTTTTCCTAGTACATCAAAGATAAATGTTCGTTCTCTGATTGGCAATCTCTCTCTCTCTCTCTCTCTCTCTCTCTCTCTCTCTCTCTCTCTCTCTCTCTCTCTCTCTCACACACACACACACACACACACACACACACACACACACACACACACAAACATACACACGCACATACGCACTCACGCATGCGCGCATACACACACACACACACACACACACACACACACACACACACACACACCACACACACACACACACACACACACACAACACATACACACGCACATACGCACTCACGCATGCGTGCATACACACACCACACACACACACACACACACACACACACACACACACACACACACACACACACACACACTGTATGGAGACCAGAAAACATGGCTATTGTGAATCGGTCATGTTTTCGCTTTAAAAAAAAAAGTTTCTAGGTGTAGACAGACGGAGTCCAAATAACCTTAGGGTGTGAAACTGTTGGTTTTTTTTTTCCATGCATTTTGTATCTGCTGTCAACAGTATCCACTACTAGATAAATGCATAGGAATGGAAGGTACCACAGTATCCCTTACGGGGTATAATATATTGTACGATTTAGATATTAAAGGTAAAATTGACGGGTCACAAAAGTTCGCCATTGATTGAATGTGGATTGGAATATGTTTGGCCGAATCAATGTGGGTGGGATTTTTTTCTGTCCCATCTTCTGCGTCACCTCAGTGGCATTTCACACGTGCCGCTCATTCCGAGCCCCCGTCCACAGCCACAGCCCGCCCGCCCGGCCCGCCGCAGCCCTGTCACCGGCAATCCACAGGGAGCAGTCAATATCAAATCGTTAAGAGGCAACCCACCGGAGAAGACACTGCACTGCGGCCGAACCACTTTCGGTGGTGTTCAGTGGCGCCTGCTCTGATACAGCATACGCAAGACACTGCCTACTAAGTCCCCCTACTGACGACAATAACTGCTTTGTCGCGGAGCCGGCGCGAGTGAGCTGTCCCTTCGGAGGGCGCCACCACGTCCGTCCAACGACAGCCCCCATGGACTCGTCGATATCGGTGACACCGTCGGTATCAAACCAAGTCCATAGACGTGGAGAGGACAACGAAACTGAGGTCACCATGAGAGCGGGGCATGAAGAGCCACAGAATGTGAGTTTTTTTTTTTTTTTTTTTTAATGCAGATCGATGAGAATGAGTAAGATTTCCATTTTTTTCCCACTGAGATTGCATGATTGGGCCGTACTACTACACTTACTTTCCTAATATATTCAGGCGTCAACGAGGCCCGAGAGTGTTGGTCAGGAAATTTGAGCAACACTCTCCACAGACGAATCCATGAAGTGGATGAAACTCAGCTGTGTGGTCCCAGTCTTCCCAGTTGAGTCAGTAGCAAACTCAATTCTGGGTAGGAGCCGGTCGGGGGCAGAAAAAACCTACATGACTCTGATGGGAATCGAACCAATGGTCTCCCAGCAGCGATAGTCAGCAACGCTAACCAATTCGCCACGGTGGCTAGTCTGAATCAAAGGTGTAAGTGATATTAATTGTGTTTGTTTTGGCAGCGACTGGTACACTGTTGATGCCAGAAATCGTTCGATTATTTTTTAATACAAAAAACGTTTGTGATGTTCACGGCTTGGAAAACTTACTTAACCTTAGACATAGACAGACACACCTGAAATAACATTTAGATTAGGAATATGCGATTTAGCTGTCTATTGTTTTAGATATCGAACATTCAATGATTTTAATCGTGTTGTCCTTTATGTGGAGAGTCACATGAATCTGAATTACATTTCATTCCTTGCTGCCCAACTCTCAGGAGAATTACAGAAAAAGTGATAAAGTTTGAAACAGAAAGCCGTGTTTGTTTCATTTGAGCCTGCTATGTTCATATACTTCTTAAGTTGTGGAAATGTAAGCATTGTTTTTTTGAACACAGTCTTTAAACATAGAGAAGTTCTCACTTTTTAAAAATGTTTTCGATTTATCGCATTTTTTCCATGATGTAATATGTTTTCATATAATGATTGTATTTTATACGTATTGATAAACCTCATCATTCGGGGTCGTGGTATACAAATAAATTATCTGAATCTCTCTCTCTCTCTCTCTCTCTCTCTCTCTCTCTCTCTCTCTCTCTCTCTCTCTCTCTGCTATAGTAATATTTGTTTTAACTAAGTTTATTCAACTTTCGCACAACGCCTGAGGTTGTTCTCATATTTTCTTTGTTTTGAAGGAGACTTCCAAAAAAAAAATAATTGTGTGCATTGTCCCCACATTGTTCGTCATTATCATGAAACTCTGTATATTGTTCATCGGCCCATTTATAAATGGCGAAGGATTAGATAAATAAATCACCAATTCGTCATCATTCACTCACTCATTCCTTCCTTCCTTCTTTCCTTCGTTTGTCCATTTCATGCATTCGTTCATTCACTCCCTCATCCATCAACTCCCTCATCCATCAGTTTACTTACTCTCTCTCTCTCTCTCTCTCTCTCTCTCCCCTCTCTCTCTCTCTCTCTCTCTCTCTCTCTCTCTTATTCAAGCACATATGAATTAAGCCTATCCATTGTTAAATGAACTTTTTGAAGAAAAAGAAAAAAAAAAACAACCATTACGCCAAACGAAAGAGACAAACACATTCAAGACAAGACACGACGCGTTTCGATCTTTTTGGTCTCCTTCAGGTAAGACGAACATCATTCAAGACAAAGAAAACGAAGAACGAGCTATGACAAGCGCACAGCTAAGATCGATGACGCGAAGCGAAATACCAAACAATGAAGAGTAGGTTTCTACCTGCAGTGATTTCACTGTTCATGGTTTTGCCAAGAACTGGCGGTGCAAAAGAGAAGAGCAAGGGGTAGAAGGATGTGAAGGAGGGAGATCAGTATAGAAAAAAAAAATCCGGTTATGTAAAAAGCAGTACGACTGACTTTCCATTCAGCTATTGTGTGTGTGGCTTTTTGTGAAAGTCTGACATTATCGAATCAAGTAATGCGCGGCGTTAAACTGAGCCACTGAATCAAACTGAGAGCAAGACATGGCTTTACCTGTGTCTACACGGGAAGACAAAGAGAGAAAGAGATGCAGGAAAAGAGCCGCAGGGGGAGGGGGTGGGGGTGGGGAGGGATAGGAGGGGGTAAGCATGAGGGGAGGGAGGACAAGAACGGATTAGAGGGATAAGGAAGGGCAGTAGAGAGAACCGAGATAGGAAATCATCTCTCAAAAAATATATTCCAGTCCAGCTATCTGTGAAACAATCCACATGAAAAACAACAACAAACAAACAAACAAACAAAAACAAAAAAAAAAATCTCACCGAAAGCCAACAATTGGAGTTGAAAGAAACAAAACTGAAATACACAGAGAATTGAACAACAAAACTAAATAAACACAGCGTGGGAGACAGCCGGATATACATCCTGCTCATTTACATCACTCCCTGCACACACAAAAATTTGCGTCCCTTTTCAGCCATGTCTGTTGCTCGCTGGCAAACCGTATTTTCCGCGGCGTTTGTTAATTTTACAATTTTACACCCGCAGGTTTTGAAATCTAATCACATGTGAACATTGCACACACACCCTCCTCCCCCCTCCCCTTCTTTTTTCTTTTTAAAGATATCCTGGCAAATTCGATTTGTTCTGCACTTTTCTTCAAAATGAACACATATGACATAACCGAGTTTGAAATTGTATGTAATCTTTTCATTTAAAATGCCAGGCTTTGTACGACAGTTTTCTTAAAAATGAATACGTATGACACGATTGCGTTTGATTGAAAGTGTATGTAATTTTTTTTTAAGTGAAAAACTTATGTGAAGGGAAAAAAAAGATGAAAAGATTCCCTCTACGGCAGCATTTTGTTCACGATGTTTCACTGAAAACATCTTCATCAGAAATGTTGCTAAAGTTAGAAAAAATGTGTATATAAACAGAAATTGTGGAGACAATCTCAAATATGTAAATACTTGTCCTCGTCACATTTCCAAGATAGTAACAAAACTCAAGTTAAATGCATGGAACAAAATATTCTTGCCATGTTTTTTGTACTTGTGGTAATCCTATTTCAGTGCATCATTTGTTGAGAGAATGTTCTGTCTTAACTCCAGTTTATAAAGAAAATTCTATTGATATCAACGTCCAAGATATCAGTCAAATATTGTCCAGCCCTTCTATCATAAACATTGCTACAATTATCGCACAATCTAAATTGCCAAGCTGCTTTGATGCGTGTTTATTTTTACCACTAATTCAAAAAGTTATTGTTATTTTTTTTTATCTTTGAGGTTAGCTTTTGTTAGTTGGAGATGACGTTTTAAATTATTTTTTTCGTCTAATATCATCAATGGTGAACAGAAGAACACTTCTAATCTGCCAACAATCCACTCGCAACATGGCAGACAGGCTCGGTCAATTCATGAAACCGTGTTGCTTTGCCCGTCAAGCCCAAATCTTGCTGTCTGCGGGTCTCATACAGGTTGACTTTTGCTCACAAGTCCTGAGCATTCAACAAGACAGTAACTACAGTAACATTCTCTTCAAATTTGTCGCCATCCTGGTTAATGCGTATTGGTTGTTATGAATTCAATGGCCTCCTGCATTTTAATATTAGGAGCCCCTGCTATCAAAACAGCCAACAACAATAATA
>JADBJO010001469.1:239608-242108 GCA_016801955.1 Conus betulinus | reverse complement strand
TGCTTAGGGGTATTGCAATTGTTTGAGCATGTTCATTCATTCATGTTTTTTTTTGTTTTGTGCTTTTTCAAATTGTTCAATCTAGTTCTCCATCTATCTAGCTAGCTAGCTATCTAGCTAGCTATGTAGCTATATCTAGCTAGCTAGCTATGTAGCTATCTATCTATCGATATACTGGTCTATCTATCTACCTATCTACAATCGCTATCTTTCTTCTTATTTTGTCATACCCTGTCATTGCCTCAGTAATGGGCGCGTAATTTGATGAGTTCTCTGAACACATCATAAGCTGTAAGCGTGCTGGTCTTCAATCCTTAAATCGGGGTCCCTGCACAAAAAAAAATTACGTTTAAACCAAGATTTCTGATAAACGAGCGAAAACAGGTGGTTCGGAAAATGCTAACACTCTTTTTAATTCGAATCTAAAATGTTAGCTCCTTAAACGGATTCTGGTTTGAAGCATATAAACACTTCAGTATCTTCAGACATTGATATTAACAGATAAGAGATGAAGTGTTTAGATTCTTTTGGAGTGTTGTTTTTGGCAGTTATATTCTGTCTCTAAATTTAGAGTGACTTTTTTATTTAGTTCATGTGAATCCATGTATATGACGATGTTTGGGTGTAATTTATAATTTGCTCGGGAGAGTCCGGTTTTTAGTCAATTGTAATCACAAAAACAACATGGGCGCTTTCTTTAGGCAACAACAAAGGTTTTTTTAAAAAAAAGTTTATGGAATGCTTTTTAATGGACAAGACGACGATTGTTTTTTTTTCGATCAGTGTTGTAAATTTGGTTTGTAAATCTACAAGGCGAAACACAGGCACATAAAGAAACCTTTGTGATGTACTTTGGGAGTTTTAAAATCAAGTATCTGGCTTTTGTATCAATCAGAAACATGAACTTTTTTCTTTTTTTTCTTTTTTTTTTTTTTTTTTTTTTTTTTTTTTTTTTTTTTTTTTTTTTTTTTTTTTTACAAACAGGATACAATGACGACATTTTCACGACCCGGACATTGTGCGTAGATTGTTCTGTTCCTCTAAATTCTTCTGTTTGAAAGTCGCTGCTGTTTGACTTAGTTAATACACATCCTCTGCAACCCCCCCCCTCCCCCCCCCCCCCCCCACCCCCATACTCTTACCCCCCATCGCCCCTTCTTCACCAACCTTTCCATTCCTCCGTCCTGCCCCCAATCCTTCACTCCACCCCCAACCTTCCACCCCGCCTGCTTCTTATCCCTACCAGCGGCCGTATGTGTTTGTTTCTGTCCTCTGGTCTACTAGCACGATTGTCTTTAACAGACGTTACCGGCATTACTCACCCCTGTTAGTCATTGTTTTTTAAAACTCTAATACTACACGTGTCTCAGGCTGGTTAAAAAATGGACAACAAAATGACCGGAGACTAAATTTAGGGTATTAGGTCACGAGGAAAAAAACAAACAAACAACAAACAAACAAACAAACAAAGCCTCCACATAACGAAACTACCGAAATAGCAAAGCACATCTCACCGACCGCAATAACACAACAATAATGGTAATAATAGCAACAATAGAAGATGATGGTGATGATAACAATCGTAATATTGATGATGATGATGATGACGACGACGACGACTCAATATAGGGTATTAGGTCACAAGTTAAAAACAAACAAAAACAAACAAAAACCCCCTCCATATAACCAACCTACCGGAATAGCAAAGCACATCACAACGACCGCAATAACAACAACAATAATGGTAATAACAGCAACAATAGATGATGATGGTGATGACAGCAATCGTAATATTGATGATGATGATGATGACGACGACGACGACGAATGACGACGACGACGACGACGACGATGACGACGACGACGATGATGATGATGATGATGATGATGATGATGATGATGATGATGATGATCTCTCTCCTTACTTCTCCGCTTCCTGCGTCTTCTACTATCTCTGTATCACACCACACCCTTAAGCGTATCAAGCAACTTTTTTTTTTTTTACGCCATAAGAAAGGAAATATAACAACAAGAACATATTGTCGTTGTTCTTCTTCTTCTTCTTGTCACCATCATCATCATCATCATCATCATCATCATCATCATTGTGGCATTCTTCTTTCTTTATCATCGTACAAAGTTCGTCGTTAAACTCAGTAGGCCTAAGTTGTGTCTTTGTCGCCGTGTATTGTTGCCTCAGCCGTCTTCACACCTCACACACACACTTTCACACACACACACACACACACACACACACACACACACACACACACACACACACACACACACACACACACACACACACACACACACACACACACACACATATCTCCTCACACACACACGCATGCTCTCTAATATGCGTATTTTTGCTTTGATATTTTGCTTTGATATTTCTTGTTTCTCTTATTCTTCCAGTTGTTATTGTGTGTTGTTGTTATTATGCTAAGTATGTTCTTATGCTGTTTTCTTTGTAATTGATACTATCCTGTTTCGTTGT
>JADBJO010001469.1:229608-234608 GCA_016801955.1 Conus betulinus | reverse complement strand
TGGTATGGTATGGTATGGTATGCTGCCACTACTACTACACCACAATGGTATGGTATGGTATGGTATGGTATGGTATGGTATGGTATGGGTATGGTATGGTATGGTATGGTATGGTATGGTATGGTATGCTGCCACTACTACTACACCACTATGGTATGGTATGGTATGGTATGGTATGGTATGGGTACAGTATGGTATTATATGGTATGGTATAGTATGGTATTCTATGGTATATGGTATGGTATTCTATGGTATGGTATGATAAGTTATTATATGGTATGGTATATTATGGTATGGTATGTATGTGGTATGGCTTTGCATTGTGGTACTATTATACGTTGGGTTGTATCAGCAATTTAAGGCAATAAAATGCAGGGCGTACAACCCTCCAGTTGTATAAAACAACAACAACAACAAAAACAGAGAAACCTCCACATGATGATTACATTTAAGACCGAACCTCCCTCCCCCTACACATACAGATATCCCCGTCTCCCCTCCCCCGCTTTCGTTTGAAAGAAAAGGGGGGAAAAACCCCTCAGTGTTTGTTTGAAATATTTGTCAACAGGTTTCACTATGACATCATCGACGTCCCATCACCAGACAGGCTTTGTTTTCACATTATAAGAACTCTATAGGATCCAGGCGATCGGGTTTACAGTAAGTGTTGTTTTTTTTCATAGCCGTTGTAGTTGTTGTTGCTGTAGTTGTTGTTGTTTGTTGTTGTTGCTGCTGCTGCTGCTGCTGTTGTTGTCGTGTTGTTGTTGTTGTTGTTGTTGTGGCCGCCGCCGTTGCTGTAGTCTTCGTCGTCCTTGTCATTGTTGTTGTCGTTGTCGTCGTCGTCGTCGTTGTTGCTATTGTTATTTTCATGTGATTGCTCCAAAGGAGGGGAGTAAGGGGGAATGGGATGGTAAGGAGGTGAGGGTGAGGGGGTGGGTCAGAAGAAAAACGGGGGGGGGGGGGGGGGGGGGGGGGGGGGGGGGGGGGTTGAGGTCCAGAGCGAGAGAGACAAAGAAGAGCTGATGCTCTTATTTTCCAAAAAGCAGATTTGAGTTCAAGACTTTGTGACAAGGGACGCAATTCGCTTAAGAAAGAGAGGAGGTTTTTTTTTTTTTTTATGATATCTAAACAAAAAAAAAATATATCTGGATAAGTGAGTGTAAACCGGCAATTTTCCCACTGGAAATTCTGGTCGTTGATGAGAGTTTTACTGGATCTTCATATGCCAATCATTTTAAGGAGGCTCATTACTAGTATGTGACTGACACATGGATTGGGCAAATACTTTTAGCGTTATTGCCTGAGGGGGTCCAACCTGGCTTATACCGTCGTTGTCATCGTCATTGTTTGGTTTTGATGTTGCTGATCTTCATTTCGTTGATTTTGTGGTTGACGTCGATGCTGAATACGTTGTTCATATTTTCTTTTAATTACTTGCCGGTGTGATTACTCCAGTTTCACTCTACGCAGGAAGTACTACCGCTTAATCTCCATCAGGCATGAGATCTCTCTGCTTTTGCTTTTCTTTCCATCCAAGATGAAAGAGAAGTGAAGTTAAATAAAAAAAAAGGGGTAAACGTTTACACATTTACTGTATGAACGAATCCGATCTTAGTACTGATCCGACAGAAGCTCTCTTTCAAACAGTCGTGTTACAGTAGAAGTGATCTTGTGAGGATTTGAATTAAGGGTCCTCGATGCAAGACCCTTCTACAAAAAGTTCCTTTCGCAGTGTTAATAAAAAAAAAAAAAAAAAAATTAAGTGTGTGTTTCACAGCCATCGTGTGGAATGATGGTAATGTGAGTGTGGTGACATAATATGGATGACGTCACATCTTATACGTCATTCTCAGATGGGAGTATTCTGTTCAGACCTTGATGGTATAATCAGGGCTAGCCTACAAGTTATATGTTGATTTTAACATTGAAACCACAGAAGATAACACATGATGTATAAATCCGACAGAGTAAAACTTGAAGTTCAGAAGTAGAAAACCACGTCACACATGGAAATATGAAGGGGGAAGAAACCCACATACGTCGAAATCATATCCAAAAGAAACCGAAATATAAACATATGTCACGATCCACGAATCCTTCCCGAAGGTTGACAAACCAGCAGCACTTAGAAGTAGATGATGATGATCTGCTGATAGAAAGCCTACTGCCAAACACACACACACACACACACACTTCAACATCACCAGCCGCAGTCCAAATCTCGCACGAGAAATCCAGCTCCACCAGACCACACTTTCCTATAGATACAGAAGCCAGAACGTGAAGCAGGGAAGATGAAGAAGAAAGAAGAAGGAACAAAACAAAAAGAAAATCGCCTTCACACACACAATAGTTTCCCAGTCAATACGGCACACTCAGGAAGGAAGCGGCGACAGAGCAAGAACTGGGAGAAACTGGAATTGCCAGCAGACTTTTATTCTGGAACACAAGCAGCTCTCTGTTGGCACTCCTGTCGCGCTAGCTCCCTAGCAACTTGCTAGCTGGGTAGACGAAGGAGAGAAAGAGAGAAGAAGAAGGCAGAAGAAGAAGATATAAAGAAGAAAGAGGAAGAAGTCCCGGCAGCCATTTTTCTGGTCCCGAAGAGAGGACCACCTGAGCCGAGACGCGGCATGACCCCAAGGGAGGGAACCCTCTTCTCCGGAGATATGTCAAAGGCAGCTCTTGTCTGACTCCCGAGGAATCACGCCGATCTTCCCCCTTCTCGAATGGCGCGATTGGAGTCTAGCCACCGCTTGGCGAAACGCTTTTCTTGAAGGGGGGGTTCCCTGCGTTCTAGCCGCTTCATGGGGCTATGTTACTGAGGCCTCGGGGAGCGGCATTTTCCAGTCGACAGTTTAATTGGGTTGATATTGGACGCTGGCTGATGTCGATTACCGCCCTTTATCCCGGGTATTGATCAAGGTTTACAAACAGGGGAGCTAATTACTGCAGGAAAGACAATCGCGTCTTGGCCCGCCTCCATTCATCACGATCGTCTTGGGAGATCATTATTATTTTGTGTGTGTGTGTGTGTGTGTGTGTGTGTGTGTGTGTGTGTGTGTGTGTGTGTGTGTGTGTGTGTGTGTGCACGCGCGCGCGTGTGTGTGTGTGTGTGTTTCTTTTTTTAGTTTTCAATCTTGATTTACGTCTCCTTGATCTTTTGTAAAGAAATGAGGACAAGAGAGAGAGAGAGAGAGAGAGAGAGAGAGAGAGAGAGAGAGAGAGAGAGAGAGAGAGAGGATGGCGGCTGGGTGAGTGGGTGATGTGTGTGTTTATATTCGTTAGGGCGCGCACGAGCGCGCGCGTGTGTGTATGTGTGTGTAAATGTGTGGAGGGCGGCCATGCTTGTGTGTGTGTGTGTGTGTGTGTGTGTGTGTGTGTGTGTGTGTGTGTGTGTGTGTGTGTGTGTGTTAGAGGAGGGTGGAGGGGTTAGAAAGGCACGCTCACACTCGCATACATTAACACACGCGCGCGCGCACGCGCGCTCACACGCATACCTACCTCTCTCTCTCTCCCTCTGTGTATGTGTGTGTGTATGTGTGTGTGTGTGTGTGCGTGCGTGTGTGTGTGTGTGTGTGTGTGTGTGTGTGTGTGTGTGTGTGTGTGTGTGTGTGTGTGAGAGAGAGAGAGAGAGAGAGAGAGAGAGAGAGAGAGAAACATTCCGATGTCTGTTCGTACAGTTTCTGTTTTTTTTTTTTTTTTTTAATGATTATTGGTCGATCTGGGATTCCCAGCTTGTCTTGTCCCTAATCTTACCATTCCCTCCTGTAACATATGCAAGAGAAAGGTTCTCTCCCTTTTAGCAGGTTCGTTCAAATGACATGCTTTGGAGAACAAACAGTTCCTCTCTGTCTCAGTTTCCCCCAATCACGTAAGTATAGAGTTTCTTAACTTCTCAGCCACCCAGAATAATGCATGAAGGAGAAGAGTTCTCCAATGCTCCCAGTAACAGTGTGAGAGAACAGCGTTCGGCTGGGGACATATTGCAAACGTTCCTTTCCTTTCGCTGGCCCCACTGTTTTTAATTCTTTACCTCTCTCACTTCACAACGAACAATCTGTGAACACTTTTTAAGTCAGGCTTGAAAACCTTCTTAATCTGCTTTTGTGTCTTATCCTAAATAGTGCGAGTGCGTGCGCGCTTGCGTACGCGCGCGCGCGCGCGCGCGTGTGTGTGTGTGTGCGCATGTGTTGGTATGTCTTGGGTGTTTGTGTGTGCTGGACAGAGCGGGGGAGAGAGTGAGGGGGAGAGACAATGCGGGGAAAGAGTGTATGTGGGATGATTGTGTTCATTTGCATGTACAATTCTATGTTTTAAAATGTGTGTTGGTCATGTGATGTTTAGTTTATATGACATAATCTTATGTGTTTCCTTTCTTCTCTTCATTCTTGAACGTTCGGCTTTTATATTGTAATGGCGCCTGGAGCCTCAAGCGGGACAGGCGTCACTTTTTCTTAAATGAAATGAATGAAATGTTTATTATCATGTGTGTGTCACAGCGTACCAGAGAATAGTTCTCTTTCATTACAAATGACCATGCGGATGGTAAATTCCCTACTACCGCAGTCCAATCCCACCCCCCACCTATCTAATTAATGTAAGTAAAAAGGGTGAAGGAACAGTTTCAGTTTCAAATAATGTATGTAGAAAACTACATCTCTGATGCTGCTTTCCCCCCAAAATGCATGTGGAGAACACTTCTCTGATGGGAGCAGCTACACACAAATACGATCCGTTGGAAAAAAAGTTTTTTTTAAAGTTGCAGTTCCCTCAAATAACACATGTAGGGGAAACATGGTGTATAGAAAAACACTTGTCTAATGTTGCAGGTTCTCCAGATAACATACGAAGCAGTGCCATTCTCTCGGGATGCAGATTGTTCCAAATGACATATGCCGGTAAAACGGTTCTGTAATGTTGCATTTCCCTGCAAATAATATATGTAGAAGAAGGAGAAGAAAGGTTATCTGATGTTGCACCTTCCTAAAACAACATGTGGG
>JADBJO010001469.1:214608-219608 GCA_016801955.1 Conus betulinus | reverse complement strand
TCGTAAGGGCTAGACACAACATTAACATAACAGAAGTGGGAAACATTTTAGAATCGTTGCCTTTTAAAGGTTTCAAAAGCAATATCCTACACAAAAACTTGCTACATTACATACATATACATTCTACAAAATCTCGTTTGAAAACACAAGACCAGAGCTAAATTGCCTGCGTAATCTTAAAACAAGTTGCAAAGCGTATAAACGTACTCCCTGCACAGTGCCAAGGGGAGAGATTTTTCCAGTTAGTGGAAGGGAAAAAAAAACAAAAAAAAAAACTCGACGGTGCGGTGGTTATTTCCCTTATCGGACTTGATTTTTTTTTTAATTTTCATTTATAACCGTTAGTAACGGCTATTCTGGTAAAATAAAACATCGGGCATCATCCGTGACCCATAATGAACATACCTACAATTTTTCAGAAAGATGGGCCCAGAAGTTTTTGTCTGGAGCGAGTGGAACACATTTTGACCACAGACGGACACACACAGACAGACAACAAACAGACAGACAGACAGACAGACAGCATTTCTTCGTTCCCATTGTAAAGTACTCCCTGTTCTATAAGAACTGGGAGTACAAAAACACGTCTGAGAGAGAAGGGAGAAACATTGTGAGGCTTGACAATGTGGGCTTTTTTTTTTTTTCTTAATCTGAGTTGTGTTGATGCTGT
Organism: Conus betulinus; assembly: GCA_016801955.1. Classification (NCBI taxonomy): domain Eukaryota; kingdom Metazoa; phylum Mollusca; class Gastropoda; order Neogastropoda; family Conidae; genus Conus; species Conus betulinus. The sequence goes on along the minus strand of JADBJO010001469.1, from coordinate 218,938 downwards.
TTTTCACTTCCACAAAAATGGTTGAATTGGTGTCCAAAACGAAATGATGCGGCAGATTAAGGATCTCTTACAGCAAGTGAACTGAAACAGATCTCTCTCTCTCTCTCTCTCTCTCTCTCTCTCTCTCTCTCTCTCTCTCTCTCTCTCTCTCTCTCTCTCTCTCTCTCTCATATCCAGATATGATAGTTAAATATACATTAGCTATCACTCCGGATGATAATGGAGGAAGAATCCATTTTCAGAAGAAAACGAAGGCAGACATTTGGAATACACGTTTTATTGTAACATACAGCCCGTAAACTTCTTCACCTGATAACTTGTAACGACGTGAGCGGGAAATATATACTACCCAAATCTGGCTCCTATCAGCTGGATGTTTGAATCAAATTGAACGATTCTTCTTCATCGCCTCATCTCAATGTCTACAATCTATGTTTTTTTCTTTTCTTGCTGGATATGATTCGGCTTAATTGCATGGGCTTCCAAGGGAAATAGATAATTCCACACGATGTTTTAATATGCTGCTGTTTACATCAGATTGTGAATGTTTATAAAGTCATTCTGGAAATGATTAAATGATTTTGTTTTTCTCGTATTGTGTTTGTTGTTTGTAAGGATTTCTCTCGGATCAGCATCTTGTTCTTGCTTGCTTCTTTATTCTTGTTCTAGTTCTTGTACTTTTGCTTTTGCTCCTCCTCCATTCTTCTTCTTTTTCTCTTTCATGTTGTTGTTATCATTCTTGCTCTTGTGTTGGTTTTTTGTTGTAGTTGTTGTCGTTGTTGTTGTTGTTGTTGTTGTTACTGTTTTATTTGTGCTGGTTTCTTTTTTTCTTCCTATGTTACTGTCTTCTTTTTCATCATCATCATCTTCATCATCATCATCAGCACAGCAGCAGCAGCAGCAGCAGCAGCAGCAGCAGCAGCAGCAGCAGAAGCAGCAACTTCTCTGTCTGTCTGTCGGTCTGTCTGTTTCTCTCTCTCCTCTCTCTCTCTCTCTCTCTCTCTCTCTTTCCAATTCTCTCTCTCTCTCTCCTCTCTCTTTTCAATTCTGTTATCCCCCTTCACTCTCTCTCTCTCTCTCTCTCTCTCTCTCTCTCTCTCTCTCTCTCTCTCTCTCTCTCTCACTGTCTTTCTTTCTCTCTTAGATTTTTGCGCGCGCTTGTGTGTGTGTGTGTGTGTGTGTGTGTGTGTGTGTGTGTGTGTGTGTGTGTGTGTGTGTGTGTGTGTGTGTGTGTGTGTGTGATACGCCCCTACGTTTGTGAGTAACTGTGTGTGTGCGCAGTGTGTATCATTGTTGACGTCAACGTTGAAAATGAAGGTTAGTGAGGTAGATAGGGGAAAAGGTATCAGTATGATGAGAAGTTAGTACAAAAATGATGGGAGACGGCGCACCTGCACGCAGGTGAATGCCAGGAGACAGAGGCACCGTACATGCGAATGAACCGTCTCTGCAAGGAAGAAGAAGACCAGAGGGTTAGGAATCACCGGAAATAACAGAAGACCCGCTGTCTTGGCGCTTGATTAGCGTTGCTGGATGTGTGTAAAGGGTTACTTGTCGATTCAAATCCCGTCACAGCTATTTGTATCTATGCAATCTTTCAGCTCTCCTCGCTTCTTACACTGTGTTAAACCCTCCGATGGGAAGACTTGAAACGGACAGTCGAGTTTCATTCATTTATTGGATGCAGCTGAGAGCGTCGCCCAATTTTCTTGACCAGCACTGCGGGTGCACGAATCTCTCGGGCCTGGTTATAGCCAGGGTATATAAAAAAAAAAAGAACCTTAGATTACAGCGCTGTCCCGTAGTCTCAGCGCGTAATGGACCTGTATAGTATTATCTTCGTCATCTTTATATCCTAATCCTTAAAAAAAAAAAAAAAAAAAAACCCTCAAATTCCGTAGCTGGCCATGTCCTGCTTTCCTGTTGACCTCAGTTTTGATTTCCTGTCCAAATCGATGCCCATGATGAGTTGATGTCAAAATGATCAGTGTTGGCGAGATCATGGACACTGTCGTTGAGCCTTGGCACCCTCCGGAAGGGAACGCTCAATGACACTGGCTCTGTAAATGAGTGGTTAGTAAGGGGTTAGCATGAGGTCTACTCCGCGCGTGAGATCAGAACAGGTACCGCTGAACACCATCTGAGTGACTGGGGCAGCAGTGCAGCGTCTCCTCTTCTAGGTGGCTTTATCGCCACCGGGTCCTGACAGCTCCCTGTGGGTTGCTGATGCTACTAGTTTGCCGCCCGACAGTCATGGTTGTGGCCTCTATGCGTGGACTGGCCAGTATGAGCAGCGTAGTGGTAATGTGATGACGGAGCAAGGAAAATGAGACAAGAAGAAGAAGAAGAGAAGAGAAGAAGAAGAAGAAGAAAAGAAGAAGAAGAAGAGAGAAGAAGAAGGAACAGGAGGAGGTGCAGGAGAAGGTAGAGGAGGAAGAGAAGAAGAAGAAGGAGCAGGAGGAGAAAGGAAGAGGAGGAAGAGAAGACGAGGAAGGACGAGGAGGAGGAGAAGGAAGAGGAAGAAGAGAAGACGAAGGGGGAGGAGGAGCAGGTGCAGGAGGGAGGAGAGGACGAAGAAGACGAAGGAGGAGGAAGAGAAGGAGGCGGAGAAGGAGGAGGAGGAGGAGGAGGAAGAAGAAGAAGAAGAAGAAAGAAGAAGAAGAAAAACATTCTCTCAAGCCTCTTATCGTCCTGTTCCATCTCCAGCCATAACTGAAGTGCGGAAGAGGAATGGCGAGTGAGGGGTGATATCAGTCAATATCAGGTCATCAATGAGGCAACCCACCAGAGGAGACACTGCATTGGCTGCCGACTCCCTTCGGTGGCGTTCAGTAGCGCCTTGTGTGGATCCGGCAGCACTCAGAATCTCACCAGCTGATGACCTTTACTGCAGAGTCACGGCGACGACGAGGATTGTGAGTGAGTGAGGGCTTTGTCAGAGTCCCGTTATCACGTGCATCCAAGGACAGCTGTCCTCCCTTTTTCTTTCTTTCTTTCTTAACTCATCAGCTCGAATTCTCAGCTTGATCCTGTGGATTGCCGGTTACGGGGCTGCGGTGGACCGGGCCGGGCCGGGCGATAGCTGTGGACAGAGGGTCGGAATGAGCGGCGTTTGGGGGTAATGTCTCTGAGCTAGCACAGAAGATGGAACAGAAGATCCAAAAACCCCTCTCAGGAAGACCACTGGTAAGAGTTTTACCTATGTGACTGTTTTTTCCACCCCACTACCCGTTTGTAGTCGTGAGCGTCTATTCGTTTCATCAAGGGAACATTTCTTACCCTACTTGTTCTTTAATTACTGTTCCCTGCCTCATTTATCATTTTCATTCATACCAATCAAACCGAGGTTATCTGTATTTGTTACCGTACATCCATGTGCTCATTTGACTCTGTATTCAAGACCAAAAAGGCGGAGCCAGTCTTGAATGAAAGCCCATTTGTGTTTTGTTCATTCCTCTAGTTGTTGTTGCTATGCAGACTTGTCGGGGTACAGGGTATATAGGGTAAGCCTGGAACATCCTTTTCTGAGGACGTCTCTTTGTTCTGTGTGCTTTGTGTTGTCATTTCTGCGAGGCGATTGGCAGCGTTCGTTTGGAGTTATGGGCGTCTGTTCATTTCATCAGGGGAGCAAGAGTTGTCCAGCTTGTTCTGTAATTACTGTTCCCTGCCTCATTTATAATTTCATTTCATCCTGCCATTAAGGTAGCCCCAATCTTCTTCGGGGGGGGGCTGATGTGTAAACACATCATTGTGCATGTATTTCGTTTTTGTGGTGGCATCACTTTCACCATCACAGAATGGTTCACTTTTCTCTGAAGGGTATACTGGGATCCAACGCATGTGTCAGATTTTTTCAGTGCATGCATTCACGCACGAGATCTCGGTTTAAAGTCTATTACGAAGGACTAGGAGCGGAATGGAGTTTGCAAGTCCGAACTGTTACAGTCTGGCTCTCTCGAATGGGAATCGAACCTTTGGATCCTGAAACAAAAATCTGATGCACTACCTACCAGGTCATCTAGGCCTTTCGAGGATAGGCATCATGGATTTCGAGTTTCAGAATTGTAAAGAATAACATTTACTTGGATCTGAAAAGAGATTGAGTTTCTCTCCCCATCTTCAAGCGTCCCTCCCCCCCCCCTCCCCACCCTAACACCCCTCCCCCCCGACATTTCCTCCCCCATCTATCCCACTCCTCACCGCCTTCTCCCTGGTAGACTAATATTATACTGAACAACGAAGCATTGGAGAAAAAAAACTTGTTCCGGTACAAAATTCCTACTCGAAGACAGAGAGAGAGAGAGAGAGAGAGAACGAGAGAGGAGAGGAG
>JADBJO010001469.1:209608-212108 GCA_016801955.1 Conus betulinus | reverse complement strand
CTGTCGGTCCCATCCTAAGAAATAAGCTTCCATTTTCAGTCAGCCATTTCTGTATAACAATCCACCTAGCTAGCTAGCAGACAGCTAGCTAGCTAGCTAGATAGATAGATAGATAGATAGATAGATAGATAGATAGTCAGTCATGAGTCCTGTCTTCTTCCCTCTCTTGATTTCGTTGACACAACTTCTGGCTCTTAGAAATAGAAAGAGAAACACGGATTTCAAACTCTGTTTAAAATAGAAATGTAGAAAACATAATTATCAAAATAAAATGATCGAATAAAAAAAAAAAAAAGAAATAAAAAGAAAAAGAAAATCTTAAAGGCGCTCTAATATAATTCCGAGCTTACCCTTATACCTCGAACTAAAAGACGCACACGATAAGACCAAAAGACACACACGCACGCACGCACGCACGCACGCACGCACGCACACACACACGCACACACGCACACACACACACACACACACACACACACACACACACACACACACACACACACACACACACACACACACACATTTCCAGACTGGCATAGCCTTTTGTTCTGGAACCTTATCACACAGAACACACCGCCGAACATAAAAGTCTCGTTGAACTGACTGACTGGAAAGGAAACGTTTAAAACAGGTGGGAAAACGAAACAGTTAGTGTAACTCTTGCTCCCATGATAAAATAATTTCACGCCCGTAAGTCCCAGCGAATCCTGTTTAAGACACCAAATTGCCTGGAAGAAAAGCCAACACAGAGCACACAGAACAAACCAGAAGATATATCCCCTAAAAAGGAAACGTAAGCATATATCGTATACTTGACACATCTACACAGCAGCAACAATTGGACAAATGAACAAACACAAATAAACATTCGTTCAAGATTGGCACAACCTTTTCGATCTGGAATAAGGTCAAACAAACACAAGAATGAACAGTGGAAAAATACAGTGAACCTCGGTTTGACTGGTATGAAAGGAAATCTTCAGAAATGAGGCAGGGAACAGCAAACAGTAAATAAACGTACTTACTTACCCGACGTTGTTATTAACTGTTAACTCTTCCCTGCCCCAATTTCAGATTTCTTTTCTTGGCGGCAAAAAACGTCAACAGATCCTGCTGAACAAAGGCAGCAACTTTTTTTTTTTTTTTAACTCTTTTTTTAGTTCTCATAACGGATTAAGCCTTAAAATAAACGGAAAATAAATTGTCCAGTCTTTATGAACTTCACGTTCAAGTAGTTAACACTGATGAAGAATTAATTAACAACGTTTGCGGTAAGATTTTCTTGAGCATATTTACGGACATGTCATGTTTTTCAATCCTTCCCGACAATTAGATTTTTTTATGGCTAGCCCATTGCAAACTTCTGTGGGCCCTATATACAGGCTGGGGCGTAAATGAGTTTAATGACATTGAACTAAAACTGAAGCATACAGCCTTTATCATAATCGGTTTGATTTTCAGTTTTTTTTTTTTCAAAGGAGGTGTCACTGCGTGCGGACTAGTCTTATATACGCTATATCACATCCGTTAAGTTTCGAGACCACACTGCGAACGATTTAAGGCTGATAGATAAATGAATTAATTACAAAAATGAAAGAATTTAAAAGAAGTCTCATGGTTACGACTTTGCAGATGTCTGACCTCTGCATTAGCCCAACGCGCTGGGCAGACCCCTATGACTTTCCGGCTTTGAGTAGTGCCAGTGACAGTCTTTTTAAGAATTGTATGCACCGATCGTCATGAACTGGATCATCAAAACACCACTACATTTTCTCAACCGTGGAAAAACAAATTAAACTAGTTTACGTAACAATACACAAAACAAAATAAAATGTAAAGTTTAGAAAAAAAGGTCTTACTAACCTCCCCCCACTCTCTCTCTCTCCCTCTCTCTCTCTCTCTCTCTCTCTCTCTCTCTCTCTCTCTCTCTCTCTCTCTCTCTCTCCCCCCCCCCCCCCCCACCCCCTCTCTCTCTCTCTCTCAGATTTATTGAACTTCATAAATTCGCGTTACTGGTGGATTTTGTTGTTGTTGTTTGTTTGTTTGTTTGCTTTATTATTATTTTTTTTCACGATTTCTTCTTTCTTCCCAGTTGTATAATTCCCCGTAAAAGGCGAGGACAAGATACTTAAAAAAAAAAACCGCTTATGTAGATCTCTGCTTTTTCCCATCATCCTTACACTATTTTTCTTTTCTGTCTTTTTTTCCATATATTTCTCCAGAGGGTAGAATACAGCTTGGGTTCTCCCTCCGACCTCTCTGTCTGTCTGTCAGTCTGTCTGTTTGTCTCCTCTCTCTCTCTCTCTCTCTCTCTCTCTCTCTCTCTCTCTCTCTCTCTCTCTCTCTCTCTCTCTCTCTCTCTCTGCACAAGCATTTGATACTGTGCCGTATGACCTTGATGGCAGAGATAAGATCAATCGGTTCTGTATTTGACTCTTTCTTCTCGTAATGTTAATTTAGTTTATATATTTCATCCACACCATACCCCACACACCACCTC